>JAGXOD010001382.1:7865000-7867500 GCA_020368025.1 Brachyhypopomus occidentalis
TCCAAGAAATTGAATGCAAAAAGCAGATTTGCAATACAAAAACCTCAAAATAAGAAAGCTGGAGCTTGAAATAAAGAAAATGGAGAAAGATGTGAGTAGTTGCAAAAAGGTCTCACTGTAATATGCTTATTTTTGCAAGCTAAGTAAATCAAAGTTTCTTATGTCCACAGGCTCAGCAAGACAATCAATAAACTTCTTTTTTCAAAAAAAAAAGGTGTGTTCTGTGTCAAGAATATATCCTGTGGTAATCAACAAATGCAAACAAAATATTTCATTAACCAAAGTAAGTGTTCGCATACATATCTCTCACAGCTCTACCATCCATGTGGTCTGCAATTAAAATGTTGTCTTCCCAATGCTCCAACTGCACTCTTCGCTTCTTTCTGCAGTATTGCCACATTGTGCAAAACTGCACAGGCTGCTACAATGTCACAGGCTCTTTCAGGGGTCACTCTGAGATGACGCAAGCAGTTAAATCTGCTCTTTAACTGTCCAAATGCCATTTCAATGCATGCCCTCATTTTGGAATGTGTGCGATTGAACCTCCTCTCTGCATTTGTTGTGGGGTCTGCATACGGTGTAAGGAGAAAAGGTTGGCAGGGGTAACCCCTGTCCCCAAGCAGTAAGCCAGGAAAAGCACCTACAATTATAAGGAGCAGAGTTAAACACTGAGGCTGAATCTGCACTATTTTGTTTGGTTGGAGTATTCTTACCTTGGGCAAACCTCTGTGCCAGTGAGGAGGCACGAAATATTCTTGAATCGTGCACCGAGCCAGGCCATTTTGCCTCAATGTTGGAAAACAGATATTTCGCAGTGCAAATCATCTAGAACAATGTCAAAAGTGAAAGTTGTTCATACCCATGGACTGACTGATTTTACATGCATATGACTTTACAATTAATCTGTTGCTAGGCATGTACCTGTACATTGATGCTGTGAAATGATTTTCGATTCACATAGTCTGCCTCAGTGGGTCCAGATGGAGCCTTTATCCGTATGTGAGTGCAGTCTATAGCACCAATGACATTTGGGAATCCTGGAGAATTTAATGTAATTTTACCATGAAATAGTTTACCAAGATGAATACAAAACACTTCAGCAAGTGCTCTGGATAAGAGCGTTTGTTAAATAATGTAAATTTAACTCCAAGTTACTGATCAAACCAACACTACTGCTCATGAATACATACCAGCTGTTCTGAAAAAGGCTTCTTTTATGGGAAGGATGCCTCTGTGACCAGGGAATGTGATAAAGATATTAAGAAAGTGCTTAAGCAGAAGGCAAACCTTTAGAATTTTCGGCAGACTGTTTCCTTACTAAGACGTTCTGCATCTCCGACACTGTACAGAAATGCGCCGCTGGCAAAGAAGCGCAAAAGCGATACAGACCGTTTGGGGTTTGGTAAGAGCTTTACTACGTCTAGTTGTTTTTTCAATATATGGCCCCAATAATTGACAAAGATATACAATACTGTGTCTTCTGAATCTGTAGCGCTCAAATAAGTAGTCATCCGGAAAGCCCAGTGGATCTGTCCTGTCCTGGAATGACCTTGGAGCTGGTAGCGTGAATGCTCTGCGCACTACACGCGCTCCCTCATCAACTGGATTTTCTACAAATGGGCACGCCATTGTCGATAGCCTACAGACTTCACTGTTAGCTGCTCTTTTTATAGCCTACATTTTGGATGATCTGTATCACCTGTATGCAGGTCTTGGTAAGGTAGTTGTCTATATCCATTTACTTTTTTGCACCATTAAGTTAACCGAACATTTACATCATTTATATTGGACAAATATGAACATATGTGATTGCAGAGTGATATGATTTGTATAAACATTTGTATGAATTTGAACACAAAAGAGGAAGTATGGGGATAAAAATATACCTAAAAGTAACTTCACCTAAAGTACTAAAGTAAAGTTATTATTAATACACAGGGACAAAGAATTGTATTTTTGTGATATAGAGTTTATGCTAATATATCTTTGTGGACCATAACTGCGATTAGACACTGTATTTCATTTTACACTGACCTGAATTTGTTAAGATTAAACCAATACATTGAAATGTGCAGAAACCTCACTGATTAACAATGAATATGTATTCTGAAGATCGAAATATAAATTACTTTGGGAAATATAATTGTACATTTTAATAATGGTGCAATCCTTCCAAAGTAATACTTAAGTACAGTACGCAATTAAATGTATAAAGATATGATATATGGTATTATATGATATTATATAATGTGCTATGATATGATATGCTAGATCCACAGCAATTTATTGGATAGAACTGCGGGCGGAACCTTGTTCCTCAATTTTGTTTCCCGGCCGACGAGACTATGACGTCACACGGCTCAGCCAATAGAAGCGGTCCCGCTAAGCTAAGCGCCAACTCTAGCCTGGTACCGAGCAGGTTTGTACAAACGTATATGTTGCTGTGGTAACTGAGCGAGGCTTAAGTCTAGCCTCTTTCGTGGAACCGAATTTGAGCAAA
>JAGXOD010001382.1:7870000-8305000 GCA_020368025.1 Brachyhypopomus occidentalis
AGATAGCTGGTACATGGCCTGTTGACAAGGAGCTGTTGATGACATGAGTGATGAAAGGTAGAAGGTCAGGTGCTATTGTCTGAAATAGCGTGGATGGAATCGGGTCCAGTGGACAGGTAGTAGGATTGTTGGATGAGACCAACTGTATGATGTCATCTGTGGAAAGAAGAGAAAAGCACGACAGGGAATGAGGTGGAGGGTGGTGTTCAGTAGGAAGGATATTGGAAGAGAAAAAGGATCTGCGAATCTTATCAACCTTCTCCTCAAAGAAGGTGACAAGATCCTCAGGGGAGAAAGTAGAGGGCGGTGAGGGAGTGGGAGGGTTTAAAAGAGGAGAAAATGTTGAAGAGCTTGAGTGGATCAGAGGCTGATGCTTCCAGCTTCTCCTTGAAGAAGGAAGATTTCGCCGCTGTTATTTCTGTTGAGAACCTTGAGAGAAGAGACTGGTAGGAGTGGAGATCTGAATCATCTTGAGATTTTCTCCACTTTCTTTCCGCCAGTCTCAGTACTCTTCTGTTGTCTCGGAGAACATCTGTCAGCCAAGGAGTTGACAGAGAGGATCTTGCCCTGGAAGAGAGAGGACAGAGATGGTCGACAGAAGAGGAGATGGATGAAAAGAATGTGTTTGTGGCAGTTTCCAGAGGGAGGGAAGAAAATGATTCAGGATGTGGAAGAGAGGAGACAATAGTAGAGACCAGACAAGAGGAGGAGACTGAGCGAAAGTTGCGGTAGGTGGTAGAAGAAGCTGACGTGGAGGTGTGTGCAGAAGAAGCAGGAAGGGAGAGTGAAAAGGACAAGAAATGATGATCAGAAAAGTCAAGAGGAGTTACTGTCAGATCCAACACTGGGGCAGGTCTACTGAAGATCAGGTCCAGTGTGTTTCCTGCTCTGTGTGTTGGAGTTGACTGGTTGAAAGCAAGATCGAATGATGACAGCAGTGGAAGAAGACAGGACAAATGTAGTCTCTCTGTTGGAAGGTTGAAGTCCCCTAGAAGAACAAGCGATGACTCTAAGGGGAGAGCACTCAGAAGAATGTCCAACTCATCTATGAAGTTTCCCAGTGGACCTGGAGGGCGATAGAGAACAATGATGTGAAGTTTAGTGGGGAAAGACACCGTGATAGCATGGAATTCAAAGGAAGAAATGTTAAGATAAGAAAATGAGAGTACAGAGAAGCGCCATGAGCGAGAGAGAAGCAAACCTGTGCCACCACCCCTGCCATTCTGCCGTGGAGAATGGGAGAAGGCAAAGGAGGTAGAGAGAGCAGCTGGAGTTGCAGAGTTCTCTGGAGTGATCCATGTCTCTGTCAGAGCCAGGAAGTCGAGTGACTTAGCAGATGCGAAGGCTAAGATGAAGTCTGCCTTCTGAACTGCAGAGTGGCAATTCCAGAGTCCCCCTGCTACCTTCACCTTTGGTACAGATGAACAAGGTGGGTAGATGAGGTTACTGGAGTTGCGGTTTCTCCTCTGGCATCTCCATCTTCTGGTGTTGTTCAAGGTGAGCACAGGGATGGAAAAGCACATTCTGTGTATCCTAATAAAATCTAGTCTACTGCTGGCCGAGGAGATACTAACCGCTACAAACGGACACGTTTGTAGCGGAATGCAGACTTAATTTATCTAGAATTACAGGCTCCACCCCTGTTATTGACACTTCAACTAGACCGAAACCACACCTGAATCAACTGAAACCACTGAAATAGACTGAAACCACACCTGAATCAACTAATGAACAAGCAAGATATCTAGACTAACCAAACAGCCAAGAGATCTATCAATATCTAGTTAATAGTATATTCAAGACAAGCCTACCTTACAAGCAGAGAATCTACCCAAGTAACAAATGCAAGCACACTGATTACTGTGTGAATGCCGACTTAATTTATCTAGAATTACAGGCACCACCCCTGTTATTGACACTTCAACTAGACCGAAACCACACCTGAATCAACTGAAACCACTGAAATAGACTGAAACCACACCTGAATCAACTAATGAACAAGCAAGATATCTAGACTAACCAAACAGCCAAGAGATCTATCAATATCTAGTTAATAGTATATTCAAGACAAGCCTACCTTACAAGCAGAGAATCTACCCAAGTAACAAATGCAAGCACACTGATTACTGTGTGAATGCCGACTTAATTTATCTAGAATTACAGGCACCACCCGTTATTGACACTTCGACTAGACCGAAACCACACCTGAATCAACTGAAACCACTGAAATAGACTGAAACCACACCTGAATCAACTAATGAACAAGCAAGATATCTAGACTAACCAAACAGCCAAGAGATCTATCAATATCTAGTTAATAGTATATTCAAGACAAGTCTACCTTACAAGCAGAGAATCTACCCAAGTAACAAATGCAAGCACACTGATTACTGTGTGAATGCCGACTTAATTTATCTAGAATTACAGGCACCACCCCGTTATTGACACTTCGACTAGACCGAAACCACACCTGAATCAACTGAAACCACTGAAATAGACTGAAACCACACCTGAATCAACTAATGAACAAGCAAGATATCTAGACTAACCAAACAGCCAAGAGATCTATCAATATCTAGTTAATAGTATATTCAAGACAAGCCTACCTTACAAGCAGAGAATCTACCCAAGTAACAATTGCAAGCACACTGATTACTGTGTGAATGCCGACTTAATTTATCTAGAATTACAGGCACCACCCCTGTTATTGACACTTCGACTAGACCGAAACCACACCTGAATCAACTGAAACCACTGAAATAGACTGAAACCACACCTGAATCAACTAATGAACAAGCAAGATATCTAGACTAACCAAACAGCCAAGAGATCTATCAATATCTAGTTAATAGTATATTCAAGACAAGCCTACCTTACAAGCAGAGAATCTACCCAAGTAACAAATGCAAGCAAGATTCTTTATTGAAAGTAAATTGCAACTGAACTAGAAAAAGCTTACAGCACCTGGAATTCCCAGGTGGTCTCCCATCCAAGTACTGACCAGGCCCAAACCTGCTTAGCTTTCGAGGTCAGACGGTCTGAGTCTGGTGTGACTGTAAGCAATCAAACCTTACTCAGATTAACTTTTTATAATGAGTGCAAAAGCTGAAGAACAGAAAGGGCTAGTTTTTTTTACACTAAACATTTAAGCTTCTTTATTGAAAGTAAATTGCAACTGAACTAGAAAAAGCTTACAGCACCTAACTGAATCAGATTAAACCACATTTATCTGAACAATTTTAATTCCATCTCTTCAGTGATCGACGGTGTGGTTCTAACAGCTGAGCCTCCTGCAGTTGTAAGTCATTTTAAGTATCTATACTAGAAGTGTACAAATATTTCTCTTGTAAACCACAAAAAACATTAATCCAGGATGAAGAAACCGTCTCTGCTGCCTCTGAGTGGGATGATGCACTTGGGAGGCCTATGGATGTACAGTATATGTTGCTTATATTAAATATATTGACCATGGCATTTCATGTGATCTACAGCGATACATATACATAACATATAACTGCTCTCTTACAGAACATGACAAATGTACAGCCCAATGCAGGACCATCAGCATCCAGAGGTCAGCTTGGAACAGTAAGATTAGTTTCATGTCTTATCAAATAGTCAAAATATTTAAGAACACAAAGATCTTCGTTTGACCATATGGTATGTTTTTCTTCCTCTCTGTTTCCAAGTTGCCTGTTAAGGATTTATATAAACTACACCTCCAGAAGCAAATTGAGAAGACTGATTTAAAGATGGAGCAAATAAAACAACAAATGAAACTCACACAGCTTGAAATTGAGTTGCTCGAGCATAAGTTAAAGGTGGGGGTAATTGCTATGAATATATAGATGTGAAGGTTCTTACTAAAAATCGAGAACATGGAATATAACTTGCTGTTTATTTTTTATTTACAGGAAATAAAGAAATCATAAACACATTGTTGTCTTATTTGTATAATTAAATATCAGCTGGGTGCAAGAAAAGAAAATAATTAATAGGAAAAATATTGGCTGCACAAAGCATCTCGAACAATTCGACCATTTCTGTGGTCCGATACAATCACATGTGGTTCCTCCTCATCAGTTATTTCGGGTATGGCAGGATGTTGCTCCCTTCGGATAGTGGCAATATTGTGCAACACAGCACATGCCACTATAATGTCAGACGCCCTCTCTGGAGTGACCCTGAGCCTTTGCAGGCCCTGAAACTTGGCCTTGAGTATCCCGATTGTCATTTCCACCCTTGCTCTAGTTTTAGATAGGGCCAGGTTGTAAAGTGACTGTGGTCCTGGCTCGGGGTCATGGTATGGTGTCATAACATATGGAAGGTAGGGATACCCTCTGTCTGCCAGAAGGAGACCATTGTATTGTCCTGTAAGCACAAGAAGAATGCAGTGATATAGATTGAAACCATGTTAAAATGGAATGTGAACCACAGCAAAGGTTTCCCAGGCTTACCTTGTTCAAATTTATTATATAGTGCAGACTCACAAAAAATCTGTGCATCAAGCACTGATCCGGGCCATTTGGCTTCATGGTTTGTGATCAGGTTTGAAGCATCACAGATGATCTAAATGGAAGATACCAGTAAGTTTATGAATAAATTAAATGCTACACTTTTATTTACATCTATTTAACAAAGTCCATTTAAGATGGTCACTACCTGTATATTAATGCTGTGGAATGATTTGCGGTTCATAAATCCCCTTCATTTTCTGCAGGTGCTATTATTGGGATGTGAGTTCTATCCATGCAGCCAATGACTCTTGGAAATCCTGAGATATTAAAAAGATGCTGAGCCATTTCCACTTCCCAATTTTTTTCCTATTGTGATCTTGGTTAAATACAAACCTGCAATTCTGTGGAAATCCTCTTTGATTGTCATTAAAGGTTTATGTCCAGGAAACACCACAAAACTGTACATCAAACGCTTTAATGCTAGGCTTACTTTTCGTACGGCCCGACACACCATAGCCTTCCTTATATGTATAAGATCGCGAGCGCGGAAAATCAATTCGCGCGAGGAAAACTGCTCACTCGCGCGGGCAAAAATGCTCTCACACGCAAGGAGAGAGCTGTTCGCGCGAGCAAAAACGCTCTCGCGCGCGGAGAGAGCTTCATCGCGCGAGCAAAACTACTCTCGAGCGAGCAGAGAGAGTTGCTTGCGCGAGGAAAATTTGTCACACCCTTTCTGCTTGCTTTTAAGTTCCTGCTCGCGCAGCGGATCGTTTCATTTTTGATAGTCGTGGGAGGGACCCAGACAGGATTGGCTGCGGATGTTTTCCGGATGTGAATTGTGATTGGCTGTCAGTAGGGTCTGTTTCATGTTTATTTTTTCACAATATCAACGCATTTGGCAAGCTGGAAGCTCCCAATACTATGAACTATGGTAAAATAAATAACCAGCTAGCTAGCTAACCTAGCTAGCTAGTTATTTATAAGTCAGACGTTTGCATTGAATACATGGTTAGTTAGCTAGCTAGCTAAGTAGGCTATTGCTAGTACACAAAATAAAACTGCCTTTGCAATGCACTTGGCATGTAGCTAGCAAGCCTCCTTAGCTAGCTAGCTAACTAACCATGTATACCAATGCTAATGTCTGACTTATTTTAACATACACAAAGAAACATTTGTGGATGTGCTATTTGGCAAACAATATAACAAAATTAATTATATATATTTTTTCCCCACAAATGGATAGTCAGTGAAGCCAAACTACACGCTCAAAGCAGAGGGTTAAATGTGGTTCAGTACAGGTACTAGACTTGTTGCAGATATCTTCCCATAATTTGGTAGAAAAGGGACAAGACCAAAGTAAATGAGAAATGTTCTCAGGGTGAATTCTGCAGAAAGAGCAATTCGATTCCATGTCCTTTATAAACCATTGTAAAAAAACTTTTGATGGGAAAACTGAATTATTTTAAAAGATACTTCTTTCACTTTATTATGTATGATATATTTTGCTGGCAAGGTCCAGATTTCTTTCCATTCGAGGTTGTTAAAGATGTTGTTCCAATAGGCCACTACATATGGTGTAGATACAACATCTTTCTGAAACAGTGAGTGTATATGATGATTACTATTGCGTGATGTAGAGAAACAAATTTTTCCTATTTCAAGATTGGTTGGGTCGATGGGTAATAATGGATGCAGGGATAGCATTTATAACAAAAGAAATTGCAACATTGTATTTCATTGAGTAAATTCTTGATATGTCAGTAGAGAGCTATTTGAGTTAAGTAACTGTTGTACCAAGAGTATATTGTGAAAAAAACATAGAGGGTAAAATAAAGATTTGTTTCTATATACAATGTCTTTGTTGTTCCAATCTCTTGGTAAATAATTATCAAAAAAATAAAAAATGTTTTTTTTTCAGGTTGGTCCATTTTTTCATTATATCATTGAGGCCATGCCATATATATATACACCTATATTGCTATAACTCATAAACCATGTAAGTGAACTCCTAATTAGAAATGTTGTTATGGATTGAGGTTCCTGTGATGTTTGCCAAGTTTGGCTCAAATTGACCTGTCGGGGTGCACAAAAACCTCTAAAATCATCAAAACTAATGCTGCAATCCTGTCATGCAGAATACAAAAAAGTAATAAGTCTTGTATGATTCAGACCAATGAGCCAAATAACTTTGTAATTATATCTTATAACAAAAAGTATACTGCCTGACCAGGAATGAACCTTTTATTTCACTAAAATGTCTTATTTCATCGCTGTAATATCTGTATGGTAGTACTTTGGCTCCATCTACTGGCCAAATACTGGAACCTACTGAAAAGCATTTGCGTAAATGAAACACCTCGCAAACACAGACACATAAAGCTAATCTCAGCATGTGATTCAGTTCTATGATTTGAATTATTTTTTGCCAATACATTTTGCCACCCAATACATTTTGCCATGTTTGGATCTCTTGGGGGCAGCGTGGTGGTTAGCACTGTTGCCTCACAGCAAGGCGGTCTGGGTTCGCTTCTTGGTCTGGGCTGCTCTGTGTGGAGTTTGCATGTTCTCCCTGTGCCTGCGTGGGTTTTCTCCGGGTACTCCGGTTTCCTCCCACAGTCCAAAGACATACATGTTAGGTTGATTGGTCACTCTAGATTGCCCGTAGGTGTGAGTGTGTGTGTGCGTGTTGGCCATGTGGTGGACTGGCGACCTGCCCATGGTGTACCCTGTCTTCGCCTGGAGATGCTGGGATTGGCTCCAGCCCCCCCGTGACCCCGACTAGCGGGAATAAGTGGTACAGACAATGAATGAATGGCTCTCTTGGGGCTTTAGTGCCTCATCTGAGATTAAAAAAAAATTCATACATTCATATCAAAGGTCAAACATTTGCTCAAAACAGCCTCTTGGGCTGCTTAGGCCTATAGGGCCTATACATGTGTGAACCTGCAATCGTGATGTGAAAACATTCAGGTTATTCCACACCTATTTCCTTGTATGAAATACCTCTAAACAGTCTCATCTATAAGTGAAGTCTCGAAACAGACTGGAGAATAACTCAATGTGTACCTCACAATATGTACCTCACCTTGCGCTTTCACTTCCAAAATTCCCCATGAACATAGGTGGGAACCCTTGGTAATCATTATCCTTGCATCTCCAGATTCTATTCCTGCCTCTGACATTCTGTTTTCTTTGATAATTATTTACACCTGCCTTTGTTCCCTTCCTGGTTTTGTTCTTCACTCTTTTTCGCTTTGTCTCACTTCTTGACTCAGAACTAGAATCTTCCAAAACTGGCTCATATTCCCCTTCGCTGATGTCACTGTCACTGTAAGTGGACTCTGACACACTGCCTACTGGAATATCTTCAATAATTTTATAATGTGATGTTGATGATATACACTGCCCCGGTTGTAAAATAACACATATACATGTGTACTATAATGTACTGTTGTTATAATTTGAACCTTAATGGTGAGCAACAGTCAAAAGCAGTTGGGTATGGTATAAAAGTAAAGTACAAAGTTTATTAAAGACAAAAGACAGAAAAATAGAAAGATGGATCAATCCAGGCGTCTGCAAGAGAGAGCTGCCCCCCTCTCACAGACCATAGTTCTTATACTATTTTGCCTCATGATTACATAATACTTCCGTGACATGAGTTAAGCATGTTAGGTCTCATTGTTGGCCCACATGAGATGAGGTATCACCCCATCACCCCTCCCATGCCAGGGTCATTAGGCCAAGGCCTCCTTGTTCCTTCGGCCCGCCAGATGCACCATTCTGACACCAGGCACGCCAGATATACTACCATTCTGATGCATCTCATCCTTATCTACAGACCAGAGACCTTCAGGGTTGTCTGCTTTCAACTCACAAGGAGTGCCTTCACACACAATTTACTACTTTATTACTAGAGAGTGCCAACAAGCATGTAAGGTATACAATGATCAACGTGTACTAGGCCTAACATATGTTCAATATACCTTAATAAAGTGATTTCCATTCTACTCAATACTAAGTGTAGTATCCATTTGTGGGGAAAAAAAATATATATATATATAATTAATTTTGTTATATTGTTTGCCAAATAGCACATCCACAAATGTTTCTTTGTGTATGTTAAAATAAGTCAGACATTAGCATTGGTATACATGGTTAGTTAGCTAGCTAGCTAAGGAGGCTTGCTAGCTACATGCCAAGTGCATTGCAAAGGCAGTTTTATTTTGTGTACTAGCAATAGCCTACTTAGCTAGCTAGCTAACTAACCATGTATTCAATGCAAACGTCTGACTTATAAATAACTAGCTAGCTAGGCTTAGCTAGCTAGCTGGTTATTTATTTTACCATAGTTCATAGTATTGGGAGCTTCCAGCTTGCCAAATGCGTTGATATTGTGAAAAAATAAACATGAAACAGACCCTACTGACAGCCAATCACAATTCACATCCGGAAAACATCCGCAGCCAATCCTGTCTGGGTCCCTCCCACGACTGTCAAAAATGAAACGATCCGCTGCGCGAGCAGGAACTTAAGAGCAAGCAGAAAGGGTGTGACAAATTTTCCTCGCGCAAGCAACTCTCTCTGCTCGCTCGAGAGTAGTTTTGCTCGCGCGATGAAGCTCTCTCCGCGCGCGAGAGCGTTTTTGCTCGCGCGAACAGCTCTCTCCTCGCGCATGAGAGCATTTTTCCTCGCGCGAATTGATTTTCAGCGCTCGCGATTTTTTACACGGATATGACGTCATAGCAATGCGTTTGCAATTATGAGAGCGCGGATCCACGATGTGTAAAATTAGAAATATGTGGCTTTACAATATTGTTAATGTATATTATTGACTGTGCCGAAAAACGATAACTCTCACGGAGATATTCGTCAGGTAACGACAGAATGTCAATTCTGGGTCTTATAACTCGTTCCCGACGAAGAGCACGACGAATGATTAGTGCTTCGAAATTCACAGGAGCCGTAAGGAAAGGACACGCCATGTTTGCTAGAGAAAAGTGTGTGTGATCCCGGGTTAGGTTTAAGTAAACCTGCCAGCGAGCAGGTTAGCTTCAGAGTGTAAGTTGTAACTGACACCGAGTTTCAATAATCTCGGTTTCTGGAACGGAAAATTTTGAGTTTCCGTGAATTCTGAGTTAACTTACCCGGTTTTATCGCTTAACCCGCTTCTTGGATACCCCCCTGGACTGACAAAAACGTGTGGATTTATAGGTGTGACTTCCCATTTTATGGAGTTGAAAAAAACAAGCCATATAGGACACAGTCTGTTCTGTAAAGTTGCGACATACTTTCTGGATGCAACACTGGAGAAAGAATCAGTGACGAGTCTGAAAAGATCTGATAACTTTGACATAAAGGATAAACTTGATTACCTTATCTGCAATAATGCTTCCAACATGAAAAGGGCCTTTACCGTATGCGTCCCATCAGTAGCTTGAGCTGAGAATGAGGAAGAGGAGGTAGAAAACCACAGCATGTGGGAGTCAACGGATGATCACCAAATGGTTCTGGCATCAGTTCAGTCTAACTGCAGGAAACAGCATATTCAGTGCTTTGCACATACTTGTGCTGGTGGTTCATGATGGGCTAAAAGAAACCAGCATGCTGAACAGCCCACTGGGACAAGTTAGTAAATTGTGTAGCCATCTGCACTTCTCTTGTAGACTAAAGGAAGCGTCAAATCACAATTTTGTTTTCCTTGCATGCTCTTTGGTGGTGACACTACGTGGACTACAGAAGGATTGAAGGATTTGAAAGAGCTTTCAGAGCAGCTAGCCAAGGGAGGGGAGGGAAGGACTTCCCTCACCCGTCTCCTGCTCCCTGCCGAGGCAGAGATTGGATGCCGGTGCGGGGGCTTGGCTAATGGCGTCCTGTAGCTGCTGCCGATCCTGGGTGGGCCATCCATTTGCAAATGTGAAGGTGGATGAGTGTGTGTCTTTGTCCTTGTCCCTTTTTGTATAGGTTGATGATTATGTACGTGTTGGTAGGGGGGGGTGTATATATGAGTGTGTGTGTGCATGTATTGGGGTAAATGTGTACGTATATTTGTGGGTGTATATATGTCCGTTAGAATGTATATGGAGATGGGTGAAGGTGTGGGGGAGTGTATATGTTTGCGTGGATGTACATGTGTGTGTAGGTGTACTTATGTGTGAGGGTCCATATAGGAAGGTGAGTATGGGTGGGTGTGTATATATATGGTTGTGTGTGAGTGGACACATAAAGAGGGTGTATATAAGAGGGTGTGTATATGTATGTAGGAGTGTATAAGGGTGTGAACAAAGGTGTGGGGGTGTATATGGGGGTGAAGGTGTGCGGGTGAACGTGTGTGGGTATATATATGGGAGTGAATGTATATATGACATTGAGTGTATGTGTGAGGACAGCTGGTTCTGGGGCTTGTCGTGCCCGGTCCTCACCCGGCTGCTCCTCTGTGGTCACTTCTCCCCTCCAGAGAGGGGGTGCCTTGGGGTTTCGGGGCCCGGCCTGGTGTTCCAGCATGGCGATTGGCCCGCTCCCCAGGGCGGTTGTGGTCCGCTGGGGCGGGCACGCGGGGATCACTGGGAAGTGCAGCCCTGGGGCACGAAAGTGTGTCCACGTGTTGCAAAGGCTTAGACTAGATTTAGGGCTAATATCGCAGCTCAAATTGATGCTGCTCACAGACGTGCTATTGAGCTCCACAATCAGCAAACACAAGAGAACAGGTGTATTCTTGGTAGAATAAGATGCGCCTGTTTGGATTCACTGTGCAAGCACGTTTATGTGTAGTTTCACCAACAAGTTGAATACTGCAAAGAGTTTATTATGCTTCACCAGGCCTTCTGTGCCAAAGACGGCATTACACTTAGGAGTTTAGTCTTTGCACCCACGTTAAAATTTCCACCGGCACTCAGCCTCTGTCATAAAATCAATAATAGGCTGCCCGCCAGCACTGACCACAGCATAAAATACACTCGTACAAAAAGGCTATTTTATATTTCACCACACGGTGGCAGTAGATCTCCCAACACCTTACAGACCACAGTGCATGTGCACAGTACATTCCATTTCCATTTCCCTCTCAAGCATTCCTTATAATACGTTATTAATCAGCAGCTGGTAAATAGAGTTAAAGACTTTGGGCTGCTTTGCTAATTAAAGCATTTGTTAAATTATAACAATAGGAGAATTCGTTAATGACTTCCCTCTGCAGTAGGAGTCCTATGATCCTTATGGGGATGCTGACAGGGAAGCAGCTGGCATGCACCCTCCTGGTCACCAGAGGTCCTCATCCCCTGAATACAAGTCTACATGGATACTCCTCTCATTCACCTATGTCCCCTCTGCTTCTTCAACACTTTATATAGTACTTCCAGTGACTCCCAGTATGTGAACTATTAACAGCACTTTCCTTATTCCCATATTCTGTGGTCTACAAACTAAAATGGGAAATACATAGTAAATGCACAATTAAATTCACAAAAAAATTATTTAAGTCATTATTTAACTCGAATATTTTCATAATTGTATAGATAATAGTAAATATATACTTAAGAAATTATTTCTATATTATTAAATGTAGTTTATCTGCAGTACCAAGTGCGAACCACACGGGGGAGACTGTGCGTAAGAAATCGTAAAATTGTGTTCAGTTGTTAGTGAATTCAGTCAATTACTGAAGTCCTAATTTATTTTCCATATATCGAAACATTATACTCAAAATCCACAAATATGAATAAATTAAAATGCTTATAGTAACCAATTTTTGTCAGTGACATGCTGAAAAACATAGGCCATGTTAATTCGTAACCTGTACTGCTTTTCATTAATAAAATAACTCACACCGTTAAGACCAATCTGCTGACTTGATTTTTTTCCCCCTGTTGTCGTGTTTGCTAACGCATCTTTCCAAAACATAATTTGCCTTGTGCGCACGTATGTTTCGTGCGTGCGTGTATGTGTGTGTGTAAAGGACACCTGGCTGATGCTATCAGGTGAGATAGGCATGTTGTTTATTGTAAGCCCAGTGTTGGAATGACATATTGTGTTATTTTGGTTGTTTCTCTTACCAGCTCCACTTGAGCCACATGTTTAAGTATTCATGTCACGCTGAGCTATTGTAATAACCATCATTGGACACAAACCACATGATGTAAATGTAGGTATTTCAATAAACTAAGGAGAAAATGAGAAATTGAAGTTATTTCTTTATATGTACACTAAATTTTAAATAAAAGTTAACCTTGCACTTACAGTTTGTAACTGACTTTATACTTTAGTGGCTATCTTGTGGATATTAGCATAACTGCATTATAAAACAATTATTTGTACTATGCAAAGACTGCCAAATCAGTCAAGGAATACACCATTCTAGGGTTTCTGATTAAATACACAATTATTGCTGTTGTTGAGTTTCACTTCAAAAGTATTTATTTAACTTATAGTTTAGTTTACAGCATGCAAATACATTGGCTTCACCATTATATATGACTTGAAATATGTGATTTTTTAAAATTCACATAAAAAACTTTGAATCTGAAATTAAATAATGAGTCTGTAATTATATAAGAAGCCATACACAGCAGATACAAAACAATAAAGCCATCCTATGGTCCTTTCTTAAAGTGAAAGTTATAAATATAAAAGACTAAAATGAAAAAAAGTCTACACAAGTGCACTGATAAGGATTTGAATAGCCCATTAGCAGCTATACAATCCTCTCCTTTCTTAGCATTTTCAGAAAGGATGTGTGCAGTGATCCTGAATGTAAATTCAACCAAATAAAACCCTTAATTAACTTAAGCGGTTGCCCTCCACCGCATTGTATTCCCTGACCTCCATAACGTTCATTTGATAGGGAAAATGATGGTGGTTGCAGAGTAAGTTTCCCACAAAACCATGGACTCTTCAAGCTCCACCATGAAATTATTCGAAGACCAATCACACACAGGTTCCACTTTGAGAGACATCGGGGCGGTATGAAGAACCAAGGCAGTTAATCTTTTAACTTCTCTCTTCTTGTAATTAATGATATTTCTTTATTGCCTGTGCCTGTACAAATAAAACAGCCTACCTGTCAAACCAGCATCGAACTCTTATGGTCTTTTCCTAAAGAAGTTCAGCAAAAATTATTCTTTCAGCCTTGGCAGAGGAGAGTAATGTGATCTGTGACACTGTCTACCTTTCTGTCCAATTAAAAATATGTTTTTAATAATTGACCACTACTAAACTATTATTATTATTATTTTATAGACTACTGTTTTCCATTCTTAATTGTATACAATATATGCATAAAAATGTATACAAGACTTTTTCAATACTGAAAAATAAATAAAAAATCCAATACTTGCCCAGGACAATGTTGTGGATCAACAGTGTTGATCCACAAGGTACGTGTTTGCTCAGTGGCCATGGCTATATTTATCACAGATTACCACGGCTTCCATACTTTGACTAATAGGTTGTGTAGGACTTTTCCAGGTGTGAGCCAGCAAAAGCCACGTTATCTATAGTTTTACATGAGACATCTGTCAGTGGGCCTTGTTTACTTTACACCACTGTAGCAGCTGATGCTGTGTGGTGGCTGGAAAAATGAGTCTTAATGAATTTTAATAAATGTTTATTTAATATTTGTTCTTTTTTTTCAGTAGCTTAATTAGGCCTGTACTCTGGAACTAAAAGAGGCTGAGTTTATTTTGAAAGTCTTAAACCATATGTAAAAAAAAATGTTTGAATTTAGCATGCGCTTACAAAGATGAGTTGTTTTAGACGATGCAAATAAGGCACTGTTAAAAGAAACAATTCATGTGAGGCGTATGTCAACAATTCAACAGAACACATCTATTGTACATGTTTGATATTTACGATGTGGAAAAAATGAATAAACATGTCCCTGTCCCCTTCAGATTCAACAATAATCCTATCCGAAATGGCAAATGGCCCCTTAAAATAAAAGAAAAGCAATCAAACTGACTCTATACTGTACTGGCTGTTAGACTTCTAAGTGAAGTGAATGAAACGTGCATTTTATAACCCTGTGAAAATGAGCAATGCGTGGCTGCGTTCCTGAAGATGAAGCAACCAAAGCAACGAGGTCCCCCATCAAGCCAGCTCCCCGTCTTGCTTCTGCATCTACGAGGGGTCCAGTTCAGTCACCTCGGCCCAATAAAAAGGTCTCTAAACATCCCCCTTCACCAACTGGCTTCTCTCGTGCCCTTTCATCTCGTAAGACCCTGGTCAGTGTTTACTATTTATCTCAGTTCTTCACGTTGTCTTCATGAAAGCAAATCCGGCTAGATTTATGTGCAGGTGTGGGACGCCCTCTGGTACTTAACCCTTAATTTCGCTGCGATGGTGCTCAATTTGCAAGCCCACGGTTTTATACAGACCCTGGGGCCTGGGGTCTAATAGAGACCAGTGTTGGAAATCTTTTTCCAAGATGGTCAGGATTCCAGCGGGGTCATACCGTCGGCAGGATGGAAAGGAAGTGCTGTCAGCGAGGGTCTCTTTGTAGTTGCCTTTGTTGCAGGTGCTCTGCCAGTCACAATTATCCTCCACACTCTATTCATCGCTCCAGCCTGCATGACATCTGCTGGACTAAGGACTTTAAACGCTAGAAACACAGTTTAAAATGACCTAAAAAGCACTGTTTTACAAAGTGCTGGCAAGGTTTTGAGGTTTAGTTTGCGGAGAATGAATCCCACTTTTACAAAAAGCAGCTAAGAAACATACTTGAGGAACAGGAGCGTTAGATTTGTGTTTGATATGTTGAGAGAGTTAAGAGATTATGTGGTCAGTGTATTTTCTTTGAAAAATGCAAGAGACTTTTTTTTTTTTTGCTGTAGTGCCCTGAAACAAAATGTATCATGCCATTTAAGTACACAATGTGTTTCAAACTTGTCACACTGAATGCTTGCAGCTCCTGATGTATGATGTCACTAGAATACCTGCCCACCACCAACGAGCAACCAGCATCTGGGAGTTGTTATCTAGGAGTTAAAGCTATTTTATCTTCTTCTCGCCATCATTCTTTAACAGACTCTCTCTGTCCTTCTTTCTCCCTCTCACTTTCTATGTATTTATGTGTGTGTGTGTGGCAGATAATGCAGTTTCTTACACACCCTTCCACTCAAACACTCACTGAAAATATGCACATATCACAAATCTTTCTTAATCCAGAGAAAATCTCTATTTATTTCTTATCTGTGATGTATTTTCTGATGGATGTGGACATAGAACTTGTATGTCTGGCATAGTTGTTATACACATTCATATATGCACACGCACACAGGGTCTTGGCCGGATTGAGTTGTATCTGTAGATGACCTTAAAGACAGAGTGAGTGATCTTTTATATTGCTAAGCTTGACAAAGGAAATATTAGGCAGAGGTTACTTCCTGTTCTCATATAGTAACAATCCTTGCAGCCAGAAGCAGCAGTAACTTTGAAGTATATATAATATTGAGACAGCATTTTGGTCTATTAACGTGAATATCCTGTAAAAATGCCTCCAAGAATATTCTCCTGCTCAATGACTGGACATTTCAATTAAAAAGAAGGTGAAGGTGATGTTTTCATATGTAGGCCTATTTGTCAAATAAAACCAAAGTCTAATTTCTGCCAGTTTTTACACTTTAAATCAGTTTTTAATAATATTAAACCGTCATATTAGGAACAGTGCCTGTTAAATTCTCCTTGACATTTTCTGTCTTTTATACAACCCTTGCAATAAACACTTCTTTTTCTACTCTGTAAGGGCTGCGTAGAGGCCCTCAGTGGCATGCAGACTGAACAGTGAGGTGTGGCTTGTCAAGCGGCTGCAATGTGATCCAAAGTCCACAGACTTAGCGCGTTTTCACAGTAACGACAGATTAGTCCCACTCACAGCCGCGGATCTACTGGCTACAGATGCAGCAACCCTCGCCCTTTAGCTCAGATGACGTTTTACAGTGCGAAGAATGCGCACGGCGCTCGTCCCTTAAGACGCGTGGCTCAGGTATGCCACTTGGCTTTTGTTGGTCTGCCACTGGCGGAAAGACAGCTCACTCCGGCTGTAATTAATTTCTGAAACCTCTGTACACATATCAGATCTCCAGCTAACTCGGTCTCACTCTCTACAGCATTCACGAGACAAATCCTCCTTTCACTTTTCAGCGGCGAACATTCAGTGGGGGATTTTTCTCGATCCCCTTCATGGAATGCACATGTGTGTATAACTTTTTCACCCCATTTGATACTCGTGACAACTTGTTGGTAATAAAGAAGTGATTGAAGGGCATTTGGAGTAGAGCTTCAGTAAACACTTACATTATCTTCAGCAACTAGCAGTCGATGCAAATATCTTTCATCACTGACCATTACTTAAAGGAACAGCAGTAAACTAATGTTCAGTGGTGACATACGTTTCAAAAGCACAATGTCATCTCTATTAACAGCAGCACAATTCATTCAGCAGATATATGGCCTTGCTCATTTTAGGCGGCATACCAACAGGTAAAATATAATGTCATTATTGTCTCCTGAATATTCTGAAAAAAAAAACACAAGTGACATTACGAATTAAACTGTTACAAGTTGTGAAGGATTTCAATTTCTTAAGAGTTAGGCCAAGGATGCAGTGAACAACTCCAAAATGTTGAAAAATACTAGCACTGCAAGGTTTTGCCACTGGGGGTTTACAATAATTAATTATGATTCGTGCATTGAATTATCTTAATTATGGTGACAAAGAAACAACAGTGCATTCCTACCTGCACAAAAGCATCTGGAGCCGACCATTCAAAAATCTTATCTGTCTTTTGGCCATTGTCTCTTTGTACTGGTTAGTCTCTCCTCAATAAATCACCCTGTTCTGGAACTGCGTGTCAAAGAGCATTTCCACAGCAAAGAGCTCAGATTTAAAATAGCCTGCACCTCGACGGAAAGCAGTGTGTAAAAGGTGACACCTGGAAACAATGAAAATCCATTCTCTAGGTTGTGTGAAGAAATAAAACCTTACTGGCACAAAAGGTAATCAAACACACAGTGTCATAAATGCACAGGAGATTCTGGTGGAGCATTGGCGATATGTGTTGTAAGGTCTGTTAGCGATGCACTGGGTCCGCTGAGGGCAAAAGGAACATCGGGTGAAGAGAGACAAAATCTTTGATCAGCGCTCACGACATGTTCTATTCATGGATGTTCATGTCACAGAAAATGCTGAAAACAAAACAAACAGGGCAAACCATTCACGCGCTACATAATACGATACGTTTGTTTAATCAGACCGTTCTTTAAAATATCTAAGATCCAGTATGACAACAGTTGGTTTTGGCCCAGATGTATGATTCAGCTAAGTGGAGGAATTCTCGACTCTGAGAGCGCTTTCTCTGCCGATCCAACAATGAGCGGTGAGTTATAAGCTAGTGGCAACCTGTACGCCCTTCACTTAAAGAGTGCTTCATCCTGCTGCATCAACAACACCCTCTTGAAACAAATTTGCTAAAATCGGAGAGATGACAGATGTGTGATTTAGCTTTTTCAGTGCAAGGGCTTGCCGTGTTGATACTTTTCACTCCCACGCCATCTCGCTGGATGACACGCCTAAAGAAGGTTCACGCCTTACACTTAATTTGCTGACTTAAACTGCAACATGTTGAAAGTGCACCTGTGCTGGAAAGCGGAATGCTACATTATATTGCAAACTGGTTGGTTGCCTACATAAACAAGAGCTTTGAGAGTTTATTTTAAGCACCATACTTTGAGGAAATGGGGTACACAGGGCATATATTTAAGTATCTGTCCTTATTCCCCTTTGCTAAACATGAGTAATTTAATATGTACTTTATTTAGTTTGATTAAATAGACTCAATGCTTTTTGAGGAGATTGTCTATGTTGCTTTGCAGTCAGTAACCTCTGCTTTGGATGACCTTTTGGTACATCCATTAATTCATTCATTCATTCATTATCCGTACTGCTTATTCCCGCTAGTCGGGGTCACGGGGGGGGCTGGAACCAATCCCAGCATCTCCGGGCGAAGGCAGGGTACACCATGGGCAGTTCGCCAGTCCACCACATGGCCAACATGCACACACACACTCACACCTACGGGCAATCTAGAGTGACCAATCAACCTAAGATGCATGTCTTTGGACTGTGGGAGGAAACCGGAGTACCCGGAGAAAACCCACGCAGGCACAGGGAGAACATGCAAACTCCTGGTACATCCATGGAATATTTATTTTCTAATAAAATGTTAACTGAAACATTAATTTGCCTCACCCAGAAAATATTAAGATATGAACAGTTTTACCAACAATATGGTGGTTCGGTAGGTTCCAAAATCAGCACTAATTGATAATTAACAACTGTTTCTGAACCAAAACCGGGACACACACACAGTCAAAGACAAGATCTGCCAAGGTACTGGTCCGGGTCAATTCTCAGCTCAAGAGAGATTCATTATCAACTGAGCTCCCCTCTCCCAAAAGAGGTTGACATTTCCTTCCTCTCCCATTCCCACAATGCAGCATCACCTTGGCGGACATGTATCGTGTGTCCGAGCACTGAACGCGGCTCTTGTGGATGTCTCATCGACAGCTGGGATGGCCTGCAAGTCCCAACTTCACCCAATGAATGGGTGAAATGTCCGACAGTGGCTGATCCACCCCCCCCCGCTCCCCAGGTGTTTGACAGGGCCTGGCCAGGCCCTATACTGTGAAAACCCTGCCATTAATCATCTCCCCGGCGTAGAGCCCACCCCCAGCCCCATTGACGTGCTATTACAGGCCATGGATGCAGAGCTGCACTGACTAGCCAAGGAAGCCCGTGTCGCAATATTGTATCGCGCGTCTTTTGTTTGCCTCTTCTCAGGCGCTGAAAGGTGTGCACACGCTGTTACACTGGCCGCTTTGTTCGCATTACTCCATCTGTCAAACTGCTTCCACCCCCAGATTTCTTTTTTTTTTCATTCCCTCACCTGTTGGCAAAAAGATTTGCCCCAACTTCGGATCACTGTAACACGGGGGGAAAGTCCACGTTTTCGTACAAGGAAAAATCCCTTTTTTTTCACTAATTGCGGTACCTCAAAGTTAGTTGTGTTTTGTGATTTCATTAATCTTCTTTGTGTCCGACTCCATTCTCTCACGGCCTTGACGGCCTTCTTGCGTTAAATGCTTGGAATAACATAACAAAACCCCTGGAGTTTCCCAAGTACCCACATTGTATTTAATACCTGTATATCTTCGCTGTAATCATTAACAGTTGGTTCACGCAGAGTTCAGCTCGCACTGAGCGACCATCGAGAGAATGGGCCATGAAAGCAATTTGGTTTTCAGTGAAACCGCAACAGAGGGCTGGCTAGATTGTTTTGGTTAGCATACCCAAGAGGAGCCTTGCCACAGTGGGAATGCTAGCTTTTCAGCACCAACGGAAATACAACGAAGCATCTGAAATTCCAAATGACCGCATCCTCTTGAGAGGTTGCATTAAGGTACAGAACGGTGCTGACAACCAGGCTGAATTAAAACGTAATTTGGCCTCCCGCTTTGGGAACTGATGGGGCGGTGGGGTTTGGGGGGGTTGTATGTAGGGGAGACCCAAAATTTGCAGTCCCTTCATTTTAGACTACGCGATGGAACCCAATACAAGAGTGCTTAGACAGGTGCCATTTTCCCTAAACAGCTATTAGACGTTCTATCAAATATCAGCACCAACCTTAAGTGCTTCTTAAAAAAAACTCACTTTCGTGTGCCTTCCCGTTGAAACTTGTGAAATGTGATCTTGTACATGAAGAATCGTTCAGGCAAAAGCAAGCAGCAATTAAACCCTGGCATGGTAACCATTAGACGATCTCAAAACACGTCACACCCTCTTTACCTATTGCGAACCTGGCTTAAACCCCTGTTTTGTGTCCTCAGTGAGGAGGATCCAGGAGGCTTTACCTGACATATTTTGATGGACACAAAGGCAGGAATTTGCAACAGCTGAACCAGTGGTAAAACAGCACTTTTATTGACAAAATGGTGGCTAAACAAATATTCTTAAATAGAGATGTTCAGTAATCCAGCCAGGTCCCCCTTCCCTCCAGGCAACAATTACTCCCGGTAGACTTTGCTAATCCTGAAATATGGACCTGTGACTAATGTTGGAATTTAGCAAGAAATCAGCTCTGGTTTCATGTGGCTTTATTGGAATAAGGCATGATGCAGATCCCTGTGGCCTGTGATGAATGGGACCATGCTAAGAGGTTGATCTGGGCTCTCCTCACACTTGTCTCTCACCATCGCTTGAGTGTTTGTGCTAACGAAAGCTGTCACATAAGCACGAAACACAGCTATTTAGCTCATTTCCATGTTGAGAAATTACATGTTGCCATTGACATTGAGAAATGGACGTCTGATTTGATTTCTTTTTCATTTCTGTCTCAGGAGAGGTAGATTTGAAAATGTTGGTGGACATGAATATGAAATGTGTGAATATGTTAGCCAGAGACAGAATTGAACAAGTGACAGTATATTGCTTTCTCTATTAATGGTCTGAAACAAACTGCTGATGTGTTTGGTGAGAAATACGAAGTGTCAAGGAGTATAAAAAGTATGATTACTGTGCAAAATTCCTAGTGGTAAATTAAGTTCTGACATTATTCATTATTTTGCATCAGGCTGAACTTATAAACACTCTAGACATTAAAGTTATTACGGGTTTATGCTGTGTAGCTGTCTAAAGAGAAATTAATTTGCATAGCCTAACAGGTTAGCAATGGTTCCACACAGACCTGCTACTAACATACATATGTTTACATAATAGAAAGATCATTTGTGGTTACTACAATATAAATACCTGTTTGCAAAAATGAGTAAAATAGTCTGAGAAAATGTGTAAATAAGAAGTGTGTTCTGTTAAACAAGTTTATTTTATAAATATATTTATAAAACATAACTGCCTAGCTGAGGCAGAATGACACAACAAATGTTGTGATGTGTGAGCCTCTGGAAATTTTCAGAATTCCAGGAAAAGCCCAAACACTTTACGTAGAACAAATGTTTAAAAATAACCTCAGTAAAACCCAGTTTCCACTTCCTTTGAAAAAAATGTCAGTAAATATCTTTGTGTGTATACAAAACACAAATCACCAACACTTGCAGAGATGTTCAGAAATTATATTACAATTACATTATGTGTGACTGTATTTCTGGACAGATTTTCAGTAGTAACCTAACGGTTATTTGTGTTTTTAATGTTTTAAAAGTTATATGCTATATTTGCTTGCATATGTGCTTGTTTGCAAGGGGAGTTTGGGGGATTTAGCTCACTTGTAGCACAAGTGTGCTAATATAAGTATGCTAAATACCTGCTAAATCACACACTGTATTCTGATGAATGAAAATGCAAGCTTTCCTGTTTTAACACTTGCAACATTTAGGCTAAATGTAACCATGTGTAGTATGAAAAATGCTCTGATTAGAGTTATGTTCCTTAAGTAAACAATTCATTTACCGTGGGAGCAGAACCAACATAACATTTCTGAAAAAAAATTGGACCCCTTAAACTGTCATTTATGCATACGCAAGTATAGGCTCAATATACTGCATGTTCCAGTTCTGTGTTTGATGCTAAATACTGATTTCTGATAAAAAGAAACGGTACCCTTCGAGGTGCATGTTTTGTAAACAACCAGTACCTGTATTTTTTAAGATAAAATTTATTAATCTTGTTTCAAAGATAAACTGTAACAGATAACTGAATAAATTGCATAAATACTTTTGACCACACACGTTTCAGGGATTTTCTTTTTTGCTTCCACTTTGGAATCCAGCTTTCAATTGCATCAGAAGAGTCAACAATTACCTATGAAAACAAAAAACAACCTACAATTAAAAAAAAACTTTGTGTCAAGCAGATAGGATTTGTATACACTAAGGAATTTTATATAGTCTAACAAGATCTGTCTGTTGGTGTATATGAGGAAAAAATGCTTTGAAAAAAAACATTCTTCTAAATGTCTTAATATAGCTTCCTTTCATATAAGTTATATTTTCCCTTTAGGTAAACACATGCAATATATGCAACCTTTATAAAGTTGTTGAATAAGCCCCAGCACAGCTTGGTATCATTGGGGCTTTATAGCCCATTTCAAGCCCAGATACAAACTCTCATATGTCTTAATAATTCCCTCAAGTGTAGACTTGCAGTTGAGGAATGAGAACATGCACAACATGCGCTATTGGTCTGAAAGTGCTTTAGCACATGTATCCCATTCATGACAAATGTGCTGTTAACATTTTTATATCATCAATCCAGGACCAGCAATTTTCACCCTGTTACTGAAACCATACCTTCAAATGGACATGCAAGGTTTTTCTTATGGCCGTTTGGCTGCAGAGTTTAAATAACTATTAGAAATGGCTTTTTTCATAACTACTATTGAATTTAGAAATTCTTAGGAATGCTTAAGAAATTCTAAATATTTTGAATGTCTCTTGGATTTTTTTTGTCCCAGATACATAATAGACACAATTGTGATAAAATCAACCTAGTATTTCCGCCTTGATTCTAAATCACACTTAGTACCTTTCATGACAACTATCAACACAAAGCTATCAGCTACCAACATCTACAAGCGTTACAGCACACAACCATGCTGGAAATACTCCTGACCCAGAGACAAGGGTCAGATACAAAACCATGTGTAAATCTTCAAAGCTTGTCAAATGTCTGGAGCCATTAATCAGTGCTTCTACTGTATGAGCTAGAAACACCTTGCTTTCAAACACGTGACCATGGCCTTGGAACGACAGGAGTTCATATCGCGGCCATGGGTGCGTGTGACGGCAGGGACCCAGCTCCTCTACTGCATATGATTGGTCACTTGCTTCTCTGAACCGTTGCATTCTTTCAGCTTGATGTACACATGGCACTTTGTGATGGAAGCGTTGTTTGGGAGAGCTTCCTGGGAGAGCTGCTGATCAAACAGGACATCCTACCGTAAGGGGATTCCCCTCCCCCACGTATACATCTGAGACAATGAACACATTTATGCTTCCATAAACCCAATGGAGGCATTTTGATCTGGGTGTGCACGACTCAAACATCACTGTCGTTTAGGTCTGGTGGAAACAAAACATCTACATCACAGGATGCCCAGATGCTAGCAGAACTGCCCTCTTTCTAGGAGACCAGCACCATGCGTTTGTACATGAGGGCTAACCGTTCGTCCATGATCCCCATGGTCAGTGAAACTGGTCATATTTTTTTTTGTGTCTGGCCAATGTCTGCTCTCTGCTATTACATCAGCTCTGATTTTCTAGCAAGACTGAACGGTAGCAGATGCTGCCCGTATATTAAGAATCACAGTGGCTGTAGCCACATTTGCGCATGAGAGCATTTACCCTCATCTCTTTCTGAGATCTTGCAGCTGACATCGCAGCTGGATGCGTTAATACTGTCTCAACATTTTTAACCATTTTTATACCACCAACATCCAATTTGACACCAGCCACACTGAGCTTAAATGTCTTGAATGTGGATTCAGTCACAGTATTTGGGAATTATAACAATGTACAAACACTGTACTGTTAAAACAGTAGTAGCATCTCAAAGATGGAATTTCTGTCCAATAACAGCTCATTTACATGCAGCTATTTTAGGCTCATTGATCCAGTACCAAACTCCAGAAGCAATATTTGAATACCCACCATGTTTTAGATTACTACATTTAGTGTAAAGATTTTTGAGGCTTTTGATTTTTGAGGATTTTGTGGCTGGGTACAATAAATGCCACGAGACCCTTCGAAACACTGCCTGACGAAGAGAGGTGTGGGGAAGGTGTCACACATTTTCAGAACACATGTTCCTCATGATTGTGTGACCAGATCTAGAGAAGATACACACGAGCCCGTAATGCCTGCTGCGTGACTGATAGTCCGCTACTCCTATATGTGAAAGACCTGCATTTCATGGATGCTCTAAAGCACTCTGCTACACCCCCAGCTCTCCGACAGGACACTAAAGCAAACACACGTGTGTACTCGCACTTCTGCCATACAAAAGTATGCCCACCCAAACTGTTTGCGCCTCTTGTTTTATGAGATTAAGAATTCCACACAGTTTACATAGCCCAAATGCATGGCTTGAAATCTGGTTTTGCTCTAGCAGGTGCATAGGTGTTCACCGAGCCAGTTAATAAATCAGTATTATGTTACATTGCTAATGAGAGAGCCTTGCTAAAAGAATACATTTGACTTTTGGATCACAGGCACCTTTTCATAGAAAGGCATATGTAATCTTTATGACGCTATAGTTTTAAATATGTGTGAAGCTGAGCAGTAATGCAGGCCTTGGGAGTACTTGGGAGGCACTGATGTTTGGTTTCATGAGTGTTGAGGACCGGGGAAACAAGCCGGGAGCCCCCAGCACTGGAGAAAGAGGATTCTTTGATGCGGTCTGAATCCGGGGGTGAATGGCAGATAGCCAGATGTTCATGCTATTCTTTTGGCCGTGATGGAGGTGGCTCTCCTGTGGCCTTAATGTAGAGCGTCTCAAGCTGGATGAGGAGCCTCTTCGAATAACAGAGCCTGTGAAGGTCAAGCACCTGCCCTTGCTCTCCAAGAACAACTTCACCGTGTTCAAAACGAAGGTCTCCGTGAACCTAGACGTAGACATGCAGAGATAATCCCATGATCCCGTTGTGTTCTCCATCAAGCACTACTGGCCCGTCATCTCTCCCAATCTCCAGGATCTCCCGTAGGTTGGGTCCAACCCCTGCTAAATCATGAGGAGTCACAGAGAAGTCAAGAGCCCTCTATTGGTCAGAACTTCACTGGCCAGGCCTGACTTTATGTATCTTCCCCCCTGCCATGTTCAAAGTCACAAGGTGGGAGGTTATCCAAGATGTGCCAGCAGTCAGAATGAAAAAAAGGGTGGATTGTAGCATACAGTCCGGAGAAACGAAGTTAATCCTCATGGGAGCTATCTGTTATATGGTGGAGCCCTGTGAACTTCTTTTTAGTATCAGGTGCATAGGCTTGAGATCCCATCTGACATTCCAAAGAGGAATTAGTTTTTCCCCACACTTTAAGCACCATGGCCAGGTGGCTGTCCATTATATGGGCATGCTGTGTAGAACTAAATAGGTTTGCATGTCTGTGGACTGGAATGCTTGGGGTAGCTTGAACACAGGTCATTTTTTACCTTAAACCACAGCTACTTTTAAGCAGGGCTGTCAGCAAAAACCTATTTTTCATTCAGATGTATGAAGGTCTGGGCAAAATATTTCTTCTCCTTCTCTCAATGTGAATTTTGTATTTTAAAATGACACAGCACCAAAGATCGTGACTGTTATTGTGTTGATTGTTTTTTTCTACACACACCAGGGATATCAACATTACAGTTGTTGAGTCTTTTGTAAAAACAAAACAAAGCTTGTTTTTCTCATTGTAGGTGCTGAAACAAACAACCAATCTGTGGATACTGTAGTTGTTGCATTTGAATAAGTCATCTCCATTGTTTGAAACCCTTGTGCCCACGTCTTTCTTCCGGATTATAGCAGTCCAGATGTGTTTTCTTTGCCCTCTATGATCTTTGTCCATGACAAACGGCGAAGCCCTACAACTGTCAGATTCAGACCCTTCCCATCAGCCCATGTGGTTTGCTTTGGTTACACTAGGAGTGTGGTAAGATACTTGTAAGTGTGGTATGTGGTGGCTGTGCTGGCTGAAGCGACTTCCTGCTGTTTCTGACGTTTGGTAGGTTTAATGAATTGAGTTAGTGACAGAAGCATTCTAAACAAAGGGCTGCGTTTGCATTTGAAGAAATAAACTGACAAGGTACTTAATGCAAGCCGTAAATCCTCCAATCAGGAAATCATCACAGCCAGTAATAAATATAGACGTGTCTGTTTTGTTCTATGGTTTTAATGAGCATAATATTGCTCATCCTTAAAATTATAATTATTAATTATTCTGTGAAAATAGATTATACTCAAAAAAAAATTCTGATTACAACTTGTTGGCACCACAGAACAAAATGCCCATTCTAATCTTAAATGTGTTCTTTTCATAAATATCTGTTACTGCAGTATTTCATATACCATCTGCAGAATAATGGACTGGAGAATGTTTTGGCTCTGGCTTTGCCAATCACTTTTGAAGGGCTGACACCCGGATCGAATGCTGGCGCTCCATGAAACATATAATTTATGAGCCATTACCAGAGTTTTCGTTTTTTTTGCCACGCACCAGCTCAGAGGCCGTCCTGACACAGTCATCGCTGATACTAAAATGTTCTCAGGGCTCCTGTTAAAGGAAGCCAGAGCCATTGAGAAAGCAGAGTGAGGCAGCCAGATGCTTGAAGAACCTTGGAAATCGAAGAACTCATCAAGCTCATTCATCTTGCCAGCTGATGTTGTCAGGCTGACAAACGGAGGCTGCGAGGATTTCATACTGTATACTTTATCTGTCTGTATATTCAGACACACGGAAAAACATTAGATAACAGGGCTAATTATGGTCCATTAGACCTGACTGAAAGCCAAGACTCTTACTGATATACAAGGGAAAGGCTGGCAGAGTCCAGAGGGTTTGCACCGGCACGCTATCAGACAGGTAGTTGGGAGGATTTACTGCAGTTTGGCTTCTTGTTCCCGTCACAGACGACCCGCCCGCAAGTGGAGAGGGTGTGTAAGACGACTCCTTGCAAAGTGCAATCTGCCCGCGGGAAGATGCAACGAGAGAGGCTTCATCCGCTGAATTGCCAGAATCACCGGGAATTGCCCGTGTCTGACCGAAACGAAAGCGTGAGGGGCATTTCGCGAGCGCCCGTTATTCCCGCAGGAAGACTGATGGCAAAAGCAGCAGTGTTAGCACAGTGGATTGAGATAGCCATAAAACAGTCGCCGCATGCTACGGCAAGATCTTCCAAGGCAGTCACTAGGGGGGCTGAGCAGAACACTGTCATTTTGAAGATGGGGGGGGGGGGTGGGGAGGCGCTTCGTTCTAGTTAGGAAGTAAAGGTGATCTCGGCACAGATAGCGTCCTTGGTAGAAGGAAAGAAAAAAGAAGGGGAAAAAACACAAAAACACGGGAGTGTGTGTGATAGCCCTCACCTCCAAACCCAACAGTTGTTCGGAGGTTTCAAATCGCTCTAACGACCACATAATGACCTCACCCCAGTCACCTGCTGCTGTGACCAAGTGTGACCTGGCATACATGCTAGGAAAAGCCTTTTAGAAACGTGCCGCAAAAACCGTGGGCCAACTCACCAGCCGAGATGCCTTCTCTATGGTTAACATGGCCATCTCCATTTCTGTTAGTTTTAGACAGCATGGATGCATCCTGAACACATTGAGATGAAAAGACTGAAAGTGATTTGGTTACCCTTCGTGTGCTCGGTAGTAAATCGGTCAGGGACCTCGAACACATGACCGTACACATTTGCAAAGGAAGGAAGAATTCTTTCTGGATACATCCTGCCCTGTGAACAAAGCCCTTTTTTCCAGATGAGCCCTTAGGGACCTCTGCATGAACACTGTGAACATTTATGCTGCTTTAAATTTCTTTTTTCTTCTTTTTTTTCCCTTTCTTTCTCTTTTTTACATTTTCCCCAGATATTTTGGCTCAAGGATATTGTTTTAGGGACTCCAAGTCTTGCAGTTACCTGAAAAAACGTACTTTACGTCCACCTTTTCTATTATAGGTTATGTATTTATTCACAGGTTTTATTTTTTTGGCATAAGCTTGAGCAACAATATTAAACGAAAAAAAACAATTAAATTTTTCAGGAATTCTTTTTTTATGTACAGTTTATCATTTATCATTTTGTTCAACTTAAGCACTTAAATATGCACTTATATTTATTTATTTACTGTCTTCCTTCCAGTCTGGCATAGCCACAGCCTGATAGTATTCTGAACACTGACCTATCTATTGTAACACGAGGATGTGTAGATTTGTATTTGAAAGAGACCGCAAAGCACTTCTGTACATTGCTCTGGACAAGGGCATCTGCCTATGTTGTAAATGTAAATGTCATGTTTGTCTGGATCTCCTTTTGAACATAATAGCTTTTATAGCCTATTGGAGAATCGTAACCGCAACGGTTAGTTCCAACGGTCAAGTTATTTGCCACAAAAGATCCTCCAGAGGCCTTAGAAAACAAACATGCTATTGTAGACCCGGTGCTTCCAAAACCTTTCTAACCCCATGCTGAACACTACACTGCCTCCACCAAGAACACGCTCAGTGACCATTTGCATGTTGGAATTAGGAACCTTAAGCCGTCTTGCCAATTCCCATGAAATCTGTCGATATTTCTTTCATTTGTTCTCCATTTGTAATTAGTCGTGGTCAGGCTGATCAAAGGAGCTGGCCAGGCAGTTGCATGTGAACCAGCGTCCCTCACAATGACATCCACAAACCAGAATGAAATATGAAATATCAAGTTTCCACAGACGCATGGGCTTGTAAAAGGGGGGAAAACGAAAAGAAAAAGGCGAAAGAATAGGAGGATTTTCACACTGGTAATGTGAAACATTTGGTGCGTGTTGTGAGCCTCTGAAGAGAGAAGTCTGGAGTCCGAAAGCCACCTGGCAATAAAAGAATCGAATGGTGCAAATGTTAAGGCAGCAGCGGTTACTGAGACCTGTTGATTTAGATGTCATTTCGACTTCTCGTTACACCAGATAGGTGCGCTCTTGTGGGAGACTTCTAGATGCACTGGCCTTCGTTCTTTAGCATGGTACGGCTTACCATGGAAAAAGTGAAACAGACGCCTGGGGCATTTTTGCTGTTCCATTTGATATATGAAAACAAAGTTGCCAGAAAAATAACCACTTGCTGGAGTCGTAATAAATATTTCAGTGATGGAAATATTGTGCTCTGTTTGTACTGTGCGGTTATTTCAGGTTTCCCTCACATTTGTAATGCTGTTTGAAACATTCCTGACAGGCAAGAAGCAAACAACAGTTGTAGAAGAAAGTGCAAGAAAATTCGATGGAAGTTGATGAAAGATTAAATTACTGTTGTTTGTTTGTTTGTTTGCTTTTCAAAATTTGTTGTGTGTACGAATATTCCAAAATGTAGTTCTGAATAAAAAATCTCATGCAAAAAGTCATTTCTAAGTATCATTTTGTCAATATGCAGTCTTTTACGGGGCTGAGTCCAATATTGTTTAATAGTAAAAGGTTAAAGCATTTTTGTCCAAGTAAGCCTGAGTATAGGTTCTACATCTGTCATATGGGAAAATATAGCTTGTTCTCCATGATGAATATGAGTCTAAAGGCAGGGAGAAGTTAGAAGAATGAGTTTATTAGTTTATGTGAACCAAATGGGTCACTTCATCATACTTCTTCCATATGAGGTAAATGTGGGGTAGAATTACCTCTCATCCACTCCATCTTCTGTAAAACGGTTGATTTGAAGAGACAGAGTAAAAGTGAGAAGGAGGGAGGGCTGAGAGTGGAGGAGGTACTTAACTGTTTCATTCTAGGCCTAGCTCTAATCCCTGACACCCACCCCCGCCAAAATACACACGCACACACACAACCCCAAAATGAAGTAGCAGACTTTGTAACAAACAGTGTCATCCAAGACAGGTGCAGGCGACAATTAACCCCTAACGACGCAGCACGTAACCTTCTCCCAAGACTGTGAAGGCAAATAAACGGTAGGTGGGGTTCAAGTGGACGGATGTGTAATTTGCACCCGGCGGTGGGCGAAGTGTAACAGAAACCAAACGAAGCCCTTTATCTGTTTAGCAGACGCTCCAGCTTCAAAAGCCCCGGCGGCTGTCGCCGCGGCACTGGAGGGCACTGTTAGGGCTACGGTGTGTTTTTGATCGCCTACTATGCCTTCTCCATCTGTGTAAGCCAGTGAATACAGCAGGAGCACAGGGAGCTGAGTGAGGTAGGTTAGTGGTAACTGTGGTCACTGTCAAAGTGTTTTAAATTGCCCTGCTCAGTCACCATATTAACAAAGTCCAGGCGAGGGATTCGACGGTACAAAGGATTACATAAATCTTAAAAGTGACTTTGTCAGTTTTACACCCAATTTAAGGGTAAAATGGAATGAAGTGCAGTGTGTTTTCCATTGAGAACCTGTCATGGACACTTTATATCTAAGTTTTATCATTTGCTTCTAACGCTCGGTAACTCAGCAGTGGTTTTGGAACCTTTTCAAAACAAACTTTTTTATAGCTTTTAATGCGTGACATTAGGACTATGGTATAGTAGAACAGAACACAGGCAGTTTTAAAGCATATTTTAAAGCGCACACAACAATGGCAGGGTAAGAACATAACTGTTAAAACATTTGTGTCTTGTGTTCTTAATCTGAGGTGTAAATCTGCTAGTGATATAAATGATTAAGCTTTTAATTTAAACTCTCATGCAGCACCTTTCAACGTGAGTTCAGCTTAAAGAAAGTGGGAGGTTTAATTCAATGTATGAAAAGAAATATATCAAAGCCTACAATATCTTTGCCTTAACATATCTCTGCTATAGCTCATTAAATAATTATAGCTGTAACTGGAATGAAATATATTGCATTTATACATTGAGCATTTATTTTAAAACAGCCTCTTCTCTGTGGGAAACAAGTTACTGAAGAAACAGAAATCAAAAGAACAGAATTCCTAAAAGCCCATATTTAAATTCCTCAACAGAACACAATATTGCCTTGTCACAAAACTGAGGCTTCTCTTGTCAAAGGTGCACACTTCATAAGCCTGAGTCAGCGATGTCATTTTGGACCAAAACCTTTATTTTCAATTTGCTGAGTTTATCACCATTAATCCCTTTCAGTTCAGTGATGTTAGCCAGTTAATTTTTAAATGGGCCCGATACGAGGAAATTCATTCCTGATCAATTCCTTCATTCCTGATTTAATGCCTTTTATTAAAAATTCTTCAGCATGTCAGCCATCAAGTATATTCAGTCTGTGCTTTGGTGACTCATAAGGTGAGTGTGAGGCTAAAATATTAAAGAAGGAATTATATAATGTTTCTTTTTAGCGGCAGACCTGTTATGATCTCAGCTTAATCACGTCTTTATTTACACATTAAAGAACTAAGACCATTACTAATTCTAAGTATTATCTACCTCAATGCTGTGCTACAGTAACATCTCCTCTGCCTTAGACCATTTTGAACTCATGCGGATGTAACCACACCGTGTAAGCCTTTCCCTCACTTGTACCCCAGTGCCCTGGTACTGGTGTCTGGTTTTGATCTTCTGGTTTACAGGGTGATGCAGAGACCACCACTAGACTCTAATTGCTTCAACATAACCTCCCACTCCTTTGGTCATGATTAGTTTTCCTAACCTTCCATCATGTGGTTCATGAGCGTTGAGGGTGAAAGGGGCGTTCATTCAGTTTCCAGTGCCAGTCACGGACAATAACTTCACTGGCACTTTAGGTTAACCTACGTTACCGTCCATCTGTTGACTGAAAATTAAGATAACATAACACCTACAAACTGCGGCATTTTGAAACGACGAAACAATGCCGAAACAGAGCACAAAAGTAGGCCATAACATTAGCTTTTAGACTTTAACGTGTAATGGTCCTACTTTGTTCTATGTATATGTTCTATAATACAAGGTGGGCTGGCTAAGAAGGATCTGATTCACAAAGTTTGCATAATTACTGAAAGCTGATTAGATGTTAAATATTTACTATGCCCTCATTAGCATTTGTCTACGTGACACTGAGCCAGCAAAACACACATTTCTAACTAAAATGAACTGAATCTTCAACCCAGTGATCTCAGTTAGCACCTCAGCAAATGTAATACATATATGCATTATTTAAGATAAGATTGCCACATTGGTCAATTGTGATTTTCATCCCAATCAAAATTTGTCCTCCACATTTACCCATCTGTGCAGTCAGAACACACACACAGACTAGTGATCACTAGGGGGCTGTGGTGCACACGTGCCCAGAGCTGTGGGCAGCCCTTGCCCAGGGGGCAGTTGGGGTTAGGTGCCTTGCTCAAGGGCACCTCAGTCATGGCCTCAGGCCTGGGAATCAAACCCAATACCCTCCAATCACAAGACTGGTTCCCTAACCACTAGACCATTTGATTTCTCTCCTCCCTCTCTCTCCTGTCTCTCCCTCCCTTTCCCTCTCTCTCTCTCTTTCTGCCTGTCTCTCTCGACTGTTCTTTTGCCATAGAACCATAGACCACCTCCCCACACACACACACATAAACACACACTATAACCCCCCCCCCCCCCCCCCCACCCCCCAATCCACCCCAGGGCAGACAAGTCAACCAGACCTTTTGCTTTATTTTCTCTCTGAAAAGATTATATTATTTGCCGACTGTCAGCATCACTTTGATATGACTCTTGGAAGCAGGGCTAGGCAACCGCGATGACTTCTGCATGTGTTGAATCGGACGGCTGAGGCTTCAGACGAACTGGAACTGAGCTGTAGCTTTCAATTCGGCTTTTAGAAACAAAACGTTCTACCTTAAGCGCTGTTGGTACTGAGGTTATTTGGAAGAGCCAAACCCAAGGTTTCATTGCGGCATGTTGGTTCGGAGTGATTCTCACATTTATGTCACAGACAACCTTTGAAAGTCATTTCAGAGTGAGAAATTGGAACCACATAAAATACTGCATCATTTCACAAGGTGTATTAGCTGGCCTAGTTTAGGCATTTATAAATATACACACCTGTTTTGTAATTACACATATACAAGTAGAATTAAAGGTACCTTTGTGTAAAAAAATTGAACATTGTGCAATTTCTTAACTCATGTCTTCGAAGGTGATAGTTATCTCAGCACCGACAACCCCCAACAGCATGTAATACAAAATATTAAACAACACTAATGACACACTTACAATTACAGCATTTCTCAGACTTATCCAGAGTGATAAGAAAACTTGCAACACCGCTTACAACATCTAGCACAACTTAGAGCCTAATAATACCCTTAAACCGCCTTTAGGGTACACACTGCCATAAACAAGAGTCAGTGCTGAAGCCTGAAGCACAATGCAAACAGACAGTTTGACTGCTATTACTAGACACAAGAGTTCAGGAGCAAATATAAAACCTTCGCACCAAGTGCGCGATTCAAATTCAAAGGGGTAAGGCTCACGCTCTTAGGCTCAGAGTGCGTTACTCATTGAATCGGGACTCGCACACCGCTGCTTTGATGTGCTATCGCAGAGGCAGAGCTGAGCTTGAAGAAGAAGCCTCACCCTCACAACTGGTGCAGAGCAATCTGTTTATATGATCGTCGGCTTTCATGTGTCGCAGGGGTTTGGAGAGCTTAGGATAGGGGCCCGGAACTTTCTTTCTCGCTCCCTTTCCTCAGATGGAGTCTTGTGTTGCGTGGCTACGCAGTACACTCCAGCCTCCAGAGAGAAATCACAGCGCTCCATAATCTGCTGTTGTCTTCGCCACACTGTTCTTTCTGTTCTTTTACTGAGCAGTAAAAGTTTCTGCGACTGCCTGTTTGATGTCCCCCCGGGAAGAGAGATATTATATATGCATAGGCTATAAAAACAAGTCGAGTGCATTTCATTGAATCATTCTGGGGTTTTCGCGTGGGTTTCTCTTTCTGCTTGACCATAAGCACTCACAGTAAGTGCTGGGGAGAATGAATTCTAGAGATAATTTGATCATCACACTCACTGTGTGCAACTAGTTCCTCTTTGCTGTCATAGTACACAAATATATTGAAAAAATCTTGCTTGCAAACCTGTTTCTCCTCAGTCATGTAAACACATTTCCCAGTCACTAGAAATTGCCATAGCCTAAGGCATAAACATTTGGGGCGGGTGCACGTTTTAAGACCCCACTTAAGCCAACACTGATCTGTTATTCAAATTTTTTTTGTGATTGTTTTCAGTTTGGATGCCAACACCTGGTTATTTGTTTGTGTGAATTGTTGTGGTGCATACTAATATTTTACCTCTAAACACAGTTCCTGCCTTCTAGGCTCCTGGACTATGGGAGGTGCGGGCACTAAGACGTGCAAATTGTACAAAACGGCACATCACCAAAACAATGGCATTATAACCGATGCCTTTCTATTTATGAAAGTATTCAAATAATTGTTTCGATGAGGCTTAAAAAGTTCACTCATGTCACTCCACTGCTGCGCTCCCTTCACTGGCTTCCTGTGGCTGCTCGCATTCAGTTTAAAATTCTGATGCTTGCCTACAAAGCCAAAAAATGGACCAGCTCCTCCATACCTTATGGAAATGGTCAAAAGTCGATCCGCACCTCGAGCCCTTCGCGCTTCAAGTACGGCTCGACTTGACCCGCCATCCCTCAAGATTCAAGGAAGACACGCGACAAGATGCTTCTCTGTCCTGGCACCCAGATGGTGGAACGAACTTCCACTGGCTGTCCGAACAGCGAACTCTCTCGCGGTTTTCAAACGCAGCCTGAAGACCCATCTCTTTGTAAAGCACTTATAAGCACAAATCAACTGAAGCATTGGTATAAAGCGTAATTGCACTTTATCTTTAGGAACACTTGATAAGTATTGCACTATACTGCATGTAGTCTTGTAGGTATTTCAGTCTTGATAGGTATTGTCTAATCTTATATTTTGTTGTCTTCTTTCTAGGCATCAGCACTAGCAACGGTTTATGGCAGTGCTTGACCTCAAGTAGTTTGGACTTAAACCTGTTTATACTAGATAGAAATGCATATTCTGACTGAACACATAGTACTTTTGTAAGTCGCTCTGGATAAGAGCGTCTGCGAAATGCCGTAAATGTAAATGTAAATGTAAAAGCTGATCACCCCACAAACCAACTGTAAACAGTAACTGTGAAATCAACATTGAATTGCTTTGACTCAATTATTCTTACTGACAGTTATTTTCCAAGAAGACATTTGGGTAACTGCGAATACTTCCAGTGGTCGGACATGTTGACAGATTTTGAGTATAATGTCTCTATACTAAAAAAAAGTATACTCTGCTTGACTGACAACAACTCCATACAGACCATTGGAGTTTTTACATGCAGTTTCTGTTCTCATTTTGCTGATACTCTGTCTAGAATTCAGCTGTGCACAGGAGCAGTTTTTGCAATTGAATTGTTGCCTCAGTTTCAAAATCACTAATACATATAAATTAAGCTTCATCACATAGTTGTCTCTGAAAACAATGTGATGGATTTTGCTTAATAGTGTATGACATGATGTTCAGGAACATAATTTTATTTTGGATTAACTTTGTGTATCAACACAACTTCCACTACAGTGTATAAACTGCCGACTAAGTATATTAAATAAGCAAACTTTAAATTTGAAAAAAAAATGTAGGAAACAAGTATAACGCTTTTTTAAAACAACATATTGTTGTGCAAAAACATACAGAGAAAGTGCACATCAAATTTGGCACAGGTAGTTTAGAGTCAAAACAACACTAATGCTTTCCATTGCAGAACGCCAAACCCGCGCTCTGCTGTGCAATGGAAAATAGGGTTGATTCATGGAAAAGTGGCCAGCAGCTTCATGGAACTTCTCCTCCAGCAAGCTCATATCGACACTTAAACACCCCCTGTCTGTTTTCTACAAACAAGACTGTATTCCCTAAAACAGAATTGCACCCTCAGCCCAGTTTTAACTTTGAACTTGAGCCAATTCGAGGGATTAGATAATGGCAGAGCTCTCTCAGTGGCGGCGAGATGAAGCAGCAGCAGCCAATCAGAAGGTGAGCCCACTGCCTCCAAACCTCCCTTCAGCCATACGCAGAACTGGAACTCGGATGGGCCAGGTCTGCGGGTGGTTTGGGTGGGGTGTGTGTGTGCTGGTGTTGTGTTCAGGGGTTTTAATATCTGAATGCTGTTCTGTTCTACTTTATGGCATCCGGTAATTCAAAACGGAGAGACGGAGAGCGTTAAACTATTTGCATGCGAAATGTTAAAATCAATTCTCTTTTTCCTGGCCCCATTAGTACGCCAGCTCTGGTTGCTGGTTGTTAGCCTTGGTTTGTGTTAGTTTGGACTGTCTTACCTCCTGTCATGGGTGTCCGCTGTAACTTAAATCCAGAACAAGCTCACAGCCGCATTTGGCGAACATGATCCTTCCTATGTCTTGGAAGGTATTAAAAATTTACTCTCCGGTAAGATGCAATTCCCACATTTGATCTCCAACTGGGAAATGACATGCCTTTATCAGTTAACTGCATCTGTATGTATGTGTATGTGTTTTTTACCTGCCTCATAGATAAATGGCCTAAATCAAAGTCTCCAACATGTGACAAGGCTTTTCTCATCACACAGATTAATAACACAGATCAAGCCATGAATTCACTTACCCCATCAATGGGTATTATTCCCCATCAGAAATCGTTTAAAAACTAGGTCTGATAACCAGCTTTGATGGACCGGGCCTATCTTCAATCTGCTTAACAGAACTGAACAGAAGGCCTGTGCTGCTCAGTCAGTTCTCACGAGAACTCCACCAGACTCCCGGATGTCTCAGCCTGGGCTCCCTCAGAGATCATCTGAAGCTCAGCCAGCCCCGCGTGCCACAGCAGCCCCAGACCACCATCTCAGAGCTCTCGTTGGCCACTGGGCCTTCTCCTCTGTTCTTTCGGCCTGGATGGCTAAGAGTTTCTATCAGTACATATCGTTCTTCTTCTTCTGCCCCTCTTCTTTTTTTGGCTAATGCTCATGTGTGGTGTGGCCTATCAGCAAGTGACTGGAAGTCTACACTCATTGTGATGGTAAAGGGATTTTTTTGTTTGCTTGTTTGTTTGTTTGTTTGTTTTGAAGAGGCAGTGGCCTGCAACCAGTTCCTCAAATGACACTATAAAATATGTGGCTGAAATGATTCACCTCTGTTTATGGATCTGTATATGCACTGATTGAAATTACATGATAATTGTAATATGGCGATGTTACATTGTTTACCTGTCCTTCTGATGTGTGTTCAGTGCGGTGAGTTAGGCTTGATGAGTTATGATGGAAACTGCTTGAAGATTATAGTATCCACATCAGCATCAGAACTCCCTTGAGTGTGCCTACTGACATACTGACACATGGCAATAAGATGTTAGTTTGTTTGAAGTTTTTTTTTTTGACCTTCTGGTCTGAAACTGACATCACGGTTCTTGGGTCTTTAGCACATCTGCAGGCCAGCGGAAATACCGAAATCTTGCATGCCCCTTTGACTGTTACATTTAAGATATCATGTGCGCTACCAGCTCAGTGGCTGCAAAGCATTAGACTCACTGACCGGCCGCTTGTAAAATACTTTTGGAAACACTATAGACAAGGAAAGGGGAGAAGATGAGGATTCCACATGGTTATCCTAGGAGATGATAAACAAAGGGATAAGGTGATACACTTTAAGTGATATACAGAGCACATGTGGGATTGCACAAAAGAGAGAATGAGCAAGAGGAGAAAAGAAAAAAGGAAAAGAGGGAGGGAAAGGGCCAGAGTCACTCTATTGATTTATTCTGAGCCTTAAAGGCTAGCGTATCCAAGAACAAGATTAGTTTACTAGATCATATCACTTCACATCCTTTACAGCTTTGCTATGCTCCCCAGTATTATCACAATAAGCCTGAAAAGAGAGAAAAATAGTTCTTGTTAAACATGGTGCTGGACAGACAGGGGTCAAACCTGCTCGTGCTTAAAAGAATGTTCCAGAAACAAAAGGGGAACCTCCAGCAGAGATGAATGTGTTCCCTTCTATATCCCAATCTAGATTCCAGATTGGTTTCCTTTATGGCTTTCTGAGCATTCCTTTGGCATTGTGCAGCCATGGAAACAGCCGCCTGGTCTGCTCTGGCGGGTCGGTTTAAAGCAACCTGCCTCGGTGGTTTGGTTTAAGGAAATCTTTAGTGGCAAGCCGCTCTGGAGAGTCCATCTTGGCACTCCCAAGGCTCCTCAAATCCTCTGTGTTAACTTTTATGGAGAGTTTATGTAAGGTCAAAGCTGTCAGCTCAAACTGCTGCACCTTCCATGGTCCTGAGCTCATTTACAGTGAGGCCAGTGGCTCTGTGTTCACAGGGCATAAAAACGGTACAAGAATAAGAGCCCCTCTTAACTTCCTGCTTTAAAGACAAAAGCAATCGCTGCGCGCCAGACGGTTGCAATTCTTTTGCAGCTACCAGGCCTTATCCACCTGCAAGGGCTGCGGTGAGGCCCAAGATGTCTTGCAAATGTTTGCTCCCAACTTCACAGTGTCATCGGTCGGTCGTCACACTGGTCTTGCCCAAGGAGGTCATGCTTCTTTGGAAGTTTGGCCTTAGACCCACAATGTATCAGATGGGCAGGAAGGCCACTGAGTGAGCTGATGAGGGCATCTGCTTTCTCCAACAGAGGCCTCCACCGTTTAACAATCCACCACCCGCTGGGGAGAATGCACCAAAAGGGCAAACAAAACCAGCAGTAACATCACCAAACTGGGCTTGGAGGCTTAAGGAAAGCCCTTGTCAAAAATCAATCAGTCTCTGGGAGGTTAATGAAGCAAACATAGACAAAAGTAGACAAACAGGTGGGAGTTTGGAAGTTCAAATGCAGGCTACACGTCTTGATTCCTATTGTGAAGTCAACAGGGATGTGTGGAGTGTGTTGGGTTGGAACCGGGGGGTTCAGACAGGAGATGATCCAGTGTTGATGGGCTGTAATCCCATTTACCATTTTTCTCAAGCACTCTGCTTTGTGTACTTGACTGATCCAGCTGTCTGCAGTAATCAGCAGTAATCGGTAACTGATCCAGTGATGGATTGGGTTTGTTTGAGCTTTCATTTTCATGTGTCCTGTGTCAAGAAGCCTGGACGCCAACACGGAAAAGATGGAGATCGTTTTTATGCACTTTCGTTGAGGAAGTAGTTTGAAAAATGCCTCTACATATCACAGAACATGTTACAACTCCCCTTCACATTCCAATTTGGAAATATGCCATTCAAATACATACAATCACCTCACCCTGTTAAAGTGTGAGAGGTGTGAGATGTCAACTGTATATCTATAGTAAATGTAAAAACGATCAATATGGCAACAGTTTCATCTTTGAAAATAAACCACAAAAAATATAATTTCACTCCAATAGCAAAGTTAGGCACAGTATCTGTCTACATCTCTCTAAACAAACAAGACACCAGGCACAAAAACCAAAGCCACATTCCTCATTGCAAGCAGACCTCAAGCATATTCCAGTCAACTGGAATTCTGTGCAAGTGACAGCACAATGCTTCCTCTCACAAGAGAGTTATCTGTGGCTTTGGTGCTGTAGCATGGCCCTCGTTCTTTTACACATGAGGGTGAAAGATTTTATAAACTCACAGGAATACTCCACCCAAAAAAAAACAAAAAACAATGATGAGTGAAAGCTAGCAGAAACTGGTTGCCACTGTCCAATTCAGCACATGCTAATTATTCGCCATTGACTGTAGAATTAAAATAGTATTCTTTAGTAGTAGTAGTATTTAGTAATAGTAAGCACAACAACAGGGGACTGGAGATGGAGAAGTGAGCTGAATAGACCTAAAGAGATACCGAGTCTCTGGAAGAACGTTACTTATTGTAGAACCTCAATCCTCATTCTTCATTCTTCTCTGCATTTCGTCACCTGGCTTAACATGACTAAGAAGTGGTATGACTAGATAACAAAGTGCCTGGATGATTTTACAACTTCATATTTTAAGAAGGCTAATGTTTCCAGCATAAAGTGACAATCCCTCGTTGCCATTCTCAATCCTCTTGGATTATCACAGACTGGTAACCACCACTTATGAACCGCACAGATGGTCATTTATGCTACGCTATTTATGTCATAGTCCCACTAAGAAATGCAGCAAACTCACAAACATAACTGTTAGAACAAACATTTTACTGGAACTGGGAATGGCCTTAGTCACTGGGGAGGCTAGTATGGATCTGCCATGTTAGGGAGTGTTTGTGGCATAGTGGGAAAATTCCATGTGGAACTGGTGGCATTGAGTATGAAACAGTGCCAGTAGGGTTGGGAATAGTCATAGTCTCCAGTGAGACCAGTATCGATTTTATGGTTTAGGGAGTGATTAGCAGCACAGGGGCAGCACAGTAGGAAATTGTAGAGGGGTTAATTGAGTGTTTCCTGTTGATGTAGTGCATAAAGTCCATATGGAGCTGGTAGCACTGAACATGCATTGATACTGATAGTGGGTTTTGCCTTAGCAATAATGTTTAATGTTTAAAGATGTTTTTGTAAGTGGTGAATCTGTGGCTTAAAAGTGAGGGGGGCTGGGATGCCAAGTCTCACTGGTGAACCTTCCTGTGTCCTGCGTGTAAATCAGCGAAACCAGAGCCTACCTGATGAGGCAATATGAGGTAATAGGTAATAATTATGAGGTACCTGCGAGGTAGTATGTTCTTATGAAGGTTATTATATGAGATGTGAGTGTACTGGGCCCTGTGAGCAACACATGTATATGTTTGTTTAGCCAGTTTCAAGCATTAGGTGGAAGCTAGTAAATCAATACTGTCCAATACAATGTTATTCCATGTGAATCATTTTTTTGTAAAACCTATATGTTGTGCTTATTCCCAGTTACTAGATCATGTTTGCAATTTCATTTACAGCAACCATTTAATAAGGAAACACATTTGTAGCCCCTAACTGTCACTCTGAATTCAATTGAACTTGCATTACAGACAATAATGGCAGATCTTGGAACAAAAGCAACTCTACTTGTTCAATCTTACAGGAATGACCTTTAACCTCTGGCTAAATCTTTCCACTGACCTAACATGAAACACAGAAGGATGCAGCCAAGCAAGATCACATGCCAATAGCCCATCACTCAGAAGTTGGAAAAGAAGACAACAAGCAAGAGAAAAAGAAGTGAGAGACAGAGAGAGAGAGAGAGAGAGAAGGTCTGGATGCAATTAGCCCCTCCCCAGGTCAACGTTAGCTGCGTCTAGCGATGGTTTTAGCGGACGGCTCTGCCTGTCAGGACTCCTGCTGGGCTCATCGGGGTGTCCCTGGAAAATATGTGTGCCAGAGTGCAGGGAGGAGGCCCAGCCGCGAGACCCAGCAGCGAGGCTCATGGGCTGGCCTTCCTTAGCCTCTGGCCACCTCCCTCCAGCCTGCAGCTCCACAGCCCTGCAGCTGCTTGTGTTAAAGTTTGCAAGGAAGAATGAGAAGGCTGCACCAGGGCTAGTCATAAATAACACCACCCCCCCATCTCCTCCAGAGAGCGAACGGATGGATGGACATACGGGGAGGGGTGGGGTTGGTGAAGAGTGGCGTTTCGATACTTATTACATACGCAGGGCTATTGCACGTTGATAAGGCAGGACTGAGGATATGGGGATATAGGATCAAGCCATCGGAAATTGCTGCCTGTTGGATGTGTTTTGGGTTGTCTGTCCCTTGGTTGTGATGTGTTTGTTTGCTGTGATTGGATGTATCCATGACGATAGCGCTTTAGGCGGTTCATACATTGCTGCGTATGCCTGAAACATCTGGAAAATGTTCTTCCTTTCCCCTAAGTAAATGCTAACAGGTGTGTAATCATGGGACAATCTCTGATGGGTATGTTACAATACGACAATGGGAAGGTGGTGTTACAGACGCACAGCAGGTTGTCTGGAGACCCTAGGCAGTGTAATGTAAAATGGACTTAGCATCAACACAACTTCAGAGGGACCCCATTCTACAAGTACTGGTGTGTGATAGCATATGTTGCCAGATTGGTCACTTTTAGTGCTTCTTTTGCACCATTACTGTGTTTTAACTGATGTTGGTTATATGGTTGAGTCATTTAGAAAAATGGGGAGTTGACACAAGAACTTTAAGGCATGTACTCTATGAGAATTGGCTTTACAGCTCTCTTCTGGAACAATCTCAAACATATGGCCCTCTGAGAGCATTATATCTTCAGTGCATGGAGGTACAAATGAAAAACTTTATAAAATATGACATACATTATGATTTAATAGACAGCTCACAAGAAATTAAGAGAAGGAAAATTTTGTAAATGTAAAAAAAAACAACAATAAAAAATACAGTCTCTGATATCTCATTACATATTTTATAAGTGCTGATGTACATGCAATTTACGCAAGAACATCTATCAGAAGGCGTTTGCTCAAGTAAAAGCTTGTCAGAGTGTGCATGATGTCCAGATTGAGCAACACCATAAGTGAAATATTCATTCATTCATTCATTATCTGTACCGCTTATTCCCGCTAGTCGGGGTCACGGGGTAAGTGAAATATTGCTAAAGTAAAACAGAATAGACCATTAGCTGAATCATTAGCTGAAAATTGCTAAAGCATATTTGATGTCTTTAAAGCTTTTTCTTTAAATCTGAAAAAAATGAAGCTTTCTGGCAGCCCACTGTGAAAATAAGTTACCAAAAAACACGTCTTGTATCACCAATAGCAGAATCAAGTTTGTTACAAGCCAGTGCAGCCAAACATGACTGGACCTGAACTTTTCTGTTTAACATATGGTGCTTTTTGCAGCCACATAGGTCACTGAATGCTCTCCACGTCTGCCACTACTTTAGTCAATTTACACTCTCATTTGCTTTGTCATTCTCCAGTTTCCCATATTGTTATGAGTTTCCTCTAAAACAATAGCCCGTATATTCTTATGTGATATAAAAGAGGTTAAATTGTGTCATTAAAAGTTTCTCAGTGTGTAAACGGTGGTGGCTGAAGCTACAAGCTTGGAAGTGGATACTGATCATTAAAAGAATTTCAATAGACAGCTTTGGAAAGGGCCCATCAGTACGGCAAAGCAGAAGGAAATGACTTTCTTTATGACTTCCTTTGAAAAATTGATTCCAATTTATAAGAAGGGTTCCTGCAAGGGTGTCAAATACAATTCCCCTCTGCTCCTGTGCTCCTACTAAATCTTTCAGGCAGAAGCTTTTAAAACTTCAAATGCACCAATATCCCCTTACACATGTCATGGTATTCTCCTATACAGGCCAGGCCGGCTCACCCGGGTGCCTGATATACCAGTCTGTGCACTGCAAATGATGATTTTCCACCAAAGGAAAGAAGGCAGACCTGCACATCATAAAAACCTGGGTTTTCCATCATCCTGCCGGATGACAGGTGGCTGTCGGGGTGTCTGCCGCGTGGAACACGTCTCTTAAGCACAAACAGGCCTCTCATCATTCATTACGATCACTCCTCAGATCGAATAGACCTCAGCTAAGGCTAATCTTTTTTTGGATCAGCAACAGTGGTTAAGAAGGCTTGAATACTAACATGGTCAACAATTACCAAATGTCAGTAAGGACCGATTACCATTTATCAAAGCAAAAATCTATATCGCTATGATTAAATGAAAGAAAATTGTTTAATTTAGATACGGACTATTTTTTTGGAAGATATCGTCACATGTTTTCCCTTAATTCCTCTCCGGGGAATCGTGGTGTTAATAATGCAATGTGTAATAGTTAAAGTAAAGAGAAACAGTCTTCACACTGAAAATGCAGCATCAATCCAGGGGGAAAAAAGGCTTATTTTTATGGCACTGTGTCATTCAGAGACAGCTGGAAACACGTAGGCCATGACGTTTCTTTTTCCGAATGATGTCCTCGTGAGTAACAAATCCCACCATCTTGAGGAGAAGAGCTTAACTGGCACAGTCATCCTTGCCTCATCCATATATTCGCTAATAGTGGTGAGGACGAATCAGTTCAAAATTTGCCTCTTTCGCGTATATATTCTTGGCATCACTAGACAGGACAATTACTTGTGTTTTATAGTCACTGGTGATTAAAGACCATATGACTCTGGTTGGTTTATGTGTATCCAGTGCAAGATTACTCGGTGGTTTCCGTGACCCACTTTCATGATTTAAATGGCAACACATTGCAACAAGATTTCGTGTGGTCATAAAGTAAGTCTGCACAACACTCTCCAGTGGTTCATTAATGGGGCCATTTTGTTTTCTAAAGTGTTAACTGACTTCACATAAAGCACATCATCATGATTATTACATACACTATAATCCCTTTAAAGCATTTAATACAAACTGTTCCTTGGTGTGGGATTAATAATCACCCTTCTGCATGGTGCCTCATGGGGTCAGAGAAGGTACAGACGACATAAATCTTTCATTCCATTACTGTAACGTGCAGTTTTTCCTCGGAAACGACGCTGAGTCTTCGGCTGCAGAGAGCAGCTGAACAACATATGTCGGACCCCCTAGTGCCTTTCAAAGCATCTCTTGATAAATTTCAACAGAGCAGTATACTTACAATATATTAAAATGCACAACAACATGTTTGGATTATTTCTTTTTCATTAAACATTGCAATATCAAGTTGAAACAGGTTATTTTCGATTTCAGTGAAGGTTCTGAAAAATACTAGCCCTTCAGTTTTGATTTTATGATTGTTATGTGGGACGTAGTCAGGCCTGGATCTTTCATATGCGGGCACAATACATCCGCAACTGATTTTCGCAGAGGTGATATAATTTTCTCTATGAGGGTTTTCCTCATAATTCTTCAAGAAAATTTCCTTTGATGAAAATGTTAGCCAGGCTTCCAGAAATGTTTTTCAGGCGAGAATATTTTTAAGCCTCGCTGATTTCCTACAATGGGCGCTGCACCATAAATCACTCGGTAACACAGATTCAAGCTGATCCTTAAAGGAACGGCACCCAGAGAAGAAAAGGGAAGTGCCTTCATCGATCATATTTTATACATTTTAATCCTGGCTTTATATCAATTGCTTGTTTGGTCTAGGCAGTAAAAACTACGCTGAAAAGAAGCAAGAAAATATTCACCTGAAACTGTGGGATTTCTAAGATAAATGAATAATCAGTTAATATAATTAATTTAAATAAAAAATCAGTATAGGCTATTTAAAATTACTTTCACCAATTGAAGCAGTCTGTGAATAATAAGCACGTAGTTATTATTATTATTATTATTATTATTATTATTATTATTATTATTATTATATTATTATTATTATTACTCAAAATATTCTAATAGAAAACAATCACAAAGAGCATAATGAATTAAAAGTTTTATCTGTGATGTTTCATAATAGCTGCACTATAATGCAGCAAATTGAAGTCACATGATCACAGTTCACAAAAAAAATTACTTCAGTTGTAACTTGGAGTGGTCTGTTTTTTTACATCTGAACAGTGAAGTAATATACCCACATGCAAGCACTTCAGGGGAAAAGCATGAATCTGCCTTCTGAAAGAATAGCTATCAAGACATATATCTGAAATCCTGAGTGTCCTGGATGACACAAGGGGCATCACCTCTAAGTATCTCAAGCTAAATCTCTCAAGAATGTTTCATGAAATTCAAAATAAAAGTGTAATGTAAATAGATTTTAATAGCCCAAGGTTCTGGAATCTGGTGTGTAATCTTGTATCTGGAATGCAGTGTTTAATCTTTTAAACACTTTATACATTTATTCCTTTAAATAGTAATGACTATATGTAGAAAATATTGGATTACTTAAACAATCGATATGTAATGTTATGTAAATTAGGTAAACTATAATAAACTTATACGTATATTGTTTTGGAAATATAATTGTGTATACGGCATAATATTTCTGTTTCATGTCATTAATTTTAAATTCAATATGGAAATCTCTTAGGAAGTCCCAAATTATTTTGATTCCTGCTAAATAGATAATATGATTGCAGCAGAGCTGTACAGTATAATAAATCACACTTAAAGCCTTCTATCTAACACACTGAAGCAATTAGTCATGCTCATGAGATGGACGCTACCATTTCAGATACCCCTCTCTCAGGTAACTTCACTAAGTGTGAATTGAGTATCTGTTCAATCGCCAGTTCCACTCAGGGTGAAGAGGTGGTGTGGTGGGATTGCTGAAAATACCACCTGGCTGGACGGGGGGGGAAACCTGAGTCGTACCCAGATCCTCCTCATTGTCAGCTATGGTATGAGTTAGTTTAGTAACAGCTCTTTCTGTGTCTTTCCCTGTGAAACAGTTGTAGATTTGAACTCTAAGTTATATGATGTTTCGTCACACCTCAGGTCTTTGTCATATGGCAGACTTCAGAAGAGCGATTAGACACAGCCCTCAAATCACTTACTTGTGTTTACTTTTGTATTTACTTTTATGTTTAAAGACATGGGCATCTAGGTAGACCTAGAGATATCTCATTCAGACTCATGTCTACGGTGATATAATGTCTCTGGTTTATAATGTACTAAGTATCAGTCCAAAGCCAAGAATCACTGCAGCTCACAGGCTAAGTTTGAGTCCCGCAGCAACAGAGACTTTGGAGTAACACCACTGCACCCCCCCCCCCCAAACACAAAAGAACTATGCATAACGTGATCCTTGGTTAGTAAACATTCTAGTCTAGGGGAAGCCACTTCAACAATTTTTGCGCTTTGCTCACCTCTCTGTATTTGGATAGTTTTTTCTCAAATGTGCAGTAATTACTCATGTGCAGTAATCATGTGGATCACTGGATCCTTGCAATTCTGCCCAAAGAAATAACAACTGATTCACCCTTTCTGGCTCAGTCTTTTCCTGCCGACTTTACAACAATGTGTGATGTGCTCTTTGGAACTCACTCAGGAAAGCTACAGAACAGTGAAATAGCACACAGATAAGTATCAGTGAAGATGTCGATAAGACAAAAGATCAAGGGGCCAAGAAATTGAAACCTCAGGATAATCAGATCTAAATAAAGATCATCCCAAAATAGATCTTCATGATTAGCCAACCAGAGAAAGATAGATCATCATGATTAGCCAATCAGAGAAAGTCCCTTGCAGATACCTTGCAGCATGTCTGCAGCCCTACTGGTGAGCCATCCAGAGATCACGTCCCAAGCCTGCAGAAACCTGAGCAGATAAGAAGTATAAACCAGTTTAGTGGGCCTGCATTGTACAGGAAACAATCTTTGTTTACATGACAACATGGAGAATAGCACACATCATGTTGGCTAAACATGGCTTGTCACAGTAGCAACGGCTCAGACTTTGGCCTCTGTCAAGGTTAAATTAGTCAGGGCCTTTGCCCAACATTGAAGTTCAGGAACTACTTGAGCTTCGGAATACAGGAGATGAACTGACCACCTTGCTTGGCAGAGATCCGCTGTTTGAGTGTTTGAATGAAGTGGATTTGTGCAGCAGATAGGAGCCTCCCCTAAACACACCGCCCAAATGGTTAATCAGTGGAGGGGGGGGCAGTCATAGTCTGAATGTTTACAAAACAATGCCTCTCCTCTTTTCATAGCATTTGTACGATTTTGACAAGAATTTGGGTATTGGTGTTATTTCAATCACAATCTGGGTGTTTTCAAAACAAGGCCTATTGTTTTTGCAGCATTTTTGTGAATTTTACAAGAATTTGTGGATAGGTGTTATTTCAATTACAATCTGGCTGTTTCCAAAACATTATCTATTGTCTTATCATAACATGTTTAAAAGTTTGACTTGCACTTCAGTGAGGTGTCTTTTGAAAAGATGCTTTAGAAAAAGAATAACAGTGATTGTCAGTTTTGTCAATGATCAACATTTATCCTAAATTGTATATTTATTCATCATGACAGATTAATGATATTTACTGTACAAACCTAGTGTGCTCTAGAGTCATTCTCATTAGCTAAAGAGTTAAAATGTCCCTGTAAGAATTCTTGCAGTCAAACCTTTTAAACAGATACAGCACAGTATATCAGAAATCTACATGAGGACATTAGAGAAAATAATGTGCCACTTATCTACCAGGCATCCAAGTTTGACATCTGTTTCATTGGTAGTTTATGTATGTATTAGTTCATCCATCCAGTTTGCCCTTCAACACCACCCAACAGCAACCAGCCTCAGCGAAACCCAAACATCACCTCCTGTTCACATTCCATCTCCACTGTCTACTCCATGCTCCCATGAGGGGTTCACCCGTGTTTGCTCACGGACCCGCTCTCAATCTGACACGTAATCCCTTTCCCTCCACCTGATCTGTCATCAGGCCTTTGTTTGGCCTGCTCCTCTGAAGGAAACGAGTCACCTCTCCCAGCGGGCAGTAGCTCAACAGACCCGAGGCCTGGGGCGGATCACAGCGCTGCGTCCAGGGCAGAGGTCAAGTGGCCCCGGGGGCTTGCCTTTTAGCTCAGCACCGTGGGCTTCGGGAACAGCAATGAGAAGTGGCATAGACCGACATTGTGGGAGAACAATTGTTGTGTTTTGACACTGGTCCTCATCAATAGACGAGAGCTTCTCTACTGGCTCCTGGAACCCTTGTCAGAACCAGAGTGGTTGACCTCATTCCATACTGGCTCATTAAATGTTGCCAATTTGGTTCTCCACTGGGGCTTCAGTTAGAAGTTGTTATATTTACAGCTACTGAAGGTGTTGTATATCTCTGTGGGTCCGTTTACATTGTGGAGTGAATCTGATTGATGAAGTAGCACTTTCCTTTGGAGCAAAGAAAACTGAAAGCAGAAGGAAAACATCTTCTCCTTTTCCCCTCCGGTCAACCTGAATTTCCCTGTTTGTCTCACAGTGCTTGCTTGCTGAAGATACGCTCTAAATTGTCCGAAACAAAGACCTCAGAAAATGACCTTTGCAGTAAAATTCTATGTCTTTACCCCTGAATTTCCATAAAATTTCCATGCTCCTTTCAGAATAGCAAATAAAGACCATGCACGACTGTACATAGAAGATAGTTTTGTGATCTTGTAGACACTGGGCACCAATCCGACAATAGGATACTCTTCATAATAGCGTTCGACTGAGTGATGAGCATGGCATGATGGACATGCGAGCATGCAGCTGGAGCAATAAAACAAGATCAAGCAGAGCAGCTCAAGATGCGGGGCTCCTGCCAAGCAGACCTTTCCAGATTTATGTCCCTAAAGGATTTACAAACATTTGCATGAACTTGAGCCAATTTGCTTATCTGCTCGCATGTCTTGGAAATGTTGCGAGAGAAAAAAAAAAATAGAAGACGGAGGAGAATTCAGGACGAGGGACCGGCGTTGTTTTGACCCATGTAAACGATGTCTTTGAATAAATAACAAAAAGAGCTTGGCTTCAGTGTAAGCATCTGAAAATGATATTCAGGCTCGGGTTTCACCTGAGCTACAACCCCCTCCCCCCACCCCCCCCTCAAACAGGCACTGTAGTAGCAGCTTGGAGCTTTGGTTGATTACTTTATGAACCTGTCAAGAAGGGGGGGAGGAGGCGATAGGTTCAACAAGCCCTGCTGTTGTTTGTTTTCAGGTCACACTCTCAATATATTCAGCTGTTGTGTGCTTGTTTTGCAGGATAAAGCATCTGTTGTAAAAAGTTGCTGTTTCAGAGAATCTCACCCATGTGGTCAGCGTGTAAGCGCAAGGCAGAGAAAGGGGGGGGGGGGGAGTCCCACAGGTGCTAATGATATAACCTGCCAGACAAGCTTCTACTTTGGAAGCACACACACAGGATAGTGGTAGTGCGTTTAGATAAGTGTGTGAGTGTGTCTGTGTGTGTGTGATGGGAGAGTGAGAAAGAGAGAGAGAGCGAGAGAGAGCGAGAGAGAGGAGAGAAAGTGTGTGTGTTTGTGTGTGTGTGTGAGAGAGAGAGAGGGAGAGTGACCGGGGCTGAACCCTGATTTGACTGAGCCCGCATTGGCTTCATCAGCTGTCAGCTCAGCAAACACAGTAATGAAGTGGCGCTAGCTTGTCAAAAGCTCCCATGCTACACATTTCTTATTATATTACAAGTTGCCTTGTTGGAATTCGGGCTGCTGGTACTGAAGGGGCAAACAGAGGCGAGAAACTGAGGGTAATAAATAGGGATCCTACCCCACTGGTCACGCATTGGTGAGAGTCCATGCAAAATACACAGCGCGCCATTTATTCTGCACGTCAAAATAAACCCTCAGCTTGTGACTTCTACGTGTCAGAGGGTTTGCATACACTTCTGCCTAATAGGTGCTTAATGTGCAGCTTATTGTAGCATGGCCCGGCCCAGTCTGCTGAGTTACTGAAGCGACAAAAGTCAACAGATCAGAAGATGGGGAGTTGTGCTGCACCTGCCTGGACAAGGCTTGAGAGGCGGGAAGTGGGCGGGAAGTGGGCGGGACCCGGGACGCCGCAAAACTGCGATCAAGGCAGTAAAGCAGCCGGAGTAATAAAAGTTAAGGCCGGCCAAATGTTCCAGGGCAAAAGCCCAGTCGTAATACGAACAAAACGCAGGTCACGGGTCTCATCTGACCTGCTCACCTACCACCTCGGCCCTGATTTTTATCATTAGTGCCTGACTATTTCGTCCGCAACACATAAGGTCCGAGCTCACAAAGTAGGGCGCTTAACCATGACCATTAGACGTGAATCTATTTTGGGTGATTTGTTCGGATTTCTAGAGTTTCTTTATGATGACCAGAGTCAAACCCTGATGACATTTTTCAGGCCCATTTGTAAAAGCACTGGATGTTGATTTGAAATGAGTATTTCTAGATTTCTATTTCAAGACAAAGATTCCCAAACTTTATAACAATAGTTCTTGGTGGCGTGTTCTGTAGCTGGAATGCACAGATGAAAAAATGTTTTGCATGTGCAAGGTGATACCTCATTTTCTGTCTCTCACCCTGATGGAAATCACATTGAAACTGTCGAGAGTTCACAAGCTGCACCTTCCACACAAAACAGCCAAAACGAGAACTAGCTGCATCAGCAGTGTAACATGCATTATCAGATGGCGGCCAGCAGAAACCTTAATCTACCTTAAACGAATAGGCACACTCAACAAAACAGTAGGTCTTTAAGATGGATACAAACTGTTCCATGTGACAGCCATCTACCTCAAAGATATGAACTCCCAAACAGTTCCACTGTAGCTCAAGGCAATGAGATAGTTAGCTTAACTAGCGTCAAATAAGCAGAATGTTATTGTAGCTATTTTATTTAGCTGCTGTATTTGAATGAACAGCCAGAATTAGATTGATGGGAGAAGCTGGTAACAGGAGCTGAACAAACATGTTTGCAGGGCTAGCAAGTGCACTTTGCTAATGCGCTAAATTTGACACTTTGGGAATGAAGCTCATCTGTCTTGATGGCATCAGCAGATCCCTATCAGCAGCAGTTAGCATCTCCAAACACTTCACTCCAAGCTCATGTATCCATCCTCCAAACACTTCACCTCTGCTAGCTCATGTATCCTTGCTTGTCTGGAAGTATTTGAGCCACAAATAGACAAAGTATATCTGTTCAATCGCTCCACCTTTTGGTGCACAAATTTTGGACCTGTTTTCCACAAAATTGGGTTCAGGCTTTTTATAGGAACTGTTTACAGTAAACACATGAAAGTCAGGATAGAAAAAAACCCAAAAAATATTACACAGAACTGTCTGGCTTAAATTATTGAGAACAACTCCTGGAGGGAAATGGCTCCTCCAAATGCAATGTTGTGTGTCCACAGGGAATCAGGGTCACACAACTGTAACTTAACAATGCAAGAGCTTTATTCTAACTCTGAGTGTGTATTCATTTACACTGAGTGTGTAGAATCCAGTTGTCATTACAAATTTTCAAGGGTGGGGATTCTTTTATCTAGGGTTGACCATCTGTCAGTCGTCCCTCTGAACTGATATAAAATGATGCTACATGCTTATACGTAATGTACCAGATGTTTAATGTCAAATAACAAGTTTCTTGTGGGAAGGTGATAAAATACATACTTAACTGATATGCAACTCAAAATTCTGAATATTGTTTGCACAAAGCACAAAGAGTGCAATTGAACGCAGACTTGGGCTGAAAAGATAATTCTCCAAAGAATCAGGGGTTCTGCAGCTTATACAACTGCCGTGTTTGGACACGTGTGTTCAAGCCATCTCAGTGTCCTGTGTCAGCTGAATGCTCAAAGGGCTTGGGGGTGGGGGTGGCTGTGGGGAGGGGGGGGGCTTTAGAATTGTAAAACATAACACAATTTATGGACTTCTCATGTTTCTGAAAAAAGATGGGAAGATGGCATCTGCAATACATATTCACATAACTCATGTCTAGAGCAGGTGTTCCATGTCTAACATGTTCTAAATAAATGCAGCCTGCTTTTCTACAAAGTAATGGTCACATATTAAGATGTATGCACATGTATCAGAGTTATTTAACAGCAAAACAGCCATCAGTGTGGACAGTGCTTAACATTGGAGGGTTACTATAGATAATCACACTAAATATTATGACCTAATAATTAATAGTTTATTAAAACATAGTGAACATTATGTATAAACTAGGGTTACCATGGTGATCACTCAAATATTAAAGAATAGGCCCTGATATAAAACAGCATGGGTTTTGTGTAGTTACATTGTGTAAAGATAATGCATGCTGGTCAGTTGTACGTGTTAGGATATGAGCTGTCCAACGCAATCCAATAATTTGGTTTTATACATTTATTAAAAAGGTTTTTGCATTACAGATTCTATTCCTGAATCTTTTTGCTTTATTATTCATCTGACTATGATGAGTGTTTCTTCTCATTTTCACTTGTTCATTATTCAAATAATTGAAAAGTTGCCTTGAAGAGATTTTTTGTAATTAATTAAATATATGTAAGTACAAATCTACTGTAATAATAATAATAAGAAGAAGATGAATAAGTAAAGCATCCTGGTATTAAAAATGTCAAAGTGTAACATAAATAAATAATTATCTCTAATGATGTAGGAGAAGATATATTACAACATAGGAGAATTATGAATTTTGATCATTTTTATTGACACATTTTAAGGTAGAAAATTAGCAATACATTTAAATACTCTACACCCTGATTTACAACATGCTTCAGTCACATATTATTGTATTTACATAGCTATTTACAAAAGTATTAGAGGAGCTAAACAAATTATGTGGAAGGATGAATACATGAATGCTATATATCACCCAGCTGTTTAATCTCATACAAACACAACCAGAAATGTCTAGAAAATCCATTTCTGTCTATGCGCTTGAATAAATATACAGTATCTTGGAAACCATAGTCCGTAAGTACATTTTTGAAACATCGGCAGCTTTACTGGGACGCTCGTGTGAGTGGGAGTGAGGGCCGTTTTAATATGGCTTCCACCGAAAATGACAATGGCTCGCTGGAAGATACCTTCATGTCCGTTGTCTTGACCGTGAAATCTTTGAATGTTCTCTCTGAACTTTTCAAAGAACTTAGATCTTTAGCTGAACTGTCCCTGTACTTCTTAGCAGCCTCCTCCAACAGTTCTTTGCAGCAGGGCCTCCTGTGTTCTGGACCCTTGTCACTCAGGGTCTGCTGGATGAGCGAGTGAAAGGAGTTGAGCTTCATGGAAAGCGTGTGCTTGGCGCTGTCCTTGCTCATCTTGTTCAGCACGTGCTCGTGGTCGCCCGGGTGCAGGGGGCCGCCGGCGAACCCCTGTCCACAGGTCCGCCTGGGCGGCGAGAAGGCCGAACGCTCTCTGCCGCTCGGGCCCAGCCCCTCGGGATGCCCGGGCTGAGGTTCGCCCGCCTCCATAGCTGCCCGTGAGCCCTCCAGCCTGGCAGCGGCAGCGGCGGGCTCCTGCTCGGGCGAGTGGCTCTCGCCGGAAGCCATCATCTTGGGGTCCCAGACGGCGCCGGGTTTGAGGTTCTGCACGGCGGTGGCATTGAGGAGGCACTGCTGGTAAAGCAGGGCGTCGCCCAAACTGCTGCCCCCGCCACCCGAGCGGGGCCACATCATGTAACGGGATGAGAGCGGGTACTGGCGGTACGTGGTGGCCACGCTCACGTTGGAGGAGATTAGCTCCACGTTTGCCGCCCCGCCGGTCGCCGCCGCCGCGCCGTAACCCAGAGACAGGTCCAGGCAGCTGGGCAGGAAGCCGCACAGGTCCTTGGGAGGCGGCTCGGGCGCGGCGGGGGGAGCCGCTGACGAGAACGCCGTCTTGTAAGAGTTGTACTCGGCGGCGTGGACCACGCTGCCCGGGAGGAAGAGAGCGGTGGAGGCAGACTGGTTGGACTCCAGTAGCTCACGCTCTTTGTATTCCCTCTCCAGCATGATGCTCTCCAGCTCCTTGTCCGCAAACGCCCGTCGCTTCCTCATACGGTCGCTCAGTGGCGGCGGCAGGGACGGCGCCGTGCCCAGGAAGGGGTCGGACTGGACCGGCCGGTACCCTGCAAGAAACAAGCCAGCTTAGACCCCCGAGATCCACTAAATCCAGAATGGTTATCTATGCAAGCAGAGAGTAATGCATTTATAATATGACGCCTGTCAAAAGCTACAGAAACGGTTTGCATAATCATTTGCCTAATTATTCTGGGTAAAAATAAACACATCGTGCAGTTTCCTTAGCTTAATACATGTGTTGTATATCCTCCAGTGCTTACATAGAGAAATTCCTTCTAAAGCATTCAAGCAATAAAATCTATTGCTAAGTGCCACAAAATATTGTTGTTGTGGGACGGCACATTTGCGACACATTTCTGGATCTACTAAAAGAGGGATGCTTACTGAATTAAAAAGTCCTGTTAGGGACGAAGAGAATTAAAGAGAAAGGGAAAGAAGTCCAAGAAAAGCTGAGGAAGAGAAAACAGGAATATATTAGTTTGTCAAAGAACAGAAAAGGAGGGATGAATTAAAGGAGATATTTTGAAACGTGCTAACGTAGCCACAGCCAGAACACCACCCTGTTATTGACAGGTATATTATTTTACATGCACTTACCTTCTAAGATACTTTTGGCCAGCATAGTGGAAGGGCGGATGTGCCTTTGAAAGATAGTGCGTCTTTCAGCTTGCGCTGGCTTTCCTGACATCCCTTTCTTGTCCTAAAATTGCAGAATAGCTACATGAGTATAGACGGTTTTTTAAATATATATATATATATATATATATATATATATATATATATATATATATATATATATATATATATATATATATATATATAAATTATTCGTGTTATAATTTAACAATTAATTCAAAATATAGTCGTTGCTGTAATTATTTTGTGGTATTCAGAAATAGGACGCTGTTCATTAAGTGTTAACATGTTCGAGATTCACATGCATCTTTTTGGTCTACTACTGCCACATTCAAGAAACATCTGGATTGTATTTACCAAATTATAACTTAAAACGCTATAAATAAACAATTTGATTTGATACCACCGATTTGGGGCCTTACTTGAACCGGTTTCTTTATATTTAAATACTAAGGAAATCCTATTCCGGGGAATCTTACCTCTGTGGCTTGCTGCCGTCTTAACGCCACCTGAGCGGCCATAACGCGCTGTCGTTCCACAACCAGAAGGCAGTTCGCACACTGGCAATCTCTCCACCTACAGAATCTCTTGTGTCCTTTGAGACAAGACACCACTCCGTGGTTCCTACACCGCGCGCACTTAGGCGTGCGGCTAAGTTTTTTTTGGTCTCCTGAACTGTGGTTTGCGTGTCCGGGTTTGTCATCCTCTTTGACGCTCGTGTCCTCCTCTCCGGCACTCGATAACGCCGTGGTGAAACACGCTTGGTCATCGCTCTCCGTTTCGAGACTTTCCACGTCGATTTCAAATTCAGGACTGGAGAGCTCCGTCATGTTGGATGGTCCACTTCGGGCGCGTCCCGAATAACTTCTTGTTGTTTTATTGTGTCTGATGCAGCCTAAAACCAATATTAGCAAGTGAGTTCATTGCACTCAACGGCTGAGCTGAAGAGTCTTGCGATAAAGCGTGCGTCACAAATATGTTTAATCTACTTATTCGCCTTAAGTGAGGAAAACTATATGACTGTGAAAAAAATTATTATATTGCATTATATCTCAAAGGTTTCGGAGCGTACATACAAGAACTACAGCTTTATCAAGCCACTTACCTCGTCAAAAGCGTACACCAGTGGAAGTTAAGAAGAGATACCCCTTGCCTTCAGCAGAGCTCAGTATTATACAATTCTCTCTTTAATAGGCTATAGGATGTGATGAGTTTACAGACGTCCCCGCTGAAATCGATCTTCTTTGCAGCGCAGAAGTGAAAGCGCATATCAGTGTTTTACTGTATCGATTTTTGACGCTGCCTCAGCGACAGTAATTATCTCAAGCTTTCAACCCTAGGCGCCTCCTCTTAAGGGCCACTCGTCTTTAGCTCTGATTGGCTCGCTGTCAACCTCGTGGCTCCATTGGTTGTGTCAGAATTTATCCCTCGATTGACTTCCTAATGGGATGAAGTTACAAATAAAACAATTCTGGGAAACCATCAGATAATCGCCAGCCAAAAAGATGTCCCTACACGTTAAAAAGAAGAGACGATTTACTGTGTTCACATAATATTAACACCACTAACGTCAAGCTTGTGTATAGGTTTAATGCCATTGAAGTTCAGTCTCGGGTTTAGCTTGTGCCAACAATAACTACATGTTTCGTTTTAAATGTTGCGTTGAAAGACTTACATGATGATATGTTAACACATTTGTAGTGGATAGAATCCATGTTTTCATAAACCGTGTGCGTTGGACTCAGAGAGGAATAATGGCCAACAGTTTATTTTGCCAGTCACATTAACAACAATCTCTCCCATTTGGCAGGCATTTGCAAGCGGCACCCATATATTACAGTAAACAGTGATATTTCATTAGAATGTGTTTGTTAATGCTAATGACACCACTATTGCAAATATTCAAATCATCACTTGAAAATGCAAAATGTAGTGATTGTTTCTCAAATATTAACTTGTGTTTTATTTCTTGTTGTTTAATGGTCAACAACTTATTGAAAAGATAGATTTGTCTTTAAAAAATACCTACTTGTGAAATTGTAATAGTTTACATAAGCATTTGCATGGGTAATTTAGAAATTACATCTACATTAATTGTCAAATGTTTTTGAAATTGACTTCCCTGGCTAGAATATATATTTTTGTAATTTCTCATGTATTATTTTGGGCTAAATGCATTTAGTTTAAGAGTATACAGATCCATATTTAAACAGCTATACTAATAATTGTTAGAAAGAGATGAGAAGCAGGCTACTGTTGCCACTTGCCAAGATTTCTCTGATGGATTTATAAAATGTGTTCAGTGGATTCAGCGAGATTAGTGAACTGATACAATAAATGAGATTGTAAAACCATCATGTCGACATGCGAGGAGGCCACACAAAAACACCTCGGGCTTTGTTCCGATCGACCTACCATGTGTGAAGCCTCTCATAACAAAGTAAAGTCAGATGCCACTTAGGAATGTCACCCCAGAAACACTGCTACTGTCTGTGATAACAGGGGAGGTGGTCCTGCTGCGAGCTCAGTGAAAGTACGCCATACATGATTCTTATTTAAGTAATGGCGTGACAGAACAACAACTAAACCGTCAAATGTCAAAACAGTATCGTTTTACTTTAGGAACGGGTTCAGTTTAATCTCGGCACACAATTATCCCAGTAACAATCCTAAAATGGTGACTAAGAAAGGATCTTTACTCTTTAAATAGAGTGCATTTTAAATGTAAATATATAAAGAACGTTAGATGCAGAGAGGGTGTGAAAAAATTCCCTATGTGACAGGTTTAGCATATCCCATCCACATAATGGAATACTCAAGGGTTGAACGAAATGACTATTTTTGAATTGTTAATGGTTAAAGCTACGAGTTCGTCCCTCGTTAAAATGTCAGTTTATAAATGATTTGTTCGTGCTTTTACGCCATCTGCGTCACATAAGTGCGTTTCAAGGGATGAAAGCATTCACAAAATAATCCGGTTTTGACACACAGCTGGAGTTATTTACAGCGTATGTGTGTATGCGAGCGCCATAACCCGTGATGCAAATTAAAGATGTTATATACAAATTGTGGAGTGTTATTAGAATTTCACCAGCTGCCAAAGGCGATATCATCGACTAGTTTAGTATAGGCTATTTGTCCAAACTGCACGCCGAATTTCCAAAAAGCTACGTCTTTTTGAGCTCTACCTCTCTTAATTTAGAAACACTGCCAACTTTTGCGCCAAGAGGTGTTTCAGTCAGGACAGTGATTTAAACCCTGTGTTAACGGTAGTCTGGACTTGTCACGGAGCCATTCAGACACGCATGTGGTAAAGATGTTAGACGTGCAGGTGCAGCACCGTCGCTCCGCCCTTCCTACTTAATTTATTTGCAAGGTTATGGTCAGCCAAACCGAAAAGTAAACTGCTACCATGGGGGCAAGCTCCATATAGAAAATGCTTTGATCTTCTCTGTTGCGTTGCCATTAACACAGATTGGTATGTCACATAGAAATGACCAAATTCCGTGCATATATGTGATCTCTTAATTTGTCAAGATCAAAATTTTGAGCAATAAACGTTTTTTTCTTTCTTTTTTCTTCAAGACGAAAATAGTAACATATGTGGTGTGAAAACGTCATATAGCTAAACACAGATAGATAGATAGATAGATAGATAGATAGATAGATAGATAGATAGATAGATAGATAGATAGATAGATAGATAGATAGATAGATAGATAGATAGATAGATAGATAGATAGATAGATAGATGTTAGGGATGTTAGAGGGGTCTGTTGATGAATAAGTAAAACGTGCTTTCTTCTAAATGCTATACCAGCCATAATTTGTCTGTCTGTTTGATTCAAACGAGGTCACCGAAAGCTGTTGACTTAGTGGCTCATATTCAAATGTCTGCGCAATCAGCCTTATCTCGGTTAAGTCAACAAATGTACAAATGCTGTAACACCTGCACATTTAGACATTTGGGCCTGAGAATAGCAATTTTTCCCAGACCTATAATACTCACTGTATACTACTAACAACAACAACAACAACAACAATAATAATAATAATAATAATAATAATAATAGTTTTAGGTTTATTAGCCAGTGATATTTGGTCTACTTCAACATTACTTTTAACAAGTTGATAGAGATAGGGATACGACAGTCACTGAAGTTATACAACAAAATTTAGTTTAGTGGTTCACAAAGGCTCCAGCAACACAATAATAAAACTAAAAATAGAAACATTTCAATTATACTGTATCTTAAATCTGACTTTTAATTATTGTTGTAGAAACCTGATATAGCATATTAATAACACTTCTCATACACCTATAATGTTTCTAGTTATCTTAGAGGCATCTACCAGCTTTGCTATAACCAAGTTTTTTTATGTCCTAATGAAAGTCAGTTAAACTACATTAACATTTCCATGTGTTACCATGTTGCAAAAATGATACGCATACAAGATAACATGGAACTAAATAAGGCGGGCCAAGAATTGTACAATTGGCATTTAGCCGGATGAACGCAAGATGGCACCATGGAATCATTCTGAAGTAAAAGCTACCGTGGAACTGAAAACAGTTTTACCGTGGCCCTGTTTCCGAAATTCATCGTAGTGTTAAAAGCAGAGAAAGGCAATGTTCATTGTAACCTTTTAAGGATGCTGTTTGTTTTACACTTATTTTGGGAAACCTAGACAGTTTTTAAAGATTACTTCAGGTCTTAGAATAAGCTTTTGAGAGATTATGACAAACAAACCTTGATTACATCCTGTCAGAATTTAAGTCTGTTTTCGTTATAATGGAGACGCCCATATAATAATCTTGAAAATAAAGGTAGGTTAGGTATAATAATCTGAAGAACATTGGAATAATCCTTTTCACTCCTGAGGTAAATGTATTGTATATATCCTGGTTGTGTTGTCTTGCCTATGCTACGATGCTCATGAGCCGTTCTGTTTAGTGAACGTTTTTTTATTAAATAAATTATTATTATTTATTATTAAATACATGTGTAAACGTGTAATTTGCTTCAGCAATACACAGATGATTTGTGTAATAGCGTGTGAAATGCACCCCTAGATGGAGCAATTTGCTCATTTTTGCAATAATAAAGTGCGGAGACTGGTTAAAAAAACACTTCACTGTGAAAACAACCATCCGCCACCTTCAGTGTCTGTTTCACTGTCTCATATTTAATTGACGTGGGAGCACAGCCAAAGGTCAGTAACGACCGCAACTAGATTTAAGGAGAACCTGCTCGCGGAGCGTGCATGCTTAGAATTTTAAGGGTCTGCATTGAACCTCCCCCCCCCTCCCCCCTTTTGATTTTAAGGTTAAGAGAGTCCTCCATATAGTTCTCTTTATGGACGCAGAAGCCACACGAAGCAGAATTTAAGAAGCTGCGTGAACAGAAGTCTCATAGCCTATTAGCTACCACAAGGTAGCACGTGGTAGGTAGCACGTGGTAGGTAGCACGTGGTAGGTAGCACGTGGTAGGTAGCACGTGGTAGGTAGCACGTGGTAGGTAGCACGAGTTCTTCGTCGTACTGAAAATAATTAGACTGACATTAAATGTCACCACAATGGAAAAATAGATCCTGTCTGAATCGTTATATGGTGATGATTCAGATCTTTTTTTTTGCTTTCACAATGTACAGTAACTATATTCACATATCGCATACGATTCATATTGCCCATCAGATAGACAGAGCCTGACGAAATTCAAAGGGAACTTAACCCAAATGTGCTTATTGTTCATTATTATTGAAATTAATTATTATTTCATTATTTTGGTCATATTGTTTTCTACAGTCCAGAGGTTAAGGCCAATCCAAGTAACACTCTAGTTTCATTTGATTATACGAATAGAGCCTTTCACATTGTGAATGTAATTTTCTACATATACAGCTTATCTTTATTCTTTTCACTTAAATAAATGACAAATCACAGTCTGTATTCAGCATACACATTTACATGCTTTATTGTTTGATTATTTCTACATTGCATTGCTATTCACAGTACATTTCATGCAACGTGGAATTAGTGGTTATTCTCACAGACTAATGGTCAGTCATTCACACTTTTTGGTCATATCAAAGTTGTGATTTTACGTGTAGATGTTTACAGACAGTAACTGTACTAGCATGTTCACACATTGCACTGCACAAACATCTTACTTCAAAGATCCACATAATACGTTACGTAATATACAATATATTTTCCATAAAGCTCCTACAAGGGCAAAAATGTCTTTTGTCAGTTCCATTTACAACGTGTTTTGGTACGTTAGCTCTCTTCCCCATGTCGACAGGCAGAGGTTAGGAGGATGTGCTGAGGATTCTGGAGTCCGAGGAGTCGGACCTCTCGTCATACTCCTCATCCGGCGCGTATATCGTCTGTTTGGCCACGACGGGGCAGCCGTCCTCCTGTATGCCGAGCCGGTGCTCCTCTTGCGCCGCCCTGGATGTCAGGAGGGGCGAGGTGCGGAACACCCCAGGCGCGGGGCCCGAGAAGGGCGAAATGTACTGTGAGCGGAGCTGGTACTGCTGCTGCAGGGTCATGGTATTCCACAGAGTCACATCGTTGTGCATGAAGGGGCCCGTCTGGCCTCGGCTCAGGGAGCTGCGCAGCATCAGCGGGTAGCGGGGCGTCTGGGGGAAGGTGGGCTGCAGGGGCACGCCCAGCGGCCCAGGCACCACCCCGCGGGGCGATTCGGGCGAGAAGCGCAAGGAGTCGGGGACACGGAAGGCCGAGCCCACAGACCACTTGGAGGAGGAGACCGGGTACGAGCCAAGCGGGTGCTCGAAGAGGTGCCCGTTGGCCGGCAGGACCAAGGCGTCGGAGGTGTCGGGCGAGGGCTTGTCCACCTTTGCGGCGGACCGGCTGGAGAGGAGGACCTCGATGGCGCCCACCAGATCGCCGCCGCAGCCCCGCAGGATGAGCTCCAGCACGGCTGGCTTGTGGGCAGGGAAGATCTTCTTCAGGACCTCCAGGGGTGGGCGGTTGGCCCGCAAGTTGAAGGGGAGGGATACAGAGCCCGAGAGGCCCTCGATTAGGAGGTTTGGCTCGGAGGAGAACTTGGGACTGTCGGTCTTAGGCTCGGGGTCAGCGCAGGGCTTGGGCGGCCCATAGCGGGGCTCCTCAGGGTGGGGAGGGGGCTCGGGCGTGTCGGGGGTGTAGCAGGAGTTGGGTTTGGGCTCCTCGGGGGAGCTAGCAGGGTCCTGCTCCCGGTCACTGCCGCTGCCGCTGTTCTCACCTCCAGACTGCTCACCAGACAGATCCTCACTCAGCTCTGAAAACACACACACGAGTACTGCTTCCAAAATCTATGTACATAAACAAGACTTAAAATGCTTGCACTGTGCATACGTACATTCAAAGAAAGTTATCAAGTGTATGAAAAACTACAACTTGTGGTTTGAATTGTGGTTTGAAGCTGTAAGGGATCTGTTTACTTCATGAACGATTGCAAACTAAATAATAAAAAACACCCAGCTGCATTTTTATAAAACACACGTTAAGGGACAAAATGCCATAAATAGGAAATAAAATTAAGGGCTCAAAAACATGGCTCGTCATTAGAACAGCTAAAATAGCATCATAATTTATATGTGTATGACTTCAGATAGAACAATATTAAGATTAAACATGTTGGCTAATCCATAGTAACACTTTTATATACGTAATAGCACAAAACGACGTTTATTTAAAAAACACACACACACGGAGCATGTAGTTTCGGGTCACTTTCAGCTATACTGGACCATAAAAACTGCTCGCACTGCAGTCGGAAAGCAACATTCGCGTGATAGGTTACTCACCTGTCAGCACCACGCTGATTTATACTGGCTGACTTTATTTCCTCTAAAAGCTGTTAACACAAAACTGCTGACTGGCTGGCACAGAGAGATTTGTCGTCGATTCAACTTCACCACATTTTGCAAACTGATTGCCTGTTATTTGGTAACATTTCACTTGAGTTTTGACCTCTCCCAAAAATTATTGCTATTGCCTTCGATTCGGCGCTGTCCCGCCTTGATTACTGTAATCTTTGGAACGATCAAATATCATCTTATTGAAATGAGGCTGAAAGAAAGTCGATGTCACTCTGGCTCCACTTTTGCCATAACCGTAGCTAAGGCAACAGAATACTTTAGTGCATTGTAAAGTTCGTGTCAGTTTTTGAACTCTATTAGGCTACTACCTATAATAAATAAGCATAAGAGAAATTGCTATTACTAAAACGGAAATGAGCATACCCAAACTAAGGGCAAACTACCATTAGAATTAAAAGTTGTGGTTGTTTGCTTCGACTACTAAAAATAATAATGTTGGCATGGCAGCATTGTCATTGATATTATCGCAGCCTATTCATTTATTGCTATTTATTGCTATTATTTATTTATTTCTAATTTTAATTTTAATAGATTTTTCGACATAGCACATAGCACTACAACAACAGTAAACGCGAATTCCTAGATCGTTTCTGTTATGAAAAAGTCTAAGGGTTTCAAAAGCAGAATGAATGAACTATCATAGTCGCGTAGTTTTGGGAAATTTCTAGCCTAGAAATTATTTTAGCCTGGAAGACGTGCTAATAATGTCCGATTCGATCATTGCAATATCATCTTAAAATTCTATTCTAAAATCAATCATTCATCTTCCGTTACAGTCAAGTAAAAAGTCAAAGTCAAATGTATTTATAAAGCGCTTTTTACAACAGCGCGTTGTCACAAAGTAATTTGCTTTTTCTTTGAAAACATGCACCCAGCCGCAAGCAAAAGTTTCCTTGCCGTATCTATATCACGTTTAACGTTCAGATAAAAATGTGCACACGCCAATACAAAATAGAATGCTACAAATAATATTTTAAAATTGCCAGATTTTTTTTACCCTGTGGTGGTTGTGGGGTAATTGGGTCGGCTGTCCATCGCAAGTCAATGTTGCTGGTTCGTGGCGTTGCGGTTTGGACGGCCTCGCCGCCTGCAGTTCCAACAGCGATGCCTGGCAATGCTCTCAGCGACTCTGGAATGAGACTCTCCAGGCTCTCGTTCGCCTGCTGCCGCCTCAGCGCGACCTGGGCCGCCATGACCCGCTGACGTTCGATGATAAGAATGCATTTCTCACAAGTGCAGTCCTTAAACCTACAGTAGCGCTTGTGACCTTTCAGCCAGGAAAGCACCCCGTGGTTCCTGCATCGGGCACACTTGGGCGTCCTCTGGAGGGGCGCTCTTGGCTGGGAGACCGGGCCCCCCATGTAGAGGTAGGGTGATCCGTAGCCATTCATTTCACACAAGTCAGAAGGACGTTTGCTTCCAACAGTGCCAGAGGGGCGAGTGCATCAGATAAGGTTCGGAGGCAGAGTGCTGTCAGTAGTCAGGAGATCAGGCCCCTTTTGCTGCTCGCTACACTCGTGATAAAGAGGTGTTGACTCAAAGACGAGGATCCACCTTTCCTCCGGCAATAAAGACGCGCATCAGGCGATATGCCACGCACTAATGGAAGCGAGTAACTTCATGCTATCTCTCTCATCACTGTCATAAGCAAATCAGATCCCCCGGGAACGAGAGAACACGCCAAACACTCACAAAACTGACTAAAAGATAGATATAGCTATAAAATATTCCATCTTGTAATATTTATCTCATGGCTGCACAGTTTAACAAAAAGACGTGAAAGAAAAAACACTCGATAACAAAACATCAGTCTCTGTAAAACACACACACACAAAGCATCAATAGAACTTTAAAAGTAAAAACTAAGAAACCATCTGTGAACCGTGCCCCGTCTTTGTAAAAAGAACCTACCGAACAGTCTCTTCCTAATACTAACATCACCGAAATGTGGACCACTTCATGATTTGTGAACATTTCGGGTGGACAGCAACCTGATCCTAAGCAATTATTACAACAATCTCAAGGAAGGTCTTAACGCTGCAGCAATTTAAAAAAATCAAGTGGGAATATGCCAAAGAATGCAGCGCGTCCTGACATCGCTGCTGAGAGCTTTGCAGGAATACGGTGAAACCCGTCGGAAGACTACTTTGTTTAACCACATGCTGCGAATCCGAATTAAACAGAGAAGAAATAATATGCTGGTTTGCATATGAATATGTGCTTAACTTATTCCCATGAGGAGTTTTAAACAGGCCGACAAAGCGCGCTATTCCAGTTAATTGAGCGATTAAATTTGGGTTGAGTTATGGGGTTTTCAGATGTGAAGGGAAAAAAACAACAACAACAGGAATTAGATGAACTTGAGGAATGCGTATCTTAGGTTAGGATACACAGAGATGGCCAATATCAAATCTGCTATTTCGCATTATCCTCCAATGGCATAGATAATCATTCTCATTTACTTTCCACTGTCGAGATATTGTGTGCTGCATGGATATGCTCACATCAAAACCTTATATAAAGAAGTGATGTGTTTTTCCCCATACATTACTTGGTTAGCGCATCTTACACGACAGCAATGCTTAAGATGTTGAGATGCTCCATCATCGCCTTAAAGTGTTAGAGTCCATTGAAACCTAACACCGGGCACCCCTAAGTCCCATTTCTGGTCCTAAAAGGGTTTAGTCAAGCACATAATGGGATCCCAGCAGAACAACTTCGAGAACAGGGGGCCACGGTAAACTTCACCACATGAACTCCGTTTCCAGGGGTATTAAGCTTTTAATTGGAAAATAGCAGAGGAAATTTCAAGGTGACGATAATACGCCATGCAGTTTGTGAGGGGCGAATGAATACCAAGGGGAGGACGTGGACGTGTATATTGAACAGCAATAGATGATAAAATTATTTACGTTTTACGTCCAGTTTAGGATTGCGCATAAAATGCATTATGTTTGTTGTCCACAAAATGATGAACATGGAAAACGTGACGGCCAATACAAGTCTAGGAAATTGTCGTTTGTTCAGCTAGGCTATTGAATCCTACTGATGATGAGCGTGATAAAACAAAAACAGACATGAAAAGACGTAGAATAAACATAAAATACTGCGCGTAATTTAGTCCATTATGTTACTGGAACTGAGGCAAGCAAAATTAATAGCTCCTATTAATAAAACAGGCCTACTGAAATGAATAGGTCTTAATGCACCATATAGCCAAAATGAGAACGTTTCAAGCGTCATTATCACTTTAAACCAAAATAGCCTACCTAAAATGATTTTAATAGATAATTAATTATATTTATATAGTTAGGTCCTTTGAATTCTTATGGTTTGACCTTTAGGAGATAGGGCGCACTTTTTGATCAGCCCTTAAACGAGAGCCATTCAGCGACAGTCTAATTCACAAAGCATTTAGACTGTCTCGATGGCTTCTCTCTGACCATTCATTTCACGACTGTTCAAAAATAAAGAAAAAAAACAATTGTGGAGCAATTTACTGTTACAGGCTCCGTAGATTTGATAATCAAGCCTGCACAGCATACATAACAAATTGAGCTAATATCGTTCTAGTTTATGGAGTGTAACGCACATAATGTGCCACCGCACAAGCAGACCTAGCGTTAAGAATACGAAATAATAAAATCAAAAGGAGTTACGCCGCACTGACAGCACAAGTACTCTGCAATTTAACAAAAAATCTTGTGAGATTGACAAATTAGTATAAAAATTATACAAGGACACTTAATTGAAAATGTCAGTGGGCCTCAGCAAATAACAAGAGCAAAGATCTCGATGTTATGTCCGTAAATTAATCTTAGAAACTGACCTTACAGTTTATAGTATTGTGTGTGTGTGTGTGTGTGTGTGTGTGTGTGTGTGTGTGTGTGTGTTTGGGTATGTATGTAAGCATCATGACATTTGTTTGTCACATATATACATTTTTTTATAATTTTGCTTTCATATTTATATATATATATATATATATATACACCTAAAATTCACCTAAAATTATCATCAATTTGTCATATGTTGAATAAGCAATTTTAACTCTTTAAATAACAATCTCTGAAAGTTGATGAAATAAAAATAAAGCACATGGGCCTTCATGAAGACGATGCGTATTTGATTTTAAACTGAAACGTCAATGATTCATTTAGCTATCAGCATCGCCAGAATTTTGTCAGTACTTAAAGTCAGTGAAGTTCATATTGAGATAGGACAGCAGTGAGTCTTATAAACTTCCCAGACCTGAAAGTTAAGGTCTTACAAGCGTAGCTACACCAACAGCGAACATTACAGTTGAGCGACTAATATGTCCTGCTTGACTATTGTCTGCCAACCTTTAGGCAAATTTTGGGCAATTATACCCACCCCAGCCTTTATTTATTCATTTACCTCTTTATTAAGAAAAAATAATTCCTGCCTACTGAGATCGGGTTACATCTTGGGAAGATTTTCGAGGCACAAATAGTGAAGTAATTTTAAAAATCAATCAAAGAATTTCACGATTTTCAATAACGTGACAAGGATCCAACCCTTTGCAAATTTAATGTAGAATGTAAACAATTTTTTGTTGTAACAGATGTGAAGATCCCATAAAGAATGGTTTCATTTGCTTTTATTTGTTAAACTCAGCATATCATTCCTCAGTATAATGGCAATGATCCCAAAAAACAACTACAAAATGAGAGACTAATCAGGAAAGTCTATGAGTCTTGCAGCTACTCCAGCTGTAGGAACAACAAGCATCCAGTTGCCTAATCATCTATATTCCGGTGGGTGGGTCCCCAACTGGGCCAACTGACAGGCGGCCAATAGGCATCAGAGTTGTGAGTGATGGCGGGACATCTGTCCAGTGAAATGTCTTGCTAATTTCTCTGTGCAGCTAGAGCCGCCAAGGGCATTCAAATCACCAGTTTGACAGCCAACTCCTCTCTCAGCCACACCCTCTATATCTTAGTATGAACTGCATCAGACAATAGAACAGTTGACACTCTTGCGTATTCTCATTGATCCAAATGGAATTAACTGTTTAATATACTAGCTTCAAAGAAATAATGATGTCCCCTCCTTTTTTCAAGAAATGATTTGTAGTTTTAAAGGGATATCGCATGTCCGACCTGCCGAGACAGTAGATCCGCTTTAAATAAAGATTTCCCACAATCCCTAAAAAACATACGTTAGTTTCCTAAGTTTGTCACTTCATTAAATGTTCTGTACGTTAGTTTAAATAATGTTTGATTTTCGGACTGTAATTCAGATCATTTAACTTGCTTAAATACTGTGCGTAATTAAGTTAATTAATTGAGCGACACTTCGGCTGAAAGTCAGAAAAGGTTGTCATATGTTCTTTTACATCAGTACTACAATATATCCACATTTAATAACGGACCACTCTATTAGCTAGCCTACATCTAGTCTACAACCACATCAAACAGGGTGCCATACACTCAATTCTAAGATATAATTCACCCACTCCTGGCACCACTATTGTACGCTGGATTGTACAAACCTTTGGTCTCTGTCATGAGTGACCTGGGTTTGACCAAAGAGCAGAATGCATGTATACTTTAAATGGACGCATAAATTGTGTTCACTGAAACATTAATGCACAAACTGATATATTTGCATTATACATATACAAGATATACATACACAAGGTATCCAAACAATATCAATATACCCTTAAAAAACGGAGGAAAGAAACTCTGAAACAAGTTAGCATTAGCCAGTTAATGTCTCATTAACTGTATTCAGACTTACTGACTTACCAGTGACTGGTACTATTGGTACAGTTATAGAGAATATGTAGCTAACAATCTGGCAATTTGGTGCAGTTATACAAATACAATAGCCTGCATTAATTTCTGATAAAGGGAAGACTTTATCAGACTGTGAAGTTTTTCCCCCTAAATCATTCAGTTGAATTCACAGACCTACACAACAAACAAATCCAGTGTGTCCACAAGTGAGATCTAATCAGGAAACGGGGTCATCTTCACTCGCAAATTATAGAGTAATCATTCCAGATTTTCAAATATGTAGATTTAAAAATACTGTTGGTATTCCTACAGACTATATGTGAAACTCTCAAGCTGTTATATATACACACTAGAAACACATGAATCCTGTATTGTTGTGGTTTCGTTAATCTTATCATATTCTCTTGATTTGACAATAACCTTGAGCAAGTCGTTGTCTTGACAAATATTTACAAATTTCCAGAGTTGTGCAGTTTGCCTTCTCCAATTCATTACATAGCTACCCCATGTTAAGAAGAATTGCAGTAAACAGGGTCCTGTTTCTCACTGCACGGTCATCAACCACTTTTATGGTGATTCTTCCCTCCCTTAAATCCAGAACTCCTGACTATGAAAACGCTCCATCCCAGTCTACCCCTCCCAACTATGTGTGTGTGTGTGTGTGTGTGGAAGCATCTTCAGGACGAGTAAAGCTTTATCGTGGCTTTTGTCTTGCATGCGGTGGTCGTGATTGATGGTGCAATAGCAGCTCAAGGAAAACAAATCCAGCGACACTTTTCAGGTCGCCGCTGGAATACGGGCCGGCTCAGAGCAACAGAAGGACGCGGCGCCGCGGCCGCCGCTGACAACCCCCTGTGATGAAAGGGCCTTCCTTAACTAAACTCGTAAAGCACGGGGCAATAAAAGTCAATCTTCTGTAAAATCCAATTAAGTCATTATCTGACTGATTGTATCTTTAATTGAAAACAGAAGTGACAGTAAATTTCTGTGATATATCAGGATCAATCGATACTGCCGCGCGATCCGCTCCGCGGAGGTGATTTATAATGTCAAAGCGGTATAGGTAACTCCACATTCTTCTCACTAAAACCACTGAGGGATGAAATTAAGAGTAAGTGCGTTAAATAAAAAAGAAAAAAAGATGGCCAGGTTATTGATTACAGCAGATGAGGGAGATTGGAATGTTTTCAGAGCACTGGGCAAAGACAATACAAGTAATTTTCGTTTTTCGGTTTTATAAGATGCACTGTACACAGAAGCAGAATCAGTCATCCATAACAGCTCTGTCTTCTCACAACACAAAGTGACATAAACACCCGAGTAAGCTACTGCAAATGAGATTTCTTGCTGTCCTATTAAAGACATAGCAATAACTGTGGCATTTGCAACATGCAATTCAGAATTAATCTCCATAATAATCAGTCATAGTAACGAAGAACAGTTGTTAAAGCAACTGAACTGTTTCCTGGTTGTGCATGTCTCCATCACATTAACAACCTAAATCTTCCCAACCGTCTGAAACTGCAAGTGTCCAAGACTTTCGCATTTTACCAGTTCACAAATTAGGCCGGAAAAAAAAAAATAGGATTTGCAGCACTAGAAACTAAGTGCCCACATGTAAAAAGCATGAAATAATACTGCTGTATAGTTTTGAATTTTGTCATCATGTTATTTGCAGTTTATTAAAATACCCTATTTCCTTCCTTGCTGGAACTGCGTTTACTAGTATTGTTTTGGGAGGCAAAAAATTCTACATGACAAACTGCAGTTACTTTACTGGCCAGGAGAATTGTTTCTGTACATTTTGCAAAAGTGTAACAGGAGAGATGTTGGAACAAAACTGTGTAGTTACGCAAAAACATCATTACAGCTCTACTTTCATTACAAGAGTGCACAGCAGAGCTGGTCTACTGATGGTGCTTGTTTCAGTGAATAAAGTGATTTTCCAAATCCTAGAAACATTACAAGGACAAGAAGTGACAACTCCAGTTTATGCAAAAGAAAGACAGAGGCACTCTCTTGATAAATTCAAATGCAGTAAAGAATCATTAAAGTGTTAGATACTGATGCAAATCACCCAGAGTTAAGTGATGTCCTTTGTTTGGTGGGCATAAATAAAAGATGTCTTGGCTGTCCTGAGATTGAAGCAGAATTCGTTAGTATCCCTTCAGCACTTCCTGCATACTAATCCATACCTGCAAACTCCGTTCTCTAGGTGCACAGCACTGAAGTAAATCTGTAACATAAGATGGAGTGGGAGAGCACGGACAGCAACTCTGAAACAGCTTAGATCTGGATTAATGGGAAACAAGCATTTACTAAAATATATTTATTGAAACAGTAATAACAGTAATAATCATGGTCAACTACCAGAATTTCAGGATTTTTTTAACAGATGATATTATGTAACGTATGAAAAAAAGGTCTTGTAACTTGATCAAACCAGGCCAAGTTAGGTCCATATTAGTTAGAATGATGTCTTCTGTTTGTTAGATCCATTTAATTGTCTGATTTTTTTATAAACAAAACAATGTAAATAAACACAAATTGTTATAATATCAAAACTGATGTGCACAACTCAATTTTATGACATTTCATCAAATGTCTCAAAATCCAGGCATTACAAACTACAGCGCAAAAAAAAAATCAAACCCAAAACAGAATACAGTGATAACAGCTACTAGCAAATAAACTTCTACATTCGACGTTCACTACCATTTCAACATATAATGTTAAGAAGCCCTGAAGGAATAAACACAAAAGGCCCCAAATCCCAGCTGCCCCGCCCTGAGCCCGGGGCAGCTGGTATATGCCCAGGACCCTCATTTTGCAGCCCCGTCTATGAAGGAGTCCACAGTGAACGCTCCAGAGTCATGGCTGGCCTGGCATGCAGGCTTGTTCCCAGCGTCGACCACAGCGTTGATGGACATGCAGGCCATGTCAGCGTCGTGAGCTCCGTCAGCAGAGAACGCTGCAAACCAGAGAGAGAGAGAGACACTGTCATGGGAACGACAACTCGGCTCCATTAACCAAGACCTGTGCGGAGCGCAGGATGGATAAGACAGTGGTGAAATCCTCAATGCCGTGGGTAGTAACTGGGCCATTTAGAGCCTTTCCTGGCATTAAAGGTCAACATGGAAAATAATAAAGGTGATTTGAAAAAAGTCAGACATGTCTTTGAGGATGACCTGCATATTAAATTATACCTGTAGGTTGAACAATATGATGTAACTCTCCATCCCAAATGCGTCCGAAAGAGTTCAAAATAAATCACTTTGCTTTACGCAACATACAAATGTGGAGAAAATGTGCTGGTGAAAGCATTTTTTACGGTCTTGTGATTATTAGCTTTGCCGGTCAATCGACAGGCAATCCGTTAACTTCTTGCAATTATACTGCTGACAGCGCTGAACATTACAACAAAGTAGACAAGGTGCTCTTGCACATGAATCACGCGGGCATCGAGTCGGCAGGAGTTCAGGTTCCTCCGGCACTGAACCCCATCGTCCGTACCAAGCCAGGGCTACGAGCGGACCTCGAATACGTTGAAAATATGAGCTGGCTTAAAGCTGTTCTTTTGCGTTCACATACAGTACGTCAAACTATTCGATTTATTCGAGCAGACGACAAATTAAATTATCTATGTTAATGTTAAATTGAAACACTTACAGCACAGTCCATTATAATAAGCCACATTACAATAAGCCATGGATCATGGCTTCGGCATTGTGGCGGGTCAATGTAGTGCTCACCTAACTGCGCGTATGAACTTGATATTACAGTGTCTACGGGGTCTATCAAAGTTACAAGGCTTAAGGGTTGGGAGGGGTTACACAAGCTCGGTTCTGCTGTTTTCCTGACCTTCATAACCTACACTAGACAATACGGGATTCATCTCCACGCCGTTCTTCCCTCTCTTGTCCTCCCTCTATCCAGCGCTCCGCTCTGGCGTGGAGGTAATTAAGGAGAGCTGGCGGGAAAAAAGGAGTCATTTTTCTCCTCATTAACTTCCTGATTGGTTTCAGGCTCCGGGGCACGGCACGCCGCCTGCAGTTCGTCACCCGTCCCAAACTGGCCAATCGTTAATACTAATGTTTGTGTAGCTAAACTGTGCAGACGCACTTCGGGCAGCAATAACGCGCGGAGTGAGGACGGCCGGGGGGGTTGGAATTAGTCGTGGCAGTGTTAATTCTGAGGGAGTTCGTCGGGGGGTGGGGGGTGGGGGTTGGGTGGGAAATCTATGGTGTAATTAAAAGGAAAGTTCTTGGTGAGTGGACAGGTCGTTTTGTAGGGACGGTAAATCACGAGGCAGGGCTGCTCGCCGAGCTGACATGTTCTGTGTCACGGCTTCGTTGCCTTTGATTATCGCAGCATAACCATTTAATACAGATTAATGCTGGAGCCTAGTGAACGTTTTACAATACATCCAGTGATCTGGTGCTTCAAATCGTCGGAGGAAAAAAAAGGTAAACTGAAAAGGATTGTCTTTACCTGTCTATGCATGATGTTATCTAAAGAATTCTCAGTGTCAAGGGTTGGCAGTGACACACAGGAAACAAGTCGAGCATATGAATTTCTCCAACATCTGACAAATGCATCTGATATGCAGACCTTTGTAATACAGGGCTACAAATAGCATTTATAAGATTTGTAAAAGTGACGCTTTCCTTTTTAAGCCAAGTACTGGCAAGAACTCAACACGGCCGCATGATTTAAAAACTTGCACACGTCTGTCAAGTGTAAAACAGTACTGAAACAAGAGAGGATTTACCTTTCTGTATGCTTAAAAAGAGCTTATTCTCTCGCCTGAACTTTTGGCCTATTCACCTCTGTTCAACTGACTATCTTATATTTCAAAACTATTAACCTGTCTTTGTACGGTTTAACAAAAGGAACCTTTTTTTTAAAGCCCGAGAAAAAGGGTGTGGAAATGGTGAAAGAAGCTCAATCATTTCTGGCAGTCGGAACAAAAAGTCAACAAAGGCCCAGATGTGAGAGAAGATGGTAATTTAGGCCAGATCTATTGTGGATAAGCCTTTTCTTTTGGGGCTCATACACTACCTGCACAGGGCCATGAGGGTGTGTAATGGCCCCACTTAGATAAACACACCCTCGCTCACACTCACACATGTAGGTTATGTATGTTTCTGAGATTAAGGGAGGGGGGGAGATTATACTAACATAAACTTTGGTGTGAAAGAGTCAAGACCTCTGCTGCACCTGGCTGTGCGTTTCGCGAAGCCAGCAAAGCAAAGCAGAGGGAGAAGTGACGAGGCAGGAAGAGACAGAGTCCTCGCGTGGAACAACATACACACAGCATCTCTCTCTCAATCATTAGAGCCATGGCAGGACTTAATGACGCAGAAAACATAGTCCACGCGGGTAAGGTGGGGGGAGGGGGGGCATACGAGGGGGGAGGCTAAAACAGCTGCTGACTCCTCAGTGAGGTGGATGCCACTGCTGAAGAAGGGCCAGATTCACTGGTCTAAACATACGACAGCATGAATTTGGACTGGGCAGGTTGTTTTCATTCTGTGATCAAACTTGGGAAGCAGTGGAAATGGCACTCCTTCATAGCACAGGCTTCAAACTGACATTGTTTCATTCTCTATGCGTAAAATACATCTCATAATGCGACACCAAACCGTTCGCATGCGGCATCATAGCGCAACGTCTAAAGCATGTAAATTGCGCACAGCTTCAACCCCCGTTCCGTAACCGCCGAACTTCATCTCTGCAATGTCCTGAACACCATAAGGGCAGACGCTATCCATCCTCATTATTGGGGCACCGGGGAATGGCGTGAGCAGCGAGTTCTGTCTGACAGAACGCATCGGGCGAGGGTCAGAGGCTAATTAAACAAGGGAGCACCTTCAGCCCCGCATTGTTAACCAATCTGTCCCCGGCAGGAGACTGTCAGGGGGCGGATTGGCAGGCCGTCCTCCACTCTAAATCACCGGCACTGCTACTGTGCCTCAACAGCCCCCGCAAAATGACCTGTCCATCTCTGGACTCCCGCTTTGATCCGTGGAAACATTATGGATATACTATAATGACCTGCAACGTGCGATCGATGGTTTGAGGGATTTCTTGTCATTTTCTTTAAATGGGCGAAAATAAGTGCAAGTGTGGACTAAGGGATGTGGGAATAAAGGCAGTGCGGTTTGAGCAGAGCAACGTGTGTAATCCCAAGGTTAGATCACACATCCCGACATGTTCAGCAGGCTCCCGATGCTAAAAGCCGCCCACGACGCGAAAGGAAAGAGGGTCGAAACGAAATCTTCAAAAACAGGCCTTTCATAGTCACACCGTGCCATTAATAACAGGCAGGGCTGCAGCTGATGAAGGAGCTTCTGTAGAACTGAAAAAGGCATTTCTGGAGCCTGCAGTTTTGATGCAGGTCACATGCAGAGTGAATTCATTCATTCATTCATTATCCGTACCGCTTATTCCCGCTAGTCGGGGTCACGGGGGGGCTGGAGCCAATCCCAGCATCTCCGGGCGAAGGCAGGGTACACCATGGGCAGTTCGCCAGTCCACCACATGGCCAACACGCACACACACACACTCACACCTACAGGCAATCTAGAGTGACCAATCAACCTAGGATGCATGTCTTTGGACTGTGGGAGAAACCGGAGTACCCGGAGAAAACCCACGCAGGCACAGGGAGAACATGCAAACTCCACACAGAGCAGCCCAGACCGAGAATCGAACCCAGACCGCCTTGCTGTGAGGCAACAGTGCTAACCACCACACCACCATGCCGCCCTGCAGAGTGAATTGAAGTTTTCATTTTCACAGTGATGTTTCGATATTAGTGGCAGGTTCTTATTAGACGAATATTTAGACAGTGGAAATATGCTACGTGGATGGACGGACTGATGGATGGATGGGTATATAGATAAGAAATGAACCCTGTCTTCAAGGCCTGTTTTTAGTGCGGTCCGCCTTTGTCCAAACGACCTGTCTGAACACTGCACAGTGACAACAGCACCGGAAGAACATAAACCAGTGGTCTTTACCCATGTGATCTCCTCAGCACCTCAGGCAAGTCTGCCATAATGGAGATGTTGTACAACATATTACAACAGCGCTGCAGGCCCAGAGCAGGCAATTACACTGGTATTTAACCAATCCATAGAGAGAGAAACGACAGAGCATTTAGCATCACCAGCAGGGAGGGGAAGACAGCATGAAATGGAAGAGTCACTAAGTGTGCCATGGGCTGTTAGACTATGGCAAGACTTTAGCCATGGATTTTGCCTCTAGGCCACCGATTCCATTTAAGATTTACTAGATTTACTTCAGGGCTGGTCATCATTTGTAGTCCATTTTGACCATACATATAAAATGCTAAATGGAGTGGCAACAAAAGTAACATAAACATCTCTGAAGTCTCTTCCGAAGTTCATATTCACATTGCATAAAAAAAAAACATAATTGTTAATTAAATGGTAAAAACAGACTCGTGTCGTAGTTTTATCTACTGATTCTGGAGTACATGTGTTCAAAAACAAATCCTTCAAATTACAGCACATCCACATACATGGATTTCAAAGTGGCGAACATGACTTGACCTTGTGAGTTGAGGTTATGGTAGAGGTGCTGAGTGCCCACTCTATCGGGGATAATGCCAAAAGATTAGTGATGTTGAGAAAAGCTTGACATCTTCTGTGTTACATGAGATGACACACCTCTTCCTGTTGAATTTTAACCACATTATTGTACTTAGAGCTTTGAGAAAGAATCATTTTACCCTGAGTTAATCCCACAGTGAAAGAGAGTGAATAGTCCTTGATTATTCTTGTGAGACTGTTTTTCGATTATATGTCCAGATATTTACGTTAGTGAAGTGAGTTCCTAAAAAGCATTTTAATATGAAAAAGGTATGTCACAGCTGATTAATTGGTTCCAAACTACATGTATAACATGAAACCAACCAAGTTGCCAATCCTAGCCTAAACTGATACAAACCCCCCAAAACAACCGAAATGAATTGCTAGTTTTAGGTTGTAAATGGTAACATACCTCATCAACACGAATCAACATAGAGTTCCAAACATTTGGTTATGTGAAGACCTACCTAATTCCTTACAAGAAACTGGAATTTGTTTTAATTTTAGAAACAAATACACATTATGAATGAAAATTATTAACATTGACCATCTATCACTGAGCAAAAGGAGGGCAGCATATAGGGAATACACAATAACTAAGATCAATAAATATGCGAAGCCCAAGACTTCATTACTGAGTCATTGTAAATCTGACAATGTGTAAACATTATCAGCATGACCATACATACCAATGACAGATAAAACCTAAAGTACTAAGACAAAGTGAAAGTCACACTTGAGTACCGTTATCTGAAATTCGACGACAACCCTGCACACAATAGTTTACCTTCCAGTGCTATTTACTTCGGAAAGCTTAAAAAGTGAAAGTTTGAATGACGACACCAACAACAACCCAAAATCCACGTGCGGATGAAAACGGCGGAACCTGGCGCAGTCTCGTATAACACTAGAATTTAGACATAACTCACAGGCTCCGCGTCATCTCGGCGGAGGGCGGGCGGCTCTTGCAAGCGGGTTTGGCAGGGGGGGGGGGGGGGGTTGTGGGGGGTTTGCGGAGACGAGGCAGGGGCGGAGGTAAGCCGGCCCCCGGCGCGGGTGATGGACTGCGGTGTCACCGGCGGCCCCGGGCAATTTACGGCGCGGCACTGCTGACGAGCCGGCGGCAGTAAAGCGCGTGCAGGGGCGTATTTCACAGCGAGGTGGCTTTTATGAAGAACACTCGGGCGCCCCGCAGCAGGGCCGCCGCTCGTGACGGATGGGGAAAGACGCATGACAAGCTTCATCATTGTTTGTAAATCTTAACTGTTCCCGCTCACTAACCCCAGAGGCAATTTTCCAGAGACAGCGGTGGAGGGCCCGTTCGGAGAGGACAGCACGGCACTCCTGAAGGTTATTTGGCCTTGTATTTGGCCAACTGATTACCCCCGACACCTCCCCCTGGTGCAAGGGGGGAAATAAATACACCGCCCACCGCCAGGGCACAGCAGGCAAAGCAGGTATATGGGACGCTGAGGGGCCTTCTCACAGGAAGACCTATGTCAGTGGGAATATTACATCACTTCCTACATCCTACACAAAGTTTGCCGTCAATATCCAAATGTCACTTCCGAACGAATAATATCTAAATTGTGCCCACGAAGTTTGAAAACATTTCATAAAGAACGAAGACATGTTGGAAACTACTTTGAGCTGACAAAAAGCAGGACTCCACCGATTTAAAAAGCTGAAATCAAAGCCAACTCAACACAGTATATACACAATGTACACATCTAAGAATTGCACCAAATGATCTATTAGAGCAGAACGGTCTCCCCGTCTCCAACTGCAGACAGGCTGGGAACTGGGTCCAAGGGTTTAATCAGGCCTGATTGTACTGGTTGTACTGGCCGCGATGACAGAAAAAGATGTGGATGTGGTGTGTTGAAACAGGAGGCACTGCAGTGACGATAACAGCTTTCTCTGGCCATGCCAGCACGGTCATATACACAAGGTCATGGCTGCTTCCTCACTCATGCGGCCTGGTCCGGGTAGGTGGGCGTGGGGGGCTCCACGAAGCTGGTTCGGTGGAGAGGGGGAAGCACAAGATGAAAAACCCTTTCCGGTTTTATGGGTTGATTTCATATAGAGCTCACATCGTTTGTTAACACAGCGATGTTTCATACTTCTACCCAATACTGAAGAACTGATTTGGAGGGAAAGATGCAAGCAGAATTGCTGGAAGAAGGTATCCAATCGTTTGTTTTATGCAGGCAACAGGATGAACTGCCATCTCCGCCGTGGCTGCGTAGTTAGTATCAGTGTTTTGGGACCACCCGGATCGGAGCGGTTTTGTGTTGTAATGGAGCATGGGACCCCCTGGAGTGAGAGTGGGGGTGACAGACACCCTCATGTTTCAGCCCGTGGGGGGGAAACCACTCGCACCTCTCATTAAGAGCCAGAGCAGGTGAAGGACTTTAGGATATGGGGGAATGGTGGGTACACCAAAACACATGCAGCTATGCCAAAGTTCTGTCAGCATTACTACTGAGGTCATCTCAAACTCATTCAAGCTGTGGTTTAGACGCAGCTATTAGCCATTTAAGAGCACAGCGATACTTCAAAATGAATAGCGATCATGAAACTTTCGAGGGTTACTCAACAGCGTGCTCGCTGATTTATTTCTGAACATACAAAGGGGTTTTAACGTCCACACATTATTACTTGTGCAGGTGGTTTCTGTCTCTTTAAATCCAAAGGCCTAAGGAAGGCCTAAGAACAAATGGCCATAATAAAAGTTTTACTTTTGAATTTATTTATTTGTATGAATTTTACGGCGCCCTTGACTCGCGCAGGGGATCCTCCCTCGGATGTACTTGCGCACACTGTTGATAAACTCTGGATAAAACTTTATGGGCCTGTGAGTGGTGTGAGTGTGGGCGAGTACGCGCGTGTGTGTAAGTGTGAGGGGGGTGTGTGTGTGTGTGTGTGTGTGTGTGTGTGTGTGGGGGGGGTAACTGACCTGCGGCTTTGGGCTCAGGGCAGGTGTTGTTCTCCTCCAGGGTGAAGATGGGGGGCACACAGGCAGCCGTGCCCAGGCCCTGACTGAGGTAAGACGCTGCAGAATAATAGGAGTGCATGCGGTACTGCGGGGACACGTTGTGGCCGGCCAGCCGGCTATCTCCATTGGGCATCTGCTTCGAGGTGAAATGATTCCCCACACACGCACGCAACACACACACAAACACACACACACACACACACACACAAACACACAGGAAAGATTTAACTCTCTGCGGTTTGAAAGGTGTGTTATTAGTAAAAAAAAATTCTGTATTAATATATTTGCGATGAGGATATCAAAACAACTTTACCAGAAAAGGTAGACCACCTCAGAAAGACTGAAAAGCTACTCTAGTCAGGATGCATAAGAAAACTGGAAATTACTGAACATGAACATGAACATAACAGAAATGAACCTTTAACACAAAACATTTTTCAATGTTTAATATTTATTACATGAAAAATGTAACAAGGTAATCTCTTAAAACAAGTTCTAAAAAAAATTAAAAGCCAAGGACATGGACATATATACATTTGTTCTGCAAAGAAAACCGCAACAAACATCTCTGGCAAGTTTTCTTCGATCTTGTGAGAACTTTAAAATGAGCTGTCTACTCAGCAGCTCAGGGGCTTTAGGGGATTTTCAATTTCACTTTTATGGAATTTGATTTCTGTCAGCCTGTAATATGTCACCATTTATTGTCCACCCCATCAATTCCCGACAGCTTTATAAACTGTTATTTAAGCTACGCCGCCTGCTTGTATTGCCTATGACAAATATATCAGAAATTGAAGTGTTTTTTTCCACCCAGCATGCTCCATCGACACTCGCATGAAACGAGAGCCACACGGGTGCAGTAAGCATCTGAAATCTGCCACAACAAGCAGCGTGATTACGGTGTCCTGCCTACAGAACAGATCAATTCCCCTGCTCATGTGAACCCAAATTCCTCTCTCTCTGTCTCTGGATAAATCAGACTTAATCAATCTCATGGACCCAAGCAGACCTTCATTACTCTGTTTTTTTTTTTAATATTTTGGACCACAATACCCTGGGTATTTTCAAGTTCAAGTTCAAGATGTTTCATGCTGACACGTCCGTGTGGCCATGGGAATGGAGCTACTAGACATGTGTGCTCAGGCCCGACTTTCCCTTTTCGGCGTGAAGAAAGGCGGCGGCGTGGAGAGCGGGGCGGTCTGTCGGCGCGAAAAGCCCAGAGCAGCCTCATTAAGAAGGGCTGGCTGGGCTCCCTCGCCTCCGTCGGAGGGCTCTTATCTGGCACCATCGGCTGTCTGGGGCCCTCGACGCTGCCCTCATATTTTCATTCTCCACCTGCAGTGCAGCGCGGCCCTGCACGCTGGCAGCAGGAGAGGGCGGGAGATGGAGGAGCTCTGATAAAGAGCAGCCGGGGTGGGGGAGCGGTACAACACACACATACACACACACAGGGGAGGATTCATGTGTGGCAGCTTGAGACAACCTCACACTGGGACGGCAAGACGTTCTCATGAGTTGTGTTCTCAGGTGGCATGTGGTTTCTGAGGAAAGACCCTGGCGACACAGCGGAGTTTATTTGGTTTCAGAACCATATTGTTTGTTTGGACAGTATAACTCTAGCGTACACAATGTTTACCATTTTCTACAGGACAACACCACAAACATACGTCGGTCTGTCAAATTTTCTAACTGGCTGGCAACTGCGACATAAAAATGGGTTCAACGTGCAAGATGAACCCAGTTCGGTCTGATGCTAATTTCAGCTTCGGTGTCTAAAAATGCTTCTGCTAGCAAACATCGGATCTCATCTGGTTTTGTTTACAACACACCACTCAAACTGCTGAGGAAAATTCCTTGCAATCGCTCATCTTGCAAGTCCCATTATGCATAATGAGATCAGCGTTAAAGCACCTCCTATCGTCCACGGAGGCGTGCTGAAACACTATAGCCACATCATTAACCTTCGCAATTCAAACTCCACAGAGCAGTGTGACGAAAGCAGTGACCCTGGGCCAAGATGTCAGTCAGGCCCCCTACTGCACAAACATGCTGAAATATGGCCCCATAGGCAACCCATGGGTGCTAAGAAGTAAGACATGGGAGAAATATAGATTAAATTTATTTCACACTTGAGCAGGTGGCATTTGATACAATTGGGATATTTTGCAACATAAATCAATGGGGATATACAGGCTTATCTCCGTGATAGTCAGATTGTGTCATAATCTCGAGGTTGGGTTGTATGTCAGTGGGTTCTTGGCTTATTAATGATGGTTAATAAAAGTGTTGCCTTACGTTGATGGGATATCAAAGCTGAAGGGTCCATGACTTTGAGGATGCCCTCAATTTCATGCTGTCCAATTCAATGTGTATAAATGGAGATCTTCTGCCTTATGCAATAATGTGGACGCCATGTCCTAACTACATACTGAGTGTTGACAGACATGATGCAAAAGAGTATTTCAGTGTCTCTGCTGCAAAAATGTATCCAGTGAGCTACACCAAAGCAACCTTGTAACAAAACTGTCTTAAAAATTAGATCCCAGACATCTAATTTATTATCATCATCATCATCTATACGGTTCCCTGACCACATGGGACAAATACATGATTAATTAAAAATGGAATTGCACAAAATATGTCCTGAATCAAAAGGAACAATCAACTCGAACAACTTTCAACATTTCTATTTCTACTAAAATACATAAACGGATAAAAACGCACTCGCATCACCCTGATCTGTTTAAGAATGAAACGTCAAGTCCTCCTCATAGGGAGGTGAACGTGTATAAGGGCTGATAATAGGTCTCCTCGCATCTGAACACCTTATCTAGACACAGAGATGTTTTGTAACGCAACGTGTAAATGGTGTATCTGTGCGAAACACTCATCACTGCTACCGTGTGATCAGATCTGCAAGACCTGCTCTGGAGGTTCATGGCGATGTCACGTCTGCGCCAGGTGCGAACGGTACGGTGGGGTCACTTTAGGGCGAAAGTGAAAGAAAACGCCACAGACGGATGAACGTGACGTCTGGGGAAAGCAGAAGATCAGGCAAAGGACTGTTTACTAAAGACTAAAGGCAGATGGGGAGCGGACGGACAACACCGAAGCAAAATGGGACGCTTGAAAAAAAGGCTCGTGACGCTTATGACGCAGATAAAGGCAACGACATTGTAACAACAGGAACGGCCAGTCAAGCGTTACATTGTCGTTTCTCCATGAGCTGTACAAAACTGTATCCAAACTTTGAAACTTGGTTTACTTTTGACAGGGACTGTTCAAACTTTTGACAGGGACCCAGGCCACTGATTTCTCTTTTGCTCTTTTATAAGAGAACGGCAAAGGAAGAGTTTAATGTAGTTAAAGTTAAGTTTAGTGCGTTAAATTGTATGTATTGATTCTGAACTGATCAAAACACAATAACACAATAACAATGGATATAAACGACAGGTGTAAAAGCAAATGCGATAACGAATCGTTCATTATTACATATATCCACATACAGATGGGAATATAAATAGATATCGTTAATGAGCTTTTTTTTTAAATCTTCTCCCCACACTGACCAATAATCAATTCCAAAAAACATACATAAGCACTAAACAATACAAGGCCAGATCACGTTACACACGTCTTAGGTAACAAAAAACACATAATGTGTTGAAAATAACTTTAGAAATAGATCCAGCCTTCACTTTATTACTTAAAGCCGGGAAAACTATAGGATCCACACAGGCTACTAAGAGTGCAGGGTTAATCTGTGCTGCCTCTGTCCCTCCCTGGCACAGCAAATATCACTTACAGCACATTTCTTAAAGAGGTGTGAACTAATCGCTCGGCAAAAAGAATAAAGTTACTGATGCTGACCTCATAGAAACTAATTGCAGTCTTTGTGTACAGGACAAGCATGTAATTTGATTAGTTACAGTGAAATAAGCTTCTGACACTGAAATACGTGTGTGGGAGACAAAAGGCAAAAGTTCTGTATAAATCTAAACAAAATGTTCATATATAGGCTATATATATACTGTATATGTGTATATATATATATATATATATATATATATATATATATATATATATATATATATATATATATATATATATATATATACACACACACACACACACACACACACACATATAATTACAACAGGTAAAACTTGCTACAGAAAAGGGAGAACAATGCTTGTATTTGTGTTTTGTGCTAATGACTCTAAGGTGTTCATGATAAGCACCTATTCTGAAAACTACTGACAGCTTTGTTTGATGTTAAAGCTTTTGGACATGGGAAAAGTGTAACTCAAACTCCGGTATTTGTAAACCGAACAGAGAATTCACTCACTGAATCTCACTTTTAAAATGTTCTTTTGTCACTTGAAAGTGGCTTTTTTATGCTTGCGAAAAAAAAGGTTACAGATCAGGAATCCCTTCTACACAGGTCTGCATTAAAAAAACCTGCTCCAAGCTTGACGACGGAGGGGCGCACATTTGCCCTGCGACGACTGCGCCGTGCGGATAAGGGTTAGAGAACTCCCAGTGGCTGCATTAGTTGCAGTTCCGGCTGGAGTGCGTGAGGATATGTCAACAACACGTAACCGTGGCAGCACAGCATGACAGCTGTACAGCTTCCCTGCTGTGTTCGCCCACTGGTTCGGAACGGTGGCAGGGCACTATCACGGCACACACAGGCGCTCGGTTTTGGGGGGGGGGTTCTGTGTGCCCTGCCAACTTAACACCGGCACGCAGGTCCCTTCGACAGGCACCCCTATCAACACGGCCTCCTGCCCACTTAATCACATCATTACCAGCGTAGCGTTGGCTCCATGGGACATGGTGTGAGTGGGGAGATGAGCGTGTGATGGTGGTTCTCTTCATAGGTGCTAGGCTAATGCGTAATAGAGCTTCCTGTTTGGAGCCTGATTTCGAAGTGAGGTAGAAAGACTGCCTTTTTTGTAGACCTTTGGAGATCATATGGCCAAACTCTTGTCGTCTTCTTCCATAATGAAACATACACTGTTGTGTCAAAGGAAAAATAGATTCTTTCCATTCAAATTCAGTCTATTTGGTTGGTATGCTGAATGTTTAGTTTCAACAACCTTATGTGTGTGCAGTCACCTGGTACTGCTGGCTATACATATGTGTGTGTAGTCACCTGGTACTGCTGGTAGTTGTAAAGGTTGCTGTAGTAAGTTGGGTAGCGAGATGGCTGGTAAAAGTTGTAGTAGGAAGTATCCACCAATACATCAGCAGACCCCTCAGAGTGCCCCCTGCTGGCAGCCGTGGGGGTGGGAGAGAGAGTGGAGCGGACCCCTGAAAAAGCACTTTAGAGTTACAAACCCATTTGAGCTTTTTTTAGGCCAAACACTCTCAAAGACTGATGGTTGTCAATAACCCATTCTAAAGCTTCAAGGTACCAGAGGTAATTTCTCTCAGAAAAAAAGCAATTACAATTACAATTTTCTTTGTGCATTGTATTATCTGCTTATTTTCAAAAAGCACAGCAGAGTTGTTGGCTCCATCTACTGGTGAAATACACTACATTTTTAAATCAGCCTGCCCTGTGTGGCAGCCATCCTGTGTCATATTTAACAGAATGTTAATAGAAAGTTACTGATTTCAAAGAACACTGTTAATTTAAAAATGACATTTAAAAATGACATCCATCGGTGGAACAAAGCTGTGGTCGACTATTGTAATGACATTTATAGCATTTAAGCTGCCGGTAGTACATGCTTCTCCTCCTCAGCCCTACGACAGCAGCCAAAGGCACGTAGGCTTGTCCTGCAGCCTTGACCGTGCCGGTATTCCACTCCTAGCGCACTCCTATCAGAGGAGCAAGAACAGCCTGTCTCTCTCCCACTCTTTTGCGGCCACCGGCTCTGTCCAGACAGCCGTGGCAGGGCTTGGCAGGGGCACAATCACCAGTGCTACAGATAGGCACGGTAGACGAAAGAATGTGCCCCCCCCCCACACACACACACAACCCACCCACCCTGTTTCCTGAAAAGAAGAAGTGTACCTCACTGGGTGTACTGTGACCTGGCATGAATGAATCGCTAGAACAGAGAACAGAGAATGGGAGAGGGACAGACTGTCCATGGTCACAGCTCCATCTCTGCCACCCCCACCGTCCCCCCCCCACCCCCCCTGCCTTCAGGACTTGTTAAAGGTTCACTGGGTCATAAAGTAATATTCATTTTAGGTTGTCAATAGAAAATGATAATGGAAAACTGCCGAAGGCCAAACTTCTAACTGTACTGTTTTTTTCTTTCCAGAAGTGACAAGTCTCTTCTAAGAAGCTTGTCAGTGGGGAAAGGATCAGCTGAAAATGCCTTTTCATAGTGGAGTGAAATTTAATAACACTGCAGTGCTAGTGCTCACATATGAAATTTGATAACTTAACAGATGACAAAAAAACTGTTACAAGAATGAATGAACTGAGCCATAAAATGTATAAACATACAGTTTGCTTAACCTTTGAAGCTTCAAGTTTTCTTATCTGTACCTGTAGATGTTTTCCAGGACCAAAATATACAATACCAGTCAAAGGTTTGGACAAACTCGACTAAGTGCTTCCTCTTAATAGTAAAGAAAAACATTTTAACCTAATGGATTATGCTTAAATTTGTTTATAAGACAAAAATAATTTGGGAAAGGTGTTAAATATGAATTTCTTCTCCGCACACACACACACACACACACAGTTTTAAATGCACCCTCAGCTAACCTCAGTTTTTATTTCAGAACGTTTGTTCCTTACTCTACAAGTGCTGTGCATATATGAGAATGTCTTCAGGACATTCAGGACAGATGGAAAACCGTCATAGGTGCTGCATCATGAAGCTGGTTAACAGAACACCAGTAGCATGCAAAGCTGTCATCAAAATATAGGATAGTTACTTAAAGAAATCTAATTGTTTATTAGAGCATAATAACATGTATAAAAAATAAATAAAAAAAATAATAAAAAATAAATAGAGTAGGTGTGTCCAAACTTTTGACTGGTAGTGCATGCACTAAATTTATACACTTGCATCATACATATTTATTTTTTACTGTAACCAAATTCATGATTTTTATTATTTTATTCATTTACATGTAACATGTTGTTAGATGACATTAAAAGATGTTTCTAAATATGAATTAAAAATGCCCTTATCAGGTTTTGGGCTCGGTTAAACAATTCCCTCTGATCCTGTAGCACTGCACTTTTAACTTTTAACCACTACAGTTCTTTTATCTCTTGATTTATTGTTATCTTTATATGTCTGATTTTATGTACTTTATATGTATTAGTCATGTTAATTTTAATTTAGCGTTTATATCTTTACCTTTCATTTCTTTCTTTAAATTAACTTTAGATTTTTTAGTTTTCATAAAAAACAATATTTAACTTATTAAATTATCTTGTAACTTTTTAGTATTATTTTTTGTATTTTTTGTCCCAAGGTGATAGATTTCAGGATGTAAATTAGCCCTTTTCTTATTTCAAAGCACTTGTATGTTGTGTATGACAACTGCTATTCAAATAAACTTTTGTTTAATGTCTGTTATTTAGCTGCTCCTGTCACACGTAACTCTCACTGTTATGCAGTTATATATACGGTTTCGTTTTAGTGTTTTACTTACATTAATTAGGCCACCAAATGCAGATAATAAACAATCCAATATTTATAAACAAAAATACGGTCTTGACGATGGCAAATACTTAAAACATAATAAATGAATGTTTCTCCGTGCATTACATGGTTTAAAAAACACTCACCAGAAACAGCCGGAGAAGTAGCAGACCCGTTAGTGGTGGCCGAAGGTGAAGTGGTTCCGACAGTAAACACATAATCGTTGGCCGGTTCGTTTTTTACTACAATGTCAGAACCGGACAGGTTCACCGGGGTGCAGATGCCCATCTCCTCCTCTTGTGCCTGCTGTCGACGCAGGGCCACCTGAGGAAAAAACACACTCCTCGTAAACCACGACTTGCCCAACTAGTGTGTTAAACTCCAGTTACTCTAAAAGTCCCTGATTACTGCCAAGCGAGTAGCCTAATGGGAATCTTCCGTTGTTAATTCGGAGTGACTTTAAGATATGCGTTTCTTTTACGGGCACGTTACAACTGTTAATATAGCTGTTATAACCATGAGCTACTAGTTTATCCTTCCTCAGCTGGAGAAGCGCGGAAAAGCGCGAAAACGCAGGTCGCGCTGCGCTGCTCTGGTCAACATTGTAGCTAAGAACTGTATCCTGTAAATATAAAACTTTGTTATAAAAAAACATCTTGTAATTGTAACAAGGCAATGGAGTTATTAACAAAATCAACAACGAGCAAACGTGCCAGTGCATTACAGTTTAACGGTCGCGCCAACGTCAGCGTCATCGTTCACTTAGCTAGCTAGCGAGCTTGTTTTTAAACATGTAAGCGCCTCAAAACGAATTTAGTGTCTACCTCTGTAACCAGCTGTTGTTTTTAATACAGAATCAGACATAAAAAACAAACAAACAAAAACACCATGTCGTGTTGTAAAAGGCAAGTTAAACGTAGGTAGCTATTTGAAGAGCAAGGCAGAGCGAGCTAGCTAGCTTAGCTACCTGAGCAGCCATGACCCGCTGTCGCTCTGCGATCAGTTTACATTTCTGACACTGGCAGTCCCTCCAGTTGCAGAAACGTTTGTGTCCTTTTAAAGGTGAGACAAAGCCGTGATTTCTGCAACGAGAACACTTCGGCATGCGAGGTTTTTTCTTGGAAGATGCTGATGGAGACAGCGGCCCTGCACCATCCAGAAGTTGTTTTGCTTGCTCCTCGTCGCTCATCCTGAAATCTAAAGAGCTGAAATGTCTTTTTTTTGTGTGTCACCGGGCAGAAATGTCTTATGTGGACGGACCCTCTGCTTTTGTCTCTGGATGTGCTGCTTCTTTGGCGGGATCCACCTCAGCATTCCAACCCCTTGCGTGGGAGCGGGGTTGAGATCCCGTCCCACTCAGGGCATTGGTTGACAGCTTATGAAAAAAATATTTGAAAGACGCGCAGTGGACTACTGTTACTGGGCCAAAGGTCTCTAAATGGTGAATGCACACTTTGTATTAAAACTCGCGTTATATATATTTTTTATATTAGGCTATACCACTCAACGGATGATATGCATGATGAAATTCAGGCTGGAGGGATAGCTCGAGTTAAGGAATCACCAGATGGCAGCATTTCTGTTGGTGGTGTTTGCAAACATGAGTACACGCAGTACAATCACAAAGCATCGTTAAATAAGCAGAGTGTTGAGTATAATGTTGAGTAATAACCCTAACAATGGCTTACTTGTTCTTACAATATTAGCATGTCTGTAAATTATAACAAAATGTCTAGCTGAGAAACAGGAAAAAATAAAACGTAGCAAAAAATACATTATTGCTGTTTTCAGTTTATTTCTTTCTATTTCCATATGGATTTTTAATGGAATCATTCCTATCCACCATTATTTTCAAGCGACGACTTTTATCTTACAGTTTGATACATAGTACATAGATACATAGTATCAAACATTGTATTATATCCCGTTTCTTGATGAATTTTATTTGTATAGGTGCATTTGATGAGGCCAGGCAACTTTGATTGGTAAGGGCTATACCAAATGACACGTGAACTGTAGACCTTGTAGTGTAGACTAGAGCTGAAAAAAAGTACACAAATTAATGTTTCATTGTATTACTTATTGAAGCACTTCCTAGTGAAAGGTGGATTCACTCCACAGGCACACACCTGTCCTTTCTGTAGCAGCCAAAATTATCTCTCATCGGATAATAGTCCGGGCAGTCATGGTCTGGTGGTTAGGGAACGTGGGTTCGATTCCCAGGCCTGAGGCCATGACTGAGGTGCCCTTGAGCAAGGCACCTAACCCCAACTGCTCCCCGGGCGCCGGGCTAGGGCTGCCCACCGCTCTGGGCACGTGTGCACCACAGCCCCCAAGTGATCACTAGTGTGTGTGTGTGTTCTGACTGCACAGATGGGTAAAATGCGGAGGACAAATTTCGATTGGGGTGAAAATCACAATTGACAATGTGGCTGACTTAACAGGAGTTGGCTGGTATTATCAGCCAATATAATCCATTACAGTTGCCGGTTGATTCCAGCAGAGGGAGACAACACAACAATGTTTCAGAGCATAGTAGCGCATTCGTCAACAGCCTTGGAAGAACTTCATATATTTCTTCGAGTTGGATTGTGTTTTAAATCTGAATACCTATTTTTGATGAGTGTTGCATTTTACAGTGAATGAAAACACAAATCATGTAATTTTAATAACTTTTATTAACAGGGAAATCAGAGGAATTTTGTCCACCAATTTTGGAGAAAAGTTCCAAGTACAGTCTGAGAGAAGTTTATTCAACAGATAAGGGGTACTTGAACCTACCATACTTATGTAATATAAACATTTACATACAATGAAAATACAATAAATTTGTAATAAAAACCTTTAATTGATAAATATTTAACTTCATGTTCTGTTAGGTCGTAATAGCAAAATACTGTGATTATTAAATAAAATGGCATGTATAAAAGGACCATTTCCAATCTTTATATTTACTGAAATGTTTGAAATAATGTCACAAAATTTGTAATTTCATACCTACTGCATATATTGAGTCTTGGAGAGGGGAAAAATATTTTACACCCAGTAGGCAGTGAACCAGTCATATACAGGGTTAAAATATAAAGCTCCAGATCTGGCAACGCTGGCCATTGCTTGGAAGTATATTAATGATTAAAAACAGTAATCTCAAGAATCTGTATATAAATATGTTGGGGCAATGGAAGAAAAAAAAGAACATGGATATATATATATATATATATATATATATATATATATATATATATATACACACACACACACATACATATTATAAACTTCTATATCTACATTAATTTGAAGTAAGGCTTGCTCCAAATTCCAGTTTACATCAAAACTTGGACACCATGGTTAAGCAGGACCTTTTCATTACTATCATCACTTGCTGGTGAAACTCAGGCACAAAAAAAAATTGTGGAAGTTGTTTCAGCATGAGACAGCGCGAGACCAATTCCTGACCGACACATCCACTGCAGTCCAGTCCAGAGCAGAACATGATCACAAGTCCGGAGGCAGAAAGCACGGTCCCTCCAGAGCTCGTTCACCAGGGATGGCTGGGTCACAGAATATACGCGCTAGGCACAAAGGAGTTCTGAAGGACTAGCAGCATAGAAAGGAGGAGGAGGAGGAGGCGCTGGGCTCCTCTAATCAAACATGCCCCGCCTGGTGGGACTGGGAGACGTCTTCCTGCCAAGCCGAGGCGTTCCCTGAAGGAGGCGACAGACACACCGAAAATAACAGTCTGTGTGGGCCATTCCAAAGATATGCCATCAACAAACACTCCAACATATTCAACAGCATCCGTATTAATATTTGTTGAAGACTCTTATTTTAACATGATTCGTTCCCATTTATAAATAGTGTTTGAAATGGTTTTGTCATTCCGTCATCTGACTGGATATACAAAGTATGGGTGTTAGGCGTAAAGTATATTGGTGTTGAGGTCAACCATGCATTAAAATAGAGGTGGTGGGCTAAATTAAACTGGGTGATATCAGTTTTCTGGAAGAGTGTGAGCTTAAGAGGAGAAGGGGTGGAACGTACTGGAGACTGCGCTTTGGAGAAGTTCACATGTGCATACAGCAACACTGCAATGTCTTTGTGGCCAGCCTCCAGAGCAATGGACAAAGCAGTACTTTCATCCTACATACACAAAAACACACACACGCGTGTGCGCGGATCAGCTGCATGCAAGACATCCCTCGACATTGTTCACAATAGCAAGCTGGCAAAAGGTTTAGTCGTACTGAAAGGGAAAGCGGAGGGGACCGATGGCGCGGCCACCCGCGGTCGGCCCAACCGGAACTTACATTGTCGCTGAGGGTGGCGTTGCAGCCCGGCTGCGCCAGCAGCAGCTTGACGATCTCCACGTGGCCGTGTTCGCTAGCGCACATGAGCGCCGTGGAGCCCTCGTCGTCCTGGACATTGACGTCGGCGCCACAGGCCAGCAAGGCTTTCACCATGTCCATGCGGCCATGGCTGACCGCCAGCATCAGCCCTGTCTGACCGGCCTGGAGGGGGCAGGTTGGGGAGTGGGGTGGGGTGGGGGGTAGGTTAGTGAGGGGAGGTCAGCAAGGCTGGTATTAAACAGGGCTTAAAAAAAGTATCCTATTGACCAGCACTAGCTACAGACACCCAAGTCATCTTCATATGTCAAACGGTGGTTTGATACTCAAATTCGAATGATATTTGATGTGGACCGGTGGTTTGATAGTTTATCAATACACAAATTAAGCTCACATAAATAATTGAATATAAATTGAATATAAATATAAATATATAAATAAATATAAAGACCGAGCTGTATTTTTACCTCATCCAAAGTTGAACCTGACTTCTGCAATGTCATGCTAGACCATAATGGCAAAATTGTGCTGAGCTGTTCATTTAAAAAGCAATGCCGAACGCTTTATCTGTCAAACTTTCAAAGGTCACTCTGGGGTCACACCGACCTGGCTGGCTTTTGCGTTGACGTCCCCTTTGCTGAACAGCTCCTCCACCACCCTCATGTCTTTAGGGGACTCCACGGCAGCTAATGCAGCTAGCATGATGGGGGTGTAGCCCGCCTTGTTCTGCTGATTGACGTTGCAGACATCTTGGACAAAAGAGGGAGGGACAGGGGACATCAGAGAGGGACCCCGAGAACGCACTTCAAGTCAGTGCTCCCGGACGAAGGGTCCTCCTTTGTCGGCCTTCAAGAGGGGGAGAGGCGCTACACGCTAGCTATTGAGGTCGTACGTCTTTGAGATGAGGAACAGCGGGGCTAAAGTAGTGTTTTATTGACTGGCACTGGGGCCGGGCAGAGAGAACGAGATCAGACAATGGGGACAATGGCAACCGCTCTCGGGACACGGGGCGTCAGTGCGGGGCGGCACAAAAGAGAGCTGACAATAGGCTTTGCTCGCTGAGCAGTGCAGGCACCTCACCGCGAACCGAGTATTTGCCAGCTGTAACAGGGGGTCATTTCATATAAAGCCAGTGGCGGAGGAAGATTGGCAATTAGGGCGTACAGGTCGGGAGGGTTTCGTGAGATTTCAGCAAGAGAAATGAGTGGAGGAATATGTAATAAAACACATTGCAGTGGCCAAAGTGACCATTCGTGACTTTTTTTTTTTCGCTCAAGATGCTGACTGCTGGAGATTTCACGGGAAATTAACGGATGTAGCGGCTAACAACACGTGGGAGTCGATGCAACATCCAGAAAATATTATTAAATGTAGGGGTAAACAGAGATACGAGCTCCGGGACAGCATTCATAAAATCAGTAGATTGCAGACCAAACTATAAGTAAGGAAAATGCACGTCCTGCAGCTACGCCTGCTCCCATCAGTCTGCTGGTACCTGCTTCCAGAAGCTTCTCCACGATGTGGAAGTTGGAGTGTGAGACGCTGTAGTGGAGGGCGGTGTTGCCGTTGCCGTCGGCCATGTTGACCACATGCTGCAGCAGGTTGCGAGAGATGTCCCGGAAGGCGTTGAGGTAGTCCTCCACCACGACCGCAACGGCAGTCTTCTGGCTGGACGCGCGGAACCACTCGTGCTGCACCGTGTTCACGCACGACCTCTGTGAAGACGCAATGTAACACGCAAGCAGTTCTTTGCTGGCCATGGTAAAACCGTTGTGCCGATTGTGGCATGGAGAATAGAAACTGGGGGTTGGCATTTAGTAGCCATTCTGATTGGTGTGATAATGACTGGACTACTGTGTGTAAAGACTAACGAAGTTAGTCGGTACTGGCAGACACACTGGCATGGCTGGATTGTGGTCAGTAGACTTCAACACTTAGTTGCAGAAATGCAAATACCCCTTTCCTGCCTCTGGTGAGGAGACGGGGGCCATGAGTAACCACCCAGAATGCTGATGGGGGGTGGGGTGGGGAGTGAATAATCTGGTGCATTTTGAGGCAAAATCTCCATTGTAGAGGTTTAAGAGAAACATGGCTGACTGCGGATTGGCATTAGGGAGCTGGGATTATGCTAGATTAGGGGAAGATAATGTATTTTATTCTGATAGTTTAGCAGGTAATTTGTTTGCTCACCACATCTTTGCTGGATAAAGCCTTCGGATCACTCAGGTGGGCTTTAAGAGTGTTGCACGCTGATAGCATCTTCTCACTTAGCTCATGCCTGAAATGTAGACAGAAAGCATCATCTTCACTCAAAGGCGACATCTTAAAATGAGCAGATCCAGTGTTCCTGTTTCAGGTATTTGAAAGAGAATATCCGTTGGATCTCCATCTAGTTCAAAAGGTCACTACATCTACTTCCTTGCACGATGTTCAGAATGCTGCTCTTCATTTCTAACCAATTTGTAAATCATTATGCTGGACAACAACACCATGTCTATGGCCTGGCAGAGCTTATGACCGACCTCTCTCTCGTCTCATGATTTCCTTGGCCCAAGTTCTCCACGCCTCTCCCCACGTCCACTGCTCCATCGTCGCCAGACTCCTCTTTCCTCCTCTTAGTCCCACTCCCCACCGGCTCCTCCTCCTCCTCCTCCTCCGATGCTGAAGAGCTGCTCTCCTCAGAGCTGGAGTCATCGCTTGACGTCGTTTCATATCTAACAATGATTAAAGATAAAAGACTTTGTGAGCATGTATGTAAAATGAGCAGGGTATAGTGAATATAGTATATATAGTGTATAAAGTATATATAGCATATTTGACCAGGGAAAACCTAATAAAACGTAATAATATAATAACATAAAAACAATCATCTATTGTGGCTGAATTGTCCTACCCTCCGTTCACACCAACAAACTGCAGGTTCTTTTTGGTTCTGTTGCTCCCCTGGTGACCATCTTTTTTCTTCATAATGGATTTGAGAGTGTTCTGACCACCTACACAGAAGGTTAAAATGATAAACCCAGCCTGTTGGGCCTTTTTCCAATGAAATTATCAGTTAAACAGAGTGACATTTGCTCCAACTGGCAGCTGTTCATGGAACATCATGCTCTGTCCAGACGCGTGTGAGAAGGTATCCAGCCTTTGAGCAATGCTTTCCATGGGCCACCAGGGGGGGGCACTGAGGAGCTTGTTCCCACTGCCGAAGTGGACAGAAACACCCAAACAAGCAGACACCAGGATCTGATACAAACCAGCTGTTAACACTTGACAATCTTGCTTGGCATGCAAAGCGGGCCATACAATTTCACTGAGATCGCAGGGAAGTGAGCAAGCTTCCTCAACATTTCCAAAGGCCAACAACCACTAATCAAGACCATAAGCTCTGCTTTGCCAGTCTTTCTTATTTAGACACAAACACTAGGGGAACTTCCATTCTTCAAAATGCAGCAATTAAAAATACTTAAAAAAAAAACAAAAACAAAATTTTTCATCAAAAAATGTGACAAGCCAAATAAGCACCAGAGTCCCCAAATTCCCCAAAGTTTTATATAGGAAATACCATCAATGTTTTGGAGAAAGAGTTCCTTATAAAGAGTCAAACACAAGAAAAAGTCTGACCCTGTGAGGCATAGAAACCTGTCCCAAACCCAAAGCTATCCCAAACATTTTAAATACAGACTCCACGGTGCCAAATACCAAAGAGGACCTCCGCCTTTCTCCACAGAGACCGAAAAAAGAAGTTCTGTGAACTGCCAGAACATGTCTCGCACATGTCTCCTGTGTCGGCCTCCTCTCTCCTCATCTAAGGCAGCCATTTCCCAGGTTTCCTTTATTTTGACAGGTGAGAGCAGAGCGCGAGGCCTGGTGCATTAATCTGTTGCTCTTCAAACACACTCAGCAGGGGCCGAGTCACTCACGCCTCTCACCAACGCGGCTATTTTGCTCCTTGAAGCAGACACCAAAGATAAAGAAGTAAGTTGTATTCCAGCAAAAACCTAGAGACAGCTCTGTTCGTATGGCGTGACGATTAACACTACAGTGCTTTAATCGGGCCCGAGGGGGGCGGTTTTAATTCGCTGGCGGTCGAGGAGTGTTGGTGATGTCGGAACTCACCGCCGAGAGCGCTGGACATCTGCTGGTCCATGCGGCTCTTCTGAGGCGCGGCACTCTGCTCGTGGGAGCTGCCGCCATGTGCGTCTGAGCAGAGGAGCGAAGCAAGAGAGGGAGAGCAGGAGACGGACGTCGGAGCTGGATGTGGGAATAAGGAAGACACACAAGCAACCGATCAGTTCGGAGACACATTGTGCATGCATTTTCATGCAAAAATGCGCATGAATAGGATGCGAACGATATGTAGACGGATTTATATGGCCAGCTCTCTTCCCTACTACCAAACATATTTCCACTAGAGCACGGGAAAGGCAAACGCAAGCTGGGACAGAACTGGATCCACATTCACTAGTTTAATTACTAGGACTCCTGTTTTTCTCTCCACTAAGTGTTTTTGTTCCAACCTAATACGCAAATGACAGTCTTGCTTGCAACAGGAATTTTCTTGAAGTGACTTGCAGAAACTTGCGAGGAATGGGATATGTTTGTCTTTCTCTGGGAGTAACACTAATACTCCCAGAGATCTATGGAGCTGTATTTCATTGTGTATGACATGAACCATGAAAACAAATTCACATGACTGCCAGTAAATAAGGCTTTTTACAGTTATTTGTCATATGTGCTTAAATAAGCATCACACATCATGATTGATATTATTATTGACAGCTGGTACGCGAACAGCTTAGTTTAGTCTTAGTGGCAATGGGTCATTTAGTGGGAAGCACAAAATGTGTTGATCGAGTACCATTTTCAAGCACCAAACCGTGTCTGAATGTAATACGACATGTATAAAACCCTCTTCTACTTTTTGCTGAAGCAAGCCTTTCTCATGAAGTGCATCTGCTGTGAAGAGTACCTGACCAGAGCCTCACACCGAGCCAGAACTAGACTGGGCAGCAGCAGAAATGGAAACTCTCAAGTCTGGGCAAAAGTCCGAAATAACCATCTCCCACAAGTATTTAATGCTCATTTTCAAATTCTCATTTTGTAATAGTAAAACAGACGAACTAGTGCCTATTTATAGCTTTGGAACACTGTGTATTAGGGCTAAGAGTGGCATATCCAAAGTACAAACTGAGGGGGCTTGTTAGAGCCACAAGGGATAATTGAAGCATTTAACCCTGCTCTCAAGCAACCAAATTAAACAGCCTATATTGACATAGACAAAGACACACTGTTCAGGACTGAAGCACGTCGAACTAAGACTTTTTTTGTTTTTATTGTACGTGAATATCCAGTTAACAGTTTGACACGGAGTTTATTCAGTCTCGAGAACAAAGCTTTACTTTCCATGATTATCTAAATCAGATTTCCATTCTTTTTCACTATCTTATAAAAACATTAGCAGACATTCAATTTATCTGAAAGAAAAACGAAACGGGCATTTGCCCGTCTCGTCTCCACACAATGCTACTGGCTGTCACATAACAGTCATGAGCTATGATTCAGCATTGGCAGGAACAACAGCTTGCATGCAATGCAGCTCTGCCTCCCGAACAAGATGAGCTCATTGTTGGTTTATGGTCAAAAGCTCCCCCGTTTTTTTTCAGGGTCAGAGATAACTTTGGCCTGTCACGTCCCATCGAGCCTCTCTGAACACACAGGAACAGGGTGAACCCCACGTCTCACTCGTCTTCTTCCCCTTGCCAAAAATTCACCGGGGTCCAGAGGGGGGGAAAAAAAAAAAAAAAAAAAAAAAAAAAAAAAAAAGAGATCACAGCCAAGCACGACATCGGTGTATTAGGCCTAAACTGGAGTCCTTTCTTTTGCATCTGGATTTGTGCAGATCTGTACTGAACATTATCAGTAAGACATCTTAAAGTAATTTTCTATTAGCACTGTAGGCTTTTAAACACTGTGCATTACTGTGCATATGAAACGAATGGAAAATGCCTAAAGCAGCACGTAAAATGCATGGCAAAGACTACAAAAACAAGTTCAAGATGCTTAGTGGGTTTGTTCATTATGAATTTGTGCAGAGCGCTTTAAATAAACAGTGCTATTTATTTTCTGTAAGAGCAAACAATAAAAGAATATGACAAATAGCTGCGAACCATTATTGTTGCTAGGCAAACATAGCTAACCTGTTCGGACATTGCCCGAGTCCGTCTGCAGCTTCCTGAGATCCACATCGCAGAGATCCTCAGAGCTCCCATACTTCATTACAGAGTTGATGGATGACAGAGTGGTTACCAGCTGGCTGTTGATGGAGCTGAACTGGGACTGCTGCGGTGGGCCGAAGGCATCGGCGAGCTCGCTGTAGTTCTCAGCCAGCAACATCTGCTGCTCCTGCAGGAGCTTCTGGACTCGCTCTATGTAGTGGTCCAAGCTCACCCCAGTTCCAGCGTTTGGCTGCGATGGCAGCGCCTCCATAGCAACCGTTTGTCCTGTCGCCACGCTCGTCTCCTGGGTTTGGTGGAAGCATTGAGAGGGGCCACATGCGATGTTGCGGGTTTTGAGACCCACCAAAAAGTTCTCATTTATACTAGCGTTCCCAGTGCCACTCTCTTTGGTTCTGGATGAGTTCATTTTCTCAGTAGACTCCCCTGACGCTGTGGTACCCACTGCAACGGAGCGAGCCTTTACTGCAGCTTGGATGTCCTTCACTAGGCCTTCACCGACAGCAATCGTGCGGGTTTCTAATGGTATGGTGCTCGTTTGCTTGTCTTTTGAGTTTGACTGAGTAATTGTGCTGGAATCAGCAAGGACTGCGCTCTCTGTGTTTGTGGATTTACATGCAGTTTTCACTTCTGTGTTTGTATGCTGCGAAAACACCGTGGGCAAAACCATTACGGCCGAGTCGGTTTTACTCACAATGTCAGTTGATGTATCCTTAGACAGCAGCTCTTTAATGGGACTAACCACTACATCTACTGAGCAGTCTCCACAACCAATGCTCCTGAACTCCTTTTCCTGTTCAGGCTCTGTCTTGCAAAGTTGTAAACTTTCCAAGGTCAGCTCAGTGTTGACTCCCATCTCAAACCTACTTACTTCTACCCCCACGTTCTGGTGGCACATTACAACTTGCCTTCCTACACACTGATCTTGAACCTCTACACGTTCTTGTACAACCCACCTCTCCATTGGCAATTCTGGACCCACAGCAACATGCTTTAGGTCTGGTCTACAACAGACACCTATGGTGTGTGTCTGAGGAACATGGCCTACGCAGACATCGCTACACTCATAATGGTTCCCCACCCCTTGATTCTGTGTCGAGACCTTGGCCTCCACTGAAGTGCTGTACATCTCAGGCCTTGCCAACAAGCCCTTGTCGGTTTTCTTCCGTGAGCCAGCCACTTGAAGCTCCAGCTTGAGTTTGCCCATCTCCATCTCATGGGTCGTTTCTTTCAGCTGTACCTCCAGTCTATAGATCTTCTCTTTAAGAGCCTCAATGGTCTGGTGCTGGAACTCTATTTCAGCCTCTGCCTCAGTGCTCATGCCCAGCATGGCTTCGGTCACTCCAACTCCTGCGCTCCTCGTTTCCTGCTCTGTCCCTACAGACACATCCTTGCACCACCCTGGAGACTTTCTGTAGATCACCACATCGTTCATGTTCTCATCTGCACCAACGCCGATGGACTTACTTTGACGGCTCCACGGCCTCTGTAAGACATTTTGGTTTGTGTCATGCTGCGATGGGCGTAAGCCACGTTCCGGTTCCTCGCTGCTATCCTGGATCTTCCGCTCCAAAGCCTGAACCTCGGCCGTCAACTGCTGGAACTCCCGTAGCCTTTGTGAGCTCTGCTCCACATTCTCTGACTCATCAATGTGTAACTCGGAGCCTGACTGAAGCTGGGCCACTGGTTCATACTGGTCGGCACTGCCAACACTGTAGGATCGCTTCCGGAAGCCCCCAGGTTGGCCCTGTCCAGTTAATTTGGAGTTTTTCATCTGTGACACCATCTGCCTCTTTTCCTCCTGCAAGACTGAGATCTTGACCTGAAGGATCGGGATAGCCTTCACCTGCTCCTCAAGCTCTTTGAGTCGCTTGAGCGCCACCACCATCTGGTCACGGATATTCTGGAGGTGCAAAGGGCTGATGTTGGTCACTGGCGTGGTCATGCCGGAGCTGAGTGGGCTGTGACGTATGGAGCTGCCCATGGAGGAGGTGGCATAGAGATTGTATTCACCATTGGGCAAATGTCCATTGTGCTGCAGAGAGTTCGAATTGGGCGAGATGTGGCTCGGCCCGTACGAGCCTCCGTATGATGACAGGGAGCTGCTGGAGCCCATCCCACTGAAGCTGGCCAGGCGCCTGCGGGGTGGCTCAGCGGCCGACGGCTGCACGAGGAGCCGCTCCTGTTCCAGCCGCCTCCGAGTCTCCATCAGCGTCTTCTCCACCAGGGGGTTGTGGCGAGGGAGGCGTGGCGAAGGTGGCGGCAGCGGCGGCTGCTGCTGTTGCGGCTGCTTGGCCTCGGGGGCGTTCACAAAGGCCTGAAGGGCCTCGTGGACTTGGGCATGGTGACCCAGGGAGGCTAGCTTGCTCCGGGATGTGAAGAACACCGGCGACTGCTTGCTCTCATCGCTGTTGGAGGAGGACAGGGAGTCCGTTGAAGTCCACTCAGTCTGACCGCCTCTACGAGGGCGTGGCGCAGACCTGGGCGGTTTGGGTTTGCGTTGAATGTTCAGCTTTTTGATCGTGTTTCCCCTTTCTATGTCATCCACGTACTTTAGGAAGTCCAGGTCGAGTTGATAACCATATGGGGTTTCCAGATAATACAGGGTGCCAGGCTCTTTGTCATCTTCATCTCTTTCTGTGGAGCACAACACGGAGAAGGTCAACACTGCAGGATAAACAAGTAAAATAACTCTTTGTACATCATTTACTTATAAGTAATTTAAGGTTGTGTTTTATGGGGAAAAGTTCCTAAAACCCACATATTGCACAGACATAAATTACCATATACAATGAATTCACTGGAGTAAATTTCTTCCTTAATTTTGCAACATAGACCACCATTTTATAAGTTTAAGAACGCTTCGTCTAAAACTGAGCTATAACTGTAACTGATCCTTTTCATGCTGTTTTCCATGAACCTAAAAGCCAGATGTGTAATCGCTCTTAAAAATGACTGTTAACTTTTATTGGAAACACTGTCACATTATCCGCTTACACATGCACAAACACTTGCAACAAATGCCAAGAAGATGTGGAAGCAGACCACCAGCCTGATCTGCTTGAGCAGGTACACATGAATTAGATGCTTTATTAGTATCTGATCAATTGCAATCAATCAAGACCGTGAATAAGCAAATTTACATTATAGATAAACCATTAAGAAAAACAAGTGTTCTATAGGCCTTACGCACACTTTCCCCATTGTATACTTTGACAGAATAGGATCGGTATATATTCTAGATGATCTAATGGAAGCACATATTAATAGGAGGCCATGTTTTATTAACAAAGAGAGGTGGAGCAGGGGGTTGGGTTAAGGGCAAAGACAGAGAACAGACATTTTTGCCTGCCCAAAATTACTTCTGGCACAATATAGGAAAAATGAAAATGTTCCTTCAGCTAGCAGCCAAGGAGTAGCAATCAACAATGCTTATCACATACCAAACTCCGTACTAGAAACTAGAAAATTCCTGCCACAAGCTACACACTTCAGAAGCCATGGCTTTGAAAAATTTAAAAATTCTCGCTGCTTGAAGGAAGCATGTAAAAAGTCTTCAAAGTTCACTTCTCCACTTGTGAATCCTCATCAAAACTTGGTAAATACGTACAAACCAAGAAACAGTTAAAAGAAGTCTTTTGCTTATCTAATCCCTTACTGTTCAAGCCTGACTTACCGCATGTCAAACTACAGTCCTACTTCAGAGCTCCACGTTCTCTCGCAGGCTGGAACAGCCGTTAGGAAACAGCACAAGCTGCAGGAAAGGTCCTTCGCGTACTGAGCACTTTCTCAACCTTCACCCCATAAGGGGAAAAATTCCACTATTGGTGTAAACCTAGCCAAGTTTAGCTCAAGCTTGCCATAGGCTGGCTGTCTCCACCAATCACATTCCACTTTCACTCTTTCTTCTGCCTTGTGAAAGATTTTTTTTAAAAATGCTTCATAACCTCTAATCAAACAGGGAAACCTTTATCAAGGCATTATTTCAGGCATATTTTTTCTATGTACAAACTATCTAGAAGATCAAAAAATGAAAAAAAAATCAATCCAGTTAATTAATTTGTAGTGCATTTTCTTAGCAATTGTACCAAATTAAAAGTCAACATTTAGTCAACGTTTTCTTTTTTCAGTCTTCCCAAATGCCTGAGCATTTTAAATGTACTCTGTGAAAACGCTGTTCAGCATTTTCAGCACTCCAAGCCATTTTACAGTTTATGTATAGCACTCCTAGCTTGTTGGGTGACAGTCACAACACAAGGAGATTGACACCAGTCTAGTATAAACAACCATAGCCATGGGCAGCTGAGCTCTGACCTCATTGTACAGAGACCTGCAAACACAGAGGGAGCAGCAGAAAGGGGGCAATAACAGGGGTAGGCAAGACAAGAATAATCCATCGCCGCCCTGTCCGATCTAGAATTACACAAGCTGATAGCGACTGACAGACACTGAAACCTCTTTTTAGTCTCCCCTGTGGGACATGCAGATGTAAACAGTAATTCAATGAACAATCTGTTTGAGCAAATTTGTTCTCTTGTCGTCAGTAAAAAAGAATGAATGACCACTAGTGGCAGTTTGAACACATGCATGTCAGGTAAAAACTGCCGTCTTAGTATTTTAGATTCAGGAAAATAAAGGTAAAACGAAACTGCCTCTGATTTTACAGACTTCAATTTTTTAAAAAAGAACAGTACATTTTTGTTTTCTTATTTAAAATGTTTGTCCTTTTGTCCTCACCTGTTTATTCTTGGTCACGGTTTCCTGAATAGGTTGCCTCAAGTAACGGCACCGTTCTTTTGACGAGGCATATGCCTAACTGAAGGTCATTGGCTAAAGCACAAGTAAGGGAACAATATTGGCCAATGGGGTTTCAGACCCCGAAGATAGCTCCAGCTGGATGAGCAAACAAACCAGACTGAGAGGCACAATTGTGTCATCATTGAGCTGTTTGTAAACAAATGTCAGAGGCCAATCAGCCTAAAGAGTCCCATGAGCCCCCTGTGGGTGGACACTAATAGGAGGACAATGTCCTTAGCAAGCTCAAGAACTCAAAACCGTTCCCACAGGAAAGAAACACACCAGAAACTACTTATGGGAGTGAGCAGAGCCCAGACTTCTTTAAATGATTTTTGTTCACCATAGTTAAGCGCCTACTTGGTAAGGCAGTAAGGCATTATCAAAAGCGAGGGAGAAAGACAATAAAATGGTTTGTGTAAACGCCTACTAGTTTTGAGCAAGGGCTGAGGTGTTGTACTGTCCACAGGACCAGCAAACCATGTTTATGCAGGAGCTATTCAAACACAGCTACATGCTTATGTTTTCCTTAAGAGTTGTTACAAAGTAGGAGGATACCTGCCAGCACAGTCACAACTGACCAAATGCAACATTAGTGGAGAGCAATAAACAGACAAGTGTCTGGGACGGCATTCTGCCTAGTGCTTCTTTGCACAGCACATAGACACAGGAGGAGACACAGGAGGAGACACAGTGGAGCCGGAGTGCACACAGACTAGGATGATACACTACCGAGCACACACTCAACCTTCACCATAATGGGAAACGCTTCAGCTCAGCTCGCCATTGGCTGGCAGCCTCCACCAATCACACGCCGCTTTCACTGCCTCCGTTTTGTCTGCCTCAATGACAACTGCTAAAGAATTGGGCATGAAATACAGCTACACACCTTGGACCCTTCTTTACCTATAAATCTCTGCCACTGTGGCAAGAGAAGTATAGCCAGACCTACGAGTCTGACTTCTTTGTGTTCAGAAGCTTGTGCTTTTGCTTCTCGCGACAGTGATCATCTCTCACACTAGAGACTCACAAGTCTGGGGGCCTACGAAATGCCGTTTCTCGAGTCCCCGGAACACGCAGCGAAGACTCGGAGAGCTCGTATGTCACCTTGGACAGTGGAATCTGCCGAATGTTTGCAATGAAAATAAAAGTCAGACAGGCCTGTTTCTCTCAATGTGGGGGAAAACATCATGTGCCAGCTCATTTTAAAGCGGCAAACACAGTTTAAGACGCTTCTTGAACTTGGCACTTCACACCTAAGACCCTCATGGTATGTGGGACAATAACAACATGATGTAAACAGGTTTGAGAGGAAGCCGACTAGTTTTGCTTTTGAACTTTTTGTCCTCAAAACACCTAAAAGATCCTGATATGGGTTTAGAAAATTCCTTTATATTTAAAATGTCACATTCCCAAAAGTCATCATTCCACACTACCATAAATCAGTAATGAACTAAACTGAATGTGAAGCTCCTGTTGAATTGAAAAATAACAAGAGACTTGTTTGAGCAAACAGCCCCGAGCTTCAGCTCAATATGGACTACAACGACCCCAGTGCGTGTTGGCTTTAAAACACAGCATCCCCACACATAATTCAGGTAGCTGTGATTGATGTCTGCATGACAGTGTTAGAAAGAATGTCACAGCAGACATACAAACTCACAGCTTTCTGTTCTTTAAGCTTTTCAATATGTGAAATGAACCAAGAACAAAGCAGCGTAAATATAAAAGACAAACATGACACTCAGGAATCTATACTAATCAACCTACATACGGATAAAATAAATCAACTAATTGTCCATCTATTCTAATACAGTAGCAGTCTAGGGATTAGGTTTGCCGATTCCAAATTTCCAACCCCAACTAAGACCAGAAGACAATGTATTCAAAAGAAAATGTTTTGTTTCTAATGAATCAAGAGCATTCCTATATTTTCACATAAGCTAAAGAGCAGTGCACAGCATGATACAACAGTATACAGAACAGAAGGCCATTCAGTTAGCACACTCTCTTCTCTTCACCCACCTCTGAATCCACACAGTAATGAATATAATACTCCATTTACTGACATGAACTGGAGAAGCACTGGTGTAGCTGGTTACCACTGAGGCAGTCAGGCAGGCTCTCTCTCTTTCTCGCTCTCTCTCTCTCACTCTCTCTCAGAGCAACACAGGGGCCCTTTTTTCTCCCAGCTGGCTTGGTATTTCCTGACCCGGCCCAGGGAAACCACGTCACCCCGCCGACGTTTAATTGCCACGGGAATCCGTGTAATCCAGAAACCTCTGGAACAAACAAGCATGCAACGTTGCACAACAACCGAAGCAGCCACGGTCAGCCATGAATAGGACCAGGGGTGAAGGAAGTGGACTGAAAAGAGACGGGGGAGGTCGTCCGGCCAGTCGCGTTTAAACGCAACGCGGGACTGCAGGACATCCAGGACCAGCGCTGGCCCTGCCAAAACTAACAAGCCAAACAAGACATTTAGGAAAGCATGGATGTGATAATCTACTAAACCTGTTCCTAAGACATATCTCTCAGTGGCAGGGGTGAGTCATTAACCCATCCCCTGTGCTTGGAGACGAAGGACCGTAAGGTCGCAACTAAAACTGGGAATGATGGCTACACCTACTTGATTTGATGTCAAAATCAGGGAAAATGGCCTTAGAGATGCAGCAGTTAAAGCAAGGGGAGGAGACTGCAAATGATTGCTGATGGCTACACAGGCCTCAAATGATAATATACTATATGTCAGTAAAAAAAAAAATCTAAAAATCAGTGTCTGTTTGGATGCACCACAAAAAACTGCTTTGCCACCAACGTTCCTTCGAATAAGGACCCGGCCAATACAAATATGCCGGCCCCTCCTCTCGTGCAAGAAAGGCATGCATTTATTTTTTTCATTAAAAAAAAGCAGATAAGGGCAAAGCATCGGTATATATCTGGGGATTTTCACATACAAATTGCCAAAAAAAAAAAGTACGTAGCGTGCTTTGTGGGTTGTACGTAGGGTACTATGTAAATAAAACACACAAATCTTTGGATAAGGGGTCATAGGAGGTTGGGCGTGAGATAGCATACGTCTGGCCTTCCCTCTGCCAGTTTCTTGCGTGCGAGCAGTGGGCGGTGGAATGTTCGGAGGTGCAGGTATGAGCACAGGGCCGGGCTCAGCTGCCAGTGAGCATTTCGCACCATACTGCAAAAAACCCCACCTCCGTCACACTCGCGCACGCGCTCCGAGTGCATCAACCCTTGGAGCATAATGCCCTTGGAGCATTAGAAAACTGCTTAAGCCCATCTGTGGGAACACAGAAAATGCAGTTTGTCGGACTTGTGCTGTAACTGTATCGTTTGTTACTTTTTGCACAGTGCCCTTGTGAGAAAGGTTTACTTTAACCACCGCTCTAAGGGGACAGGCAGCGGTGCTGTTCGCTATTAGTTATTAATTTATTTCTACGATAAGGAATTCCATTAGTTATGTCTGAAGCTACAGTGAGAGTTACGGAAACGGTCATCATTATTATATCATGTCTCCAAGAACAGCAAGCACTAGATGAAAGCATTCCACTGGGGCTTGGCTCTGACCAATCACAGCAGTGGGCAAAGTATCAAAGCTTAATGCGAGCGATGGCATTAAACCTGCTTTTGTTTTTTCATGCATGTGTTTTTATTGAACATATGACGATTAGGGTGTTATCGCCTGACTGTTGCATGGAAGACAACCCAACGTAATCAATGTGCTGCACAAGTAAATATTTATCTGCCTCTGACTATGACCCACTTAGTCAGCATTCCAGACATTCAATATGTTTTTCTGGTACCAAGAAATGGATCAAAGAATGGTGACATCCCCCAAGAAACCCAAAACAAACAAATAAAAAAACACCCTTAAAAGTCCCTAAGGCTGGTTTTGATTGGCCTCCAAAGGTTCCACTGCTTCAAAGACCACCAATAAACAGGCTTTATGAAATATAGCGTTGTGGCAACTTTTTGAAGTCATAATTAAGGCATACAGAAACCCATAATGTTTGATCCCACAGCATAACTTCCTTAGTTACAGTGGATATGTGATGTCCTGTATGGTGTTTTTGATCTCCATCCAGAGTGTGAGGGGCGTTACCTGCGTTGTTGCCATTAAGATGCATGGTGTGGGCCATGGCTGCTGCCGATCACTCAAGCCCACGCAGGTGCGGAACGGGATCATGCAAACGGCATGCGGCAAATCCAGCGTACCATGCAACCTGCCAACAGGAGACACACACACACACACACGGCGGTAAAAGGTCATGCCATGCCCACTTCAGTTGAAATTAGCAGGCGAGGTGCAGGACTTACAATACTCACACGTGTTAGAACAAATACATTTCGGTTCTTGGCGTTCAGCCTGTTGCTTTTAAGCACAGAGTCAGCCTTCATATAGTCTTAAGACTGTATACGTTTAACCGCGTGTACGTTTAACCCCTGAGGAATCAAGGCAGAGCTCATCAACCTAATCTGAGTCAAAGCCAAGGCACATGTTAAAGCAGAAACACTGGTTATGTGTAAACACTTTTCAAAGTTCTTCTGAAGCTTTTCTGTTATCAGTGCTGCTGCTTTTATACTCCCAGCCTCCAAAACACAGATGCCACCAATCTTAATTCTTCTTATTTAATGTCCTCACTTAATGTAGTGTTCATTTTGCACCTCTGTGGCTTTAACAGACTTGAATTATATTTGATTTCTTTTTTGAGTAACCACTGTTTAAGTATTTTTAGGGGCAAAGGAGAAAATGCCTAAAAAAAAAAAAAAAAAAAAAAAAAAGAGTCAATGTTCCTCTTTATAGAACTAGTGACCTTTGAACCATGAAATGTTTCAGTCCACTCCACCAGACACAAACAATTCCATTCAGCACCTTTCCGACGCTGTGTTTGCTTACACAGAGCCCCAGTGTAGTATGCATGGAGACGCCTGGTCAACACCAGCCTCACAAGCCAGTACAGTGGAGCCCTCTTTCCCTTTTAAGTGCTCAGCAATGAAAGAGGGTTGCTTTCTAAACTGGCAACCAAGAGAGGATGAAAATGAATGCGTTGAACTTTTGAAAGTAATGAGGTCAAACACACTCCAAAACGTGGGGCAACTAGCTTTCCGTTCCAAGCCAACGCAATGGCCATTTTATCTCTCTTGTGAAAATAAACATTAAGGGGGAGTGAGGCTGACTTGAATCCAACCAATCAGGTTGCTGCGTGAAGCCCCATGACTGCGTAATGCTGATCATGTGATGTATGACCATCCATTCAAGTGCCAAAGTCCAGGGGTGGAGAGTGACTGGTATTGTGGGCCATGGGGAATGGGACCAGTGGTTCGGCGTGGCTGTTTAGACCCCGGTAGCGACTCACACGTGGGGCAGATAGGGTCCGAGGTCGCAACATGGTCCGCCTTGTAAATTCCTGAAGGTGAAACAGTGAGAGGAAGGAGAGGAGGGAGGCCTCAAGATCATGTTCTCCGAAGAACACATCGGAGAAATACTGCCTGTACTTAGTTTAAAAAAAGGACCAGAAGGTGGACCTCATGTGTCAATGTCAAAAACCACACACAACATTCAAGGATCAGGCAAAAAATAAAAGAGAAAGGTTATCAGCAAAAAAATGGAGATATGACGTATTGAAAAAGATCAAAACAAGCTACACCCTGCTCCTTTTCGCACCAAGACATGTCCTTCAAACACATAAGCAGCACTGGTTTAGGATAAGGAACACAGTGGTCAGGCAAACCATGCAAAGCACCAGATGCTCTGCTTTATGCAGCGAGAACTGACCAAACATCTCCAGGGTCTCACAATCCATGACTCAGAAGTGTTTAGCTGGCTGTGATGGGGGAGGGGGGGAGAAAGAGAGAGCTTTCAAATGCTACTTTCGCTCTCCAACTAGTCTATAGGAACCTGGACAACACGAAAGTAAAATCGTAACGATGGGGTCCAAACTAGATTAAATGTTCAAGAAAACCATTGCAGCACTGAGAAACGCATTTGTTCTTTTGCATCTTATTTGGTTAAAGAACTTCATTACTTTTGAGTTTCAAGGTTAAATAATGAGTATAACATCACTTGCCAGTGCTGGGTAGAAGATGGGGAACATTATCTTGAAATAACCAATCTTTGAATATGAGAACTACAAAGTGCATTTTCAGTGCATGATAGTTAAAAAATGGTCTTTCACAATTACAAATTCTGGTACATATAAGGAGCTAAACTACAAAGACTGGGTTTTCTGTACAATTAATCTGAACACACATTAAGCCCAGCCCTAAATTCAGTTACAATGTATGCCAATGGAGATTCACTAATAGTCCTTTCTCGACTAAAACAAGATGAATGAAAAAGGCTACAAAAGCAATAAAGCAAATTAGATAAATACAGGCTATACTGATTTACACTTTGCTGTTCTCTTAAATTCAGAATGGAAAGCAACATGCACCTACCTTTAATTTTCATCCTATAATCCCTCCCGTTCTGCCACAGGTAGGTGCAGTATGACTACAAGCCTACCTAGTGCAATCCCTTATGTGTCACTGCCAGGATTAGCCTAGCTGCTCAGATGACAGTGACATGATCTCGGTCCTATATCAGGAAACGATGCATCCAGACTGGATGGTTCGGCACACCAAACAAACCTCCTTCTCTAGAAGAACCAAAGAAGAGCCTACAAGACCAATGTTCAGATATGGGCGACTCGACCGGCGCCAAAGTTCATGTGTTGTCTATGTGTTGAAAAGAAAGCGTGCTCGATGTTTAGCAGATTCAGACAGATCGTCAACTGTACAATCACTTGTGAATCATGGCAACTTAAGGTCACGCCCCAAACAAACCTAAAGGAACAACACTCCTCTAACAAAAGAGTTCAGACATGACTATGGGAGGGTTCACAATGCTGTCATAGGATGCCCCATTTTACTCTTTCACAGGCGTCAAGGGTGAGTGGATATCCCAGAATGCCTCAGCTGTCTCTGGGTACTGCTTCTGGGCAGGGGTAAAGTGTCCCCACTGCCCCATACATTACAGCAGGGCAGAGGGCGAGCTGGCGTGACGAGGGGTGGGGTCACCAGACGACCCCTCCCTGATGTCCGTCAGGGGCAGGATGTACGGGTGTAGCCGCAACGCTGCTCCCAAGACGAGCTGGGGTGGGAGAAGAGGCTCAAGAGAAAAGGACAGGGGTTTATTAAAAAAAAAAAATAATAATAAAAAAATCATAAATCACATGCTTCTGCAAATCACACGTGCACGAGTACACGTTCAGCAGCGGACACTTATGTGGCAGGGGCCCCCGGTTCCCTCAGAGAAGCGCTGAGGAAATTCATGTGCAAATGTTGAAGCATTCTTGCGATGGTTTCGTTCGGCTCTTCGCTGTCACAGCTTGTTCGTCACGTTAGGCGGGTAATGCTGACGTGCGCGTGAGAGAGGCCGAGCAGAAAATTGAAAGCATGCGTGCACGCACACGGGTCAGGTTTTGCAAGGTCTGCATTTTGTTGTAGTTGTTGTTTTTGTTTTTTTATGTGACTTAAAGAAGGACATCATTCCAAAAACAAAAAGGCCGTCACAGTTTGATTATCTGCAGCAACTCATCTGAATGTGTTGAACAAGTACTTAACAATCATGAGTCACTGCCTTAGGCAGAAAATCTGTGATACCGTAAAGCATTTGTTATATCAAACTGAAAGAGCCTGTGAGTACAAAACAGCTTAACCCAAACGTACAGAGTGTATGTACAATGTCCCTTATGTAAGTGAAACACCCCTGTCCTCCCAGATTGCCTACATGTTAGCAGCGCTACACCCACATCACAATTCCCACTTGTCTGAAAGGCCCTGTAGTTAATTCAGAAACCGACGAGGCTTTGGCAGAGGGCAAGTCTCCCTGAAAGTCTCTGGGGAGCACATTTTTCCACGTCAGTCTCCAAAGAACTAGGGCCTCCCAGGCCGGATAATTGCGCCTCGCTCTGTCAAGATGTCAAGGTGTGAACACTTACGCGAGCTATGCGGCGTGACCGACTGTTTCAGCACGGAGTACCCCGACACGGAGGGTGAGAGAGAGCTGCGAGTGAAGTGAAACACCCTGGACTGGGGGAAGGTGTGTGTGTGTGTGTGCGTGTGTGTGTGGGGGGGGGGTTGGGGTGCATGGACGGATCTGCACTTCCCAAAAATGCAGCCATCCATTCCGCTTGCTGTTCTTGCACACGTGTGCTGCAGGTGTGTCCTTTGTCGGCATGCAGCACGGACGTTCCAGGTGTTCCCAGTGAATGACGCAAAGTCCGTCGTGAGTCGTGAGGCCAGAGGATACGCAAATACAGACGGACACCCAAGCGGCTGCCGCCAACACCACAAGTACTTCTATCGCCGATTTTATGGCCCACATCGTTATTACCGTGGTGGAAAGAGTGTTTGATGTTTAGATGTAAACACCACACTTTCCTCCTCGACAGCTGCTACTCTTCTCTTGTTTATGCAATGGAGGCAGGCGTGGAGTGACAGGCAGCCGCCTGGCTATGAAAGCAGGCAGCTGGACTTCATTAACCCAAGTCCCACTTGTTGGGGTTGGGGGGGTGGGGGCAAAGAACAAAAGAGGAGGGGCCTGTGTGCACACCTGTGCGTTTGCGTTACCTCTCTTTGGCAGTTGAGGCTTGACCGGGGCTAGAACTCCGGAGCTCAGCAATGCTGCAACAACCACGCTTTTATTACCACAGAAACCACCCCCACCCACCCACCTTCTAAATCCAGCTTCAAAGTGATATAATTATCCAGACAAGCGAAAAGAGAAAACTGCTAGGTACCAGAATCAAAGGAGAGTTTCTATCCCCCCCTCATGTCCCTTTCTTCCTCTCTCCTTATTCTGCCCTGAATTACCTCCTCCCCACTGAAGCCCTGGAAAGTTCTTAAGCTCAAAAGGCCTAACAATTACTATGGCATAAGTGTCCTGACTCTCAGCAAGTCAAGGCCATTTTTGAGCAGATGCCAAATCTCAGTACAGAGCAAAGTATTAGGTCTAGAGTATGAAATGCATTATATTTTGCTGTTCTTCCAACCAATCAAGGTGGCTAGACGATCATTCTACTGTATAAAAACTTTGAGAGCACTGCATATTGTGGCATTAATCGTATAAGCTCTTTTTTAAAGCAACAAAACATCTCTACACCTTCAAAAAATACTTTACGCTACCTGACTCGTTGGAGGAACCCGTACTCATGGTACCCGAGCCGGCCGACATCCACTTGGAGAATGCGTACCTTGCTGGAGAATATCGAAATGGATCCCTTCAGCCGAGAAGCTCTCCCTCTCCAAGGTCAGCAAGGCTACCCTAACCCTTTAAGCGGAAGTGGACAGACGTCTGTTGAACACAAAGTGGACTCGACCCCAATTTGATCCATCTAAATTTACACATTCATTTGAGCCATGAGGAGAAAACAACTTAATCATAGCCATGGTCATGCAAAGCAGAATCGTAAACACTGTAAAACCTATTTCTGGCATTATCACTGCCATGCCCATACATATTAGCCATAAATGGCTCCCTTGGGGCAAGTCTTTAAATATATCTATGTGTAGGCAAAGAGTGTGTTTATCAGTCAAGTGGACAACACGTACATTCCAAGGTCTGTGATCCTGTTTCTGCTCTTCAAAAGCGCTTGTGCACTTACAGCACAGCAGGGCAACTCTTGTACCCTTAGATAAAATCAACACAAAGACTACACATGAACTATGTTTAGGAGATACAGTACCAACACCATACTTTAACCCATCTAAAATGGACCGTATGGGACAGGTCATGTGTACTGTGGCCTCCAACACCTCCCTGAATCTCTCATTTCCCGTCTTCAAAAACGAACCAAAAGGGAACAACCATATTCTTTAACGTAACCTGAAGGTGTTGAGCCCTTTTCCACCTTACAAGGTAGCTGCAAACTAAGACGAAGTCATGGGGTAATAAAATAAATAAATAAAAGCAATAATTGTTCTTCTAAGAGAAGCATTAGTAAGAGTGTGTGTTTTTCGGTAATATCCAGGACCTGAAGGCTGAGGATTATGGTACTGGTCTGCAATCCCCACCCCCCCCCCCACCAGCCTCTAATTTAGAAACATGGTTTATCTTGTTTGAAGGGCTATAACCATGAGCAGGCAGACACGTATGCACACGTGTCTAAAGAACTCAGTAATCGTCGGAGGACAGCTTCAATCTCAAAGAACGCAAAGCTTAACATTCACCAGAGAAGCGCACTGATGGTCCACTTCAGCTTAATTACAAGCTTAGATGACAAGAAAAAGCCACTTTGTTTTTTAAATTTCCAAGAGCTATCTTTTGAGGAAATTATTGTGATTTGCCTGACAGGGTAGCTTTTAGACTCAAGGAAGGAGTAAGAACATTTCTGATAGATTCCATCTGAAGTACGGGTTGGAAGGCACAGCTTCCTGTCAGAGAAAGGAATGCAGAAAGGTTTTAGCAATATGCATCTTTCCTCAGTGTAAGATGGAGCAACCACCTCAGCCCAAGCCCACTCCACCTCCCCAAGTGTGAAGACACCATGCCAAAAAGACCCTGTTCAGCCATTCAAGTCTAACTGAAATATGTAATGCTGATTTGGATACAACCGTTATCCACAATGTAGGGAGATTTAAAGACCTATAGGGTGAAGTTCTCTGACGCAGAGCTAATATCTATGGACTAAAGTATGTTGGCAAATAGGAAAAGATTCATTTGAGCAGATTGCTTTTTCAAATTTGACTGGCCATTCATAGGCAACACTGCCACCTAGAGGCGTTAACTCAGCAGCATAAAGTCCATCCATAATAACCTTCACCAATCAGAAATAAATAAAACACACAAATTTACCACACACAATTGTGCAGATAGTAGGTCAGCATTAACCAAAGAAAATAAAGCAGTGAAAAATAATCAATATTACCTTAGGACAGAAGAGTGCCCATGAGTACTCAGAATGGAAGTGGCCACAAAGAATACTCTGTACAATATGAAGTATCTGTGGGTGAAAGAATGACCACACAAACACAAATTTATAGTACTAGTACTGTCCAACCAGAAAAGCATGGAGAGAGACTGCTTAAGGCAGGGGAGGTGACCAACACTGCTGAGAGTCTCTGGCCAAACTCACAGCGTCATTCATCAACGTCCCTGCCCCCAATCACTCCACACTGTGTATGTGAGGGACAATTGGGGAGGACTGGGCAGTGTCTCCATCACGGACACACACTCTCCATCTCTCTCATCCACACCCAGCCAAACAAGTTCAAACTCTTCCTCACTTCAGGTTTGCTCTAATAGAAGAACTCTGAGTGCTTCGAACTCTTTTCCCTTTGCATTCGCCATCTTTCTCTCCACCTCACCCCCCCTCAGCGATCCCTTCAGGTCTTTGTTATCTGCTCTGCTCTGCCCAACTGCACATTTGGCCAAGGGCAGGTTGGAGCCAGTTATTTATTTAGCCCTCCAGCAGAGACAGGCTGACTGAGGGGCCCAGCACTGGTCCTCCCCACTTTGGAGTACTCCGAGATCGGCTGAGGGGACCAGAGGGCCCTCCCTGGGGGGTGGTTGGGGGGGTCTCCACAGAACACTGCACAACAATTAAACTACTGGGATTAAAGGAGATCTTATGGGAAATTCCGCTTGGTCCTCAGGTGTTCATCAGCTTCCACCGGGACATCCCATTTCTCACTGATCACAGCACAAAGCCTTAAAAGCTCGCCGAAATGTTTGCTTAAATGTTTGCTTAGCACCCAGGAATTCTAGCATTTAATGGGCTGCGTGACCTTCAGAAGCCGCTCGATGGAAGCTCTCATATGAAACGTGCTTCAAACAGAAAGAAGCGAGTGTGGCCAAGATGATGTTGCAGGCATGGGCATTTTCTTCTTGGTGGTCAAACAGTTGTAGTCAGCGACCTGTCAACACACTTGATTGGCTTGTGAAGTGTCTGGTTACCTTAGCCCAGATTTCTACGAAGACTGGTGGATTAACTCGAAGAGTCAACTGCAAAGCCAATCTGTTTAAAAACCACAAGTCTTGAGAAAATGCATCAAAGATCAGCTGTAAAGGAAAATCAGTTGCAAGGAGACTGAAAAGACTCTTCCTGGTGACCAACACCTCTGTGGCCAATGGCAGAATGAGATTCCACCCAAACATCCATCATCTGTTGTAATTAGAGTGCAGAAGCAAGTGGGCTTTGTTTGGTTCCTACACTTCAGCAGGCAAGGCATTAAATGGGGATAATGAGAGAGAGGGCATTCTGGGAGGATTAGGGTGGGAAACTTGTGGAATGGGCAAACGCCACCCCAAAACTAGGATCCATGACCCCTGGGTCAGTATACACCTACACACACACACCTGAAAACTATAACCACAACAGGACCTTCTCGTCGTCGTCATCATCATGGGCCTCAAGGGAGAGTGGAGCTCTTAGCATTAGCATTTACGCCATCGCCACAACACAGTCCGCCTTCAGGACCTGCTTTTGCATAATGATGAATCGGCTCTTTGCTGGGCGACTAGTTCTATTGTTTTCATCCCCCCCCAAAGCCGAATTCATATTCTAGGCCCGGATCTACTGTTTATGCACCTCCATCTGCTGGGCGAGAGCAGACCAGCTGTTCGGCCCACTCTGAGGCTCTGTGCCGTGGCCTCGAGAGCACGGCTAGCCCCCCCGAGTAGCTGTCCTCAACATGGCTGGCCTATTGTTTTCAGCAGTAGAGGTAGCCCAGAGGGGCATAATGAGGTGATGTGATGGTCAGGGATGATTAAATGCCTTCATTGCTATTCACACCGATTATCAGGCATGACGATCTGGACCGGTCTTATTGATGGGGGGTTGGGATTGATGCAGATTAAGACCAACCGACACCAGGGGAGAACATATTCCCATGGCTAATTGACAGTCGCATGTTTTCCAAGCCTGACAGCAGGACAGCACAAGGGGTCAGATGTGGGGGCTGACAGAGACACAGTGTACATGCTTCCGATGGTCGGAAATCAACAATTGTGGGTGTGAACAAAAGAGAAACACAATCCGCTCTAAATCAAATGATTGTCGGATGAGGAGTGATCAATCTTATTATGCTAGGGTTGCAGATACATGATTTCTCACCATGACGTGGGTAAGAAGAGAAACCACACGGTGTCACCTGTGGTGCCTGCTGAAAACGGGGCACTTTTTAAAATCCTGTTCAGGAAAACGTCCCCCACCTCACCCACCATCCCAAACTCCACCCCCTCCACCTGTTATGGTCTCTAAGCCTTGGAGGCTTAGACCGGAGGGGCTGATTGCCCTCACCAGCACTCCATAACACCGCTCGTGACTGGAACGAATGCAGTGGCAACACAATAGTGGCAGAATGTTTCATTGCTTTCTGTAGTAAGACAGAGGAAGATAGAGATGGGTGTAAACAGATGATGCTCACAGCTTTTTACATCATATTTAACATACATACACAAATACGCACACTGTAATAACATCTTCACTCCTGCCAGAACTGCCTTGTTCTCCAAATCCTCTCAAATGTTGACCTTTTTACCATCAGTTCTAACAGATTTTCAGAATGTGGGCTGTGCAAGTTCCACAGTTAAAACAGAACTTGTGGCAACGTGTGGATTTTCAGAACACAGATCGTGTTTCACTTCACCCAATGCAGTGCGAGTCAACACACCATTCGTGTGAAATCTCAAGATGGACAGGTGATGCTAAAGTAATATTTCTAAATCCAAGCTGGCTACTATAAATATACTAATTACTATTATTTTATATAAATAAATAAAAAATGTCCTTCTGTCTGAACCATCACATTGTAATGACCCAGCATATGTGGGTTACTTCTATTCATGCTAGGACAAGAAAGCAGGTAGCAAAATGGTTCATGCCATTCCTGCGAAGCGATATATATATATATATATATATATATATACATACATACATACATACATACATACATACATACACACACACACACACACACACTTTAAAAGGGATCAAATGTTACAAATGTATATCATTTTGCCTGTCAAACACATCTTAGCGGGTGTAATTAATACACAAATGGCAACGCAGTAATAATACTCTTTGTTTCAGTTACGACTTGTAAACTTCCTTACGTTCCGATTACGCTCAAAATACAAAGTAGAGCTGCTGTGCACAGCATGGCTTCTGTTCGGAGCAGCACTGGGGTGTGTGAGCGGGCCTTGGCATGCAGTTACGCTGAAGGATGAGATGGGTCCTGTGGTTGACAGTGTGTCAGAGGCATCCGGACATCCATTCACCGAGCTAGCGCCTTCACAATGGAGCTCTGTGTAAAGACTGCGTGCTCAAGCGACCGGAGGAGGGTGGCGAGACCGCAAAACAACCCCCTCCGACTCACAACAACGCCCAGAAATGATACGCTAGGCAAACCCAGTCCTGTGCTGACTGATGTCTTCCAAAAACCCCAAAGGCAAAGAAAGATGTTGACATATGTATTAACATCAAATGTATTAAAAAAAAGAAGAACATCTATGTTCTGTAAAATGCCTTGACCCATAAGATAATTTGAAAACCAACTACATGGACAGTATCCTTGTATATAGCATTTGCCTTATTTCAAGAGCACAGTTGCAATCAACTTCAGATGGAATCAAACCCCCCAACATCTTGAGCCATGGCCAAGCCTTTAGTCTGCTGGGCCAGGCAGGGCAAGTTCAAGGGCATGCAAGTTATGGCCGAACACCAGTGGCTCACTTGAGAGGAGGTGTGTGTGTGTAGAATCCGGAACAAGGCGGATTAACATGAGCACTTGAGGACAAACGAGTACGCAGTTGTGAAATGAAGAGTCACCTGCTGCTAGCAGTTGAGTGGATTCGTCTTTCAGAAACCATGCTCCTCAGAAGACCGGAAGGGAACCTTCAAGAGCCAACAGCTCTCAGCTAAGCACAGGAACGAGGATAAAGTGCAGCTGGAAGGATCGGCCATCAATTAGTGCTTCAAATTCAACTGTGAAATTTCAATTCTTGCTCTGCGATGGGGGCCCCATTTCTTATTTGGCGTAGCACATTGAATCACATCAGATTAGAGCAGTTCAAATTCGATCAGTGCTTGTAGCTACACAGCTACGACTCCTTCCAGACACATTCGGACTGCCGGCGTTATCAACTACCAGCCACAAAACAGCACACATTCAAAGTGACTTCAGTAAACCTCCAGGATAGATTTCAAAAGCAAGCACAAATAGGTGAAACGTCAAGACGACATGACAAGGCGGGGGAGGGGTAACAGAACTCTTGATGTATATGAGCAATCGCTGTGACTAGGCCTTTCCTCAGGTGTTATTATGCATTACATGCACAGTCAACAGCCAGAGCCAGACAAGACGGGAGTGCAGTCTAAAGTGATGTGATGTTATGTGAATGGTTTCTTGTCACTTTGTCAGTCAGAATCATTTTTATATACCGCTTCATAGTGAATCAGACCGCACCTGGTCTTTTTAAAAAGTGTTCACTGGAATAGTGGCAAAGGTAAAGTGTCAGTAACACCACCCTTACTTGTCTTTGTTGCTTTTCAGGTTTTATCTCTTTGATGTCATGCAGATGACCATCTAAGTACCATTTTAGGGAGAAAAAAGAATTAAGGATTTCTATAACTCTACTGCAAGCTAAAACAAATGTTTTTTCATAACGTTTCCGTAATGAAAAGATAACGGGACTTCTCACAAGTACACAAGAATTAGAGAACAGCGCAACAAGCAGGACCTTTCACATCCTCACTGCAAACACTGTTTCATTAACCCGACTTCCCTTTCTGAACCAGTAAATCAGACAGTAAGCCACACTGACTGGCAACACATTCTATGATGTTCCATTATTCTTAAAGAGCAACTCAGCCCAGCCAATCTACATGAAGGAGTCAAGTGAAACCACATTTTCCATATTATCGACTCAATTGTGAAAGCAAACCTGTGGGGTAATCTTTCACCAGTCGCTTCACATTTGCACGATCCTTTCCAACAACAGAAGGGGTCAGGAAGTCATGAGGAGTATGATATTATACGTGTCCCTCCATGCAGATAATGCAGCATATTGTGCGGGGAACGAAGCGACACAACTGAAGCAGAAAACCCAGAGCTGAAATCGTGGATCTATGTGAAGAGGGAGAAGGGCAGTGGGTACTATGACCTGGAATTCACTGTTCCCACACATCAAAGTGGGAACCTAGAGGATGATCCAGTCCCATAATTACACGAGATCTGAATACAGGAGGTCTGATGATCCACAGGAAAAAAAAAAAAAAAAAAAAAAAAAAAAAACAACCCAAAAGAATCAGGCATGCTATTGGATGTTGGCAAGAATAGCTGTGAATGAATGAAATGTATACTGGGGGTTGGGGGTGGGGTGGGTGTCTGGGTGTAGCTGAAAAAACATTTTAGGAACATGCAGCTACAAAATCTTTGTTCACTGCATTCCTAGCAAAGCTTTATGCATGCTGACATCCAGAGGGCCACATACACGTGACACACACTGGGCCCATTAATCTTAAATCAGCCTGGAGAAGTCAAACGGTGCCGTTGCTCAAGTCTTTAGGCCGCATGCCTTAGACGGTGCATCCTCAGAGGACTATACGGGACAGGGCTCAGCCAACGGCACTGACAGATGAGCAAGGCCTGGGAATGAGCTCAGTAGCTGTGTGGGGATTAACAAACCAACAAACAAATTAGGCATTGTCCACTGAAAGCACAGAGCAAGCTACTTAGACGCGCTGCCATTCACTGCAGGAATGCATAGGCGTGGTTCAAGTTTGTGTAGAAACTGAAGAAAAAGAAGAATGAATAAACTAGATCATCAGATGAACACATTTAATTATTTTCTCAGTAATAAAGGTTCCAGTTTACCTCTACTGGCCTCTAAAATAAAGCATCTTAATAGAGTCTTTCAATTTGCTCATTACTACTGTGATGTTTGTATTATGTCATTGCGACGTTGAAAGCAGAAAGGGTATAGAATCTGACGTTAAGCTGCTCCCAGCTAAGTGTAAATTTCACGCCTGCTGTTATGGGAAATTTAGCTTGTGACCTTTTGGGTTAACAGTTACACTCAGAAACTTCAGGCTGATTTTACTTACAAGCAATAAGTCTTATTGGTGCAGCTGGTCCCAGGACACATCGCTAACACCACTCAGATTAGCAATATTAGCCTTGCTACGCACTGCCACTAAGTTCACTATGCAGCCCACCCTACTCTGAATCTATCTCCTCTTACTCATTACCATATATTAAAAAATTTAACTTCATATACCCAACTTTTACACTGCATAGCTGTACTAGGCAGGTATGTTCACTCTCCTTTTCCTTATTGTCTATTTGTATATAACCATCAGCTGCATCTCTATGTCACAATAGAACTGTCAAAGAAATCCAGACATTTTTACAAAACAAAATCCCTTCTCAATGTAAGAATACTGAACATCCCAAAATAAAATGAAAAAAGATGAAAAAATGAAAAAAAGAAAAAACGTCTTACAACACGTAACAAAATAGTCAGACTGCTTATCCTTAAAGTGGCCCTGTCTTCACTGGTTAAGAATTTGGGGTAAATACCTCTACTGAGGATCGTATTCATCTTATGGTTGGAGGGCTGACTGTGTCGGTAGAGCAGGTTTCCCTGCCAAAACATGAGGTTGAGGAATTTTTAATTAAGCCATCCCACCATGGTCAGTCCCCTGGGAGGGCTCCTGTAAATAGACTATGCACAATGTCTCCCACAGTGTCCAACCCAACAAGTCCACTGTGTCAGCTGGGTTATCGCCTAAAACGCCCAACTTCAAAACCTCTTCAGACTCTATAAAACTTACAACAAAAAATGTACCAAAAGAAATGGTCTTTTGAAAAGAAGAAAAACAAGGCAGGGGGGTTACTGAGGCGGTTTATTTTGTTGTTGTGTTAAGTTTACAAACCTCGTGAGAATAGAATTCTACACCTTCCATTTACATATGAGAGAAGAGGTCAGGTGAGCAGGGATTTGAATAACACCCACAGATAACACATTAGGTTGAATTTGGTCTCCAGCACATACACAGCAAAACAGCTGTTTGCAAGTCATCACCTTTAACCTATAAACAGAATCTATCAATGGCCCATGAACGGGAAGGGGGATGGGGGGGTGGACAAGAACAAGAAGCTTTCGTCAGTCCATCTGAAAACGACATGATGCACACTAATTTAAATAAATAAACATAGCTGAATACAGGTAGAGGGTCCCTAGCGCCACTTTGTTTACTGAAAAGATCACCACCTTTATTTTGTGGCCTCGTTCACACATTAACTTGTCTGCTCTTTCTAGAGCAGAAAGAAAGGGATGAAAACAGCACACAAGAAGGCATTATGAACATGGAAACCTCATGCTGTTACCAAGGCAAACCTGCCCTTATTTGTAAAAACAGAAACACGAGAAGCCTGTTGTGGGTTTTGGTTGGAGGTTGGGATTTGTTATATAACGGGGCAAGTTAAATTAAATGACTCTTGTGATCACAAGAGTCATTTAATTAACCTCTGTCTATATCCTTAGAAATCTAATATACACTCACCGGCCATGGAAACACCTAGCTACACTGTACCTTTAGGCCTACACGCAAACTACTTGCCACACTTTATGTGTGTACAGAACATATTCCATGGTCAGCAGCCCTGGTCAGCAGGGGTGGAAAGTAAGAGATTACAAATACTCTCATTACTATAACTAAGTAAGTCATTTTAAATGGATATAGGCTAAGTTAACATTACTTTTAAGAGGCAACAATAGAATTGGAGTCCAGTCCTAAAAACGCATGCAGGCAGTGTAGAGAGACATGGACGAGGTGATAAATAACATTGCATCATCAGAACATCCATTGCAATATGCGATAGCTTTGAGAAGACGGAGGCAGGCAATGGCGTGTCATGACGAGTTAGCCTTCCAGAGCTTCGTGATATATAGGCAAAACAATCGGCTTCCAAATGAAAGAAACAAAATAAAATTCGATTCTATACTAGCTAGCTAGACTTTTGCTCCAAGCTGAGGGTAAAATTTCAGACACATGTTGCTTAACGTTAATCGAACTAACCTAGGAAACTAGAGCTAGCCTAGCTAACCATGTGACTTACTGTAGACCAACAATGCTATGGCTGCATGGTGCCACTATATGTAGCTATAAAACCAGCTAGGTTATGTAGCCAACTCATTGCTTAAGTAATCAGTTTATTGTGAACAGTTTTCTAGCTATCTTATGTCCATCACACGTGTCTATATTTTTCCCACTGAAAGCAGAAGTGTTTCCCATAGACAAGTAAATGTGACAGTATTATGTGAAGGGTGTTCAATGTACATAGTGAAAAGCATGCCTCTAAATTAATGCAGTACAGTGAATGTATCTTGAAAAGAAAGAATTCAGAAGAACAGAGGTGGCATTCAGCTGCAAAACAGATGAAGACTGAAGGCCACACCATGTCATCCACTCGGGTAGCAGGCCACAATCGACAGGCTTGTAGTCGCACTCATATGGGAAAGCCCTCCTTTTAATGTAGTGGCACTTCCAATATTCAAAAACCCAATACAATCTATCTGCTCAGTTATAAATAGGTCAGTCATGAAAATGCAGAAACAATACCCTTAGCAAAAAGAAGTGTATTCAAGTGTACTATGAGTATACTTATTTTTTACTAAAACTGAGGAAGTATACTTGAAGGTTACTTTTTATAAACTATTTTTTACATACTTAAGAATAGTATAGTGAAGTATACTTGGCTTATACTGAAAAGTATAAACAGAAGTCTAAGACTAAGTACATTAATGCCCTTAGCAAAAATAAGTTTATTCAAGTGTACTATGAGTATACCTATTTTTACTAAAACTGAGGAAGTATACTTGAAGGTGCCTTTTATAAACTAAATTTTAGATACTTAAGAACAGTATAGTGAAGTATACTTGGCTTATACACAGAAGTATAAACAGAAGTCTAAGACTAAGTACATTAATACTAAGACTTACACTTATACTTTAGTACTTTTTACATCTTTCTGCCACAAAGTACTAATACTTACTATATCTTGCTCCAAGTGCATAATAAGGTCAAGTCAATGACTCATGCTTAACATTTAATGCAAATGTGCACTTTTCCTTTCATTTTCTCCAGTAAGGAAGGACTTTATTTCATATGTATTTGTTTTTGAAATGTGTGAAATGTTTGAAAATATATAGAACTTGTTTTCAACATTCTGTCTTGTGATTTTGTAAATGCATCACACTTGTGTACATACAGTAAACTTTAAGAATACTGAGACGGCGCCGGACATACAGATTGACAAGCCCCGCCCACTCGTCAGCAGAGGTTGCTGGGAGATAGGCGAGAGAGACTGGAAATTATAAGTGTGTGGAGGATGCATACGTGTTTGTTCTGTGAGGAAAGCCGGGAGCACCCTCACTGTGATGTGGGTGCGGCTGGGTGAGGTAGTTGCCATTAAGGGAAATGAAGTATTTTGAAAAACCTACGTGGATCTATCAAAGTTCATTCTCTTGTTGAAATGAGCTACTCGTGTAAGACTCCTTTCTTCGCTGCCACGACAATATTTTAAGGAGTGTATTTTAAATACATAAATTTTAAGCTATAAGTAATATGCCAAGCAAACTTAAAGTGAACTAGGGAAATAACCAATGTTTAACAGTATACTTAAAATATACAATAAAAATAGACTCGAAGTATATAACTAGTACAATGGCAGTATATTGATAAGTGTACTTGTGGTATACTTTAAGCATACTAGGGATATACCAAGTACATTGATAGCATATAGATGAGTATACTATTTTTATACTATAAAGTGTACTTTTAAAAACTTAAAATGAACTTTAAAGTATACTTTTATAAACTAGAAATGTTCCAATTTAGTCCCAAGAAGTATTAAATTGGTATACTTTCTAGTACACTTAAAGTATATGGTCTGTAGTATACTTGCTATACGTATACTTATACTGAAGTATACTTAATAAAATGAACTTTACGTATACTACTTTTTGCTAAGGGTAGGTTTACTTATGATTTTCATGAGATACTTTTTATACACCCGCTGATCACTGCTAACCATATATTACCTGGATATTATTTGGTTGCATTATTTGGACATAGCAACATAGTTCTGTTGTCAATAATACTGCTGGGCTGAGAGGGGCCTGCCATTGGTTTGCCTCCAAACATTTGATCGGCCAAAAGTGAATAATATAATTGCGTTACTTGTCCTTTCTCCCCAGTTTCATGACAACAGGGCAATAAAAGTGACAAATACAAGTCAAAACCAGACACCTGGACGTACAGCCTAAACCAGACTATCCAGGGTGAAGATTGGACAGATGGCAACCGTAGTCCATCCACAAGTATCCAGCCAAATGTTTTGTGGTTAGAACTGACCACACGAGGCCACCAAGTGTATTTAACAAACTCTGCATGGCAACAGATGGACATATAATATAGAAGCTAATGAGTGCAATGTCTAGCCTGTATGTATGGCTTGTTGCATTCTATTCAGTTTTTAGCTTCTGCACATGATTATACAAGTCTATGTTGGATATTCTTACTCCAAATATTCAAGGAAACATTTGACTTCTCATATATTCTAATCATGTTTTTCTACTTTCGACGTTTCAAACTTGGAAACCTCTCAAAACTGAACCACCTTCAGCTCATCAGCTCATTCCTACATCAAAACCAGCAGTAATGTGACGGAACACTCCACCCACCAGCTGTGTCCGAAATGATGCATCTAACCCCCCACAATGATTGCGGGGTCTCCCAACAAATTAGAAAGCTGGCCACAACATCTGGAGGTTACAGGGCTGAATGTCAGTGGTTCCAGGCTGGAAGGGGAAGCACATGCTGAATCCTTCAATGCCTTCAAAGTGCTCCATTTTTAATTTGAGACTACTGCTAAAGACATCTGGAAGGACGGCTCCAAATCTCCCATCACAAATGATCCCAGGAGTGAAGTGTGGTGGCAACCATTTCATTGCTGAAGAAAGATCACTAAAATACTAAACAAGTGTAAATTACACATCTGGCAGCATGTTGGAAACAATTTACTAGCAAGCTAAGTGCAGTAGCCATTTAAAAATGTAATTTCCATCTCAAGGTTCTATTAAATTTGTAGCACAAATCTGCTGTGAATAGTCGTGCAAGCTACATTTTCATGGTCTGCCAGGGTGATTACTTGTGTTGCTATGCTAGATTCAAAAGGGGCTATACTGACACCACCAACAGATATACACAGTATGGCCATGGAAGATAGGTTGTGTTCCATTTGCTCTCACATTGTGGCCAAAATGGCACATAGCATTAAAGACAAAGAACAGAGAGCATAATTTAATCAGGATAACATTAAAACATTTAACATTTCTTACTTCATAGACAAAGACTATACAACAAGCAGTAACGTGCCCAAGGACACCTAAGCTTTCAGTGGAAAGGCTACTGATGCTGGCCTCTGTTTAGCACTCAAACACTGGAACACCCAGAGGGATGGCTAGCGTGTGGTCATTGGGACAGCTGACACGGAGCCCACAGTGCAAGGGTAATCCAATCGGGCTGGCTGGGCGTAGCAGCCTGAAACCTGAGGAGACTGGTGGTTACTGGGCTGAGCACTCCCAGATTCCCACAGCACAGTTTTGTTTATGTTTTGTTTTGTTTTTAGAAACTTCTTATCTCTACTTATGACAGTGTTTGTCTATCCAGGGATTTTACAACTTGAACATTAATGAAATAAACACGAAATGAAATTAAATAAACACGAAACCATTTACTTCTAAAGCACCACAGTGCCTATAGTGCCTTCACAAACACCAACACCATGTAACTGAACACACCCTTAGATGTTTTACCTGTATGCAATCATGCCATTTGGAGAGGTTTCATTTATCTGAATGCTTTTTGCACTTTTTGAAAAACATTTCTTTTGGACCTGCCTGTTCCTGCCCAAAATGTGAAGCTCGAAATGTACCGATGCGATTTGCGCCCAGCAGCATACCATTCCCTGGCGAGCGTAAAAGCAGCCCGCCGGGGAGGGCTCTTCCTTCCTCTCTCTTTTCTCGGCTCTCAAACCTCAATGACAGACAAGAATTGTGGCATAAAGAAGCCCCGAGCATGAGGTTAACCCACTGGGTTCCCTGCTTGGTTGCAGACTCTTGCTCACCCCCGTCACGTCTATGGCGAGATCTGGCATGAGGAGATATCCAAACACTCAATTTGTGGCAGGCCCCATCAGGCTAGGTCCTCCTCATGCTTCCCAAGCGCAAATTATTCAGCGGAGAGTTTAAAAGCAACACATCTGAAAGGGTCCTCTACTGTAATTCTGGTGGGATGGGCCCAACAGCACCTGCTGTGCATCATGGGAATGCTATGGACAACACCCATTTCTCAAGAGACGTATCCATTCTTCATATTTAATTGCCAGGATGTTATGCTTGTACCACAGCTTGTACTTGTTCTAAGTAAAAGACATCAGGCCTCATGAAGGAGAACCATATAATTGAACTCAAAGAATCACACAATATTCTACTAAATATCCCTCCAGGTTTACTATTCTCTAATTCTAAGCATTGTATTTTTATATATTGATAATATATTTGATATATATTTGTTTGGTCAGGTGTTAAAAGCAACATTAAAAAAAGAGTAATGATACATTTTTAAAAACACATATCCAAGGTATTTTTGTTGAATTTGATCAAGTGGTAAATGAGCAAAAGTCCAAAGCACATTATTCAAAGTAGGGACCATTGTAGACATGCAAAGATCAATTTGCAAGTTAAAACAGCAGCAGCTTTTCTTGGTCCTTAAAAAAAATTAAAAGCCGTCACATTAAGTTAACTACTTCATTTAGAGCAATGCGCTTGCCCCACTACTCAAAAGATTAACCTCACCTTTTCAAATAAGGAGTATGTGTGATCATGGACAACATTCAAAAATGTTGTCCATGGAAGAAAAGGCTTCATTATAATGTTACAGAAAGGTTGAGAGGTTTGACATATCTGGAGGTCTTCTGCATGTCCGTCTGGTAAGTTCTAACCCCAGCAGCCAGTAGAGGACACACTGCTTGAATTTTCTCTTCATGTTTGGACATGTGCTCCTCAATCATGTACCGTCCTCCTGTAAAATATTGCTGGTCACAGCAAAGCTTTTTGAAAAGAAATTTGAGGGTATATATCTAGAGAAAATCATAGCTACAAAAACAAAACTGATCTGTTCTGATTTTTGATACGTGAGGACAATGGGACTTGAGTCTTCAACTTCAACCAAACTAAATCTGGAGAAACAAGGTCATAAAAATAAAGCGCATATCAGCATATTTTCAAGCATCCTCATTACTCCATAAAAATCCATTGCTTGAGTATGCTGGATGCTGTCAGCGTCCGGACCCAAGAGGATGTGCACCCTTGGAGACGGCTAACTGAAATGGTAGGACAAGGCAGTTAGCAAAAATCCACACACTTAGTTTCGACAGATGTCCCTGACCCTACAGCTCAGACTTCAAAGCTAAACAAGGAACAGCGGGATCCTGTCTCCCTGACAATAGAGCCTTCACTCAGTGCTCCCCACACACAATGACTGCAGCAAAGGGGCTATGATGTCACGGAGATCGTTCACTTTAACTGCATGTTGGACGGTGCATTGGGACACCTCTCAAACAGCTCTACAAATTAATAAACTTCAGTGAAAAGCAGCAAAAGTTGGAAAACAGCTTTGAGGTATTCTTTTCGAGGTACCCGCAATCCTCTGCGTAGACAGTGAAACTAGATAAGTTATTGAGAATTCCCACTTCTCTACTTCCCATTCCAAGACAGCAAGACAAAAACACCCCGCTGCACGGACAATAAAGCCCTGGCGTTATGTGGCCAAAGGGGCCACAGCAATGACAATGAAGAACCATTATCATCTGCAGGCTTGTCTGGGATGTGGTAAACCTGATCGTGCCTTCTATCCCAAGAGGTTACTGGAATGTTTTCAAATGAATAGAGAAAGGAGATCCTTCAAAGGGACGTTTCTTTTTCTGTCTTGTCAGTTTTGTTTTGCTTTTGTTACTTTTATTGTTTAATCGGTCACCATCCATAATAAATAAATATTCTTAATGAAAATAACTTTTTTATTCCTTTCATCAGTACTTACCTTATCCCCTCCTGAAGCAATATGCAAGATTTTCAGTCCATTGTTTACAAGCAATAGTAAACAAGTCAAGCCAAGCCAATTCAATTTAAAAACATGCTTTTCTGCATTAAAAGAAATTGAAAATATGCCTCTAAAATCTTCTGCTTTATAATGACATGGTTGCAGGTACGTATTTTAAAAACAAAGTTTCTGAGCCCAAACAAATTTCAAACACAATCACTCTTGACGTAAAACAGCATGAGAACGTTACACGCTATAATTCTTCAGCATGAAGGGTTTAGCAGCGCCCCCATTCAAAATCATGTCTAATCAGATCTGATAATTATAGCATGTTTTACTGTCCCTCCTCTTCTCCAAATATATTCTTAATAGCTGAAATAAAACCTTAAGTAACACGTTTTTGAGCAAGGACCACGATGAAAAACACACCTGAATTAACACAACGCAAACAATAACTATAAGAACTTGAAATAAAAACCCTGGTAGCATCTGGACCCACTTTATCGTTAATCTTCTAAGTCTTACATGCTGCAACTGAATGCTTTAAAGTCCTGCCAAACCTTTAATCATCCCAATAATCACTTCCTGAGTCAGTTGTTAAGTACTCTAAGGATCTGGGCAAATTATGCACCTTGCACTAATGATTTAATTAACTAAATCAATGGGATTACCTAATCTCTTTTACATCTATCTACCAATTTCCTAATCAAATATACTCAACAGATTGTGCATATAGCTCAGAGTCCCACTGGGTAGGCAACTTCACAGCTGTCCATGTCTTCATCAACAAAGGAATGAATATTAAGGGATTAAATACTACCCTGGTAAATAAAAGAACATGAACATTAGCTATACCATTTAAACAAAAACTAATTATTCTCCAAGAAAGGCGATATGAAAGCAAGAGATGCTATGGTTACACGGTAATTAAGCTGTCAGTTCAGCTAATCCAAAAGTCAAATATATTCAGCAAGTGATAAAGACGTGTGCCCAGCTCAGCATGTCTGCACCAGAGTAAAAACTGCATTAACTTGCAGCCTGGCCGGTAACTCAAACAGATGCAGCATCGAGTTTCAGCCTGCGTGACGAGCCGTAACTATCCATTACCAATTATTGGCATGCACGTGCAACGCTGACATGCCAGAATGAAGTCTGCACATATCACGGGGGAAGTCAGCAGATCAGACTCCACATACTGGCATGAACGGATGAAATCAGCCAATGTGTTTACAGTGGAGTTTGAGTAAAAGCTTCAAAAGAGGGGAGAGTGACGATAACCAAAAAATACTCCTACGTTAGTGATCTTTCCCCCAGTCCATCAAGATCCATCAAGATCTTTGGGGACGGGTCATTTTGGAACTAATTTTTCTATATCACGAGGGATAAACCAAACAAGCATTTTTAAAACTAGCAGTTTGAAACAAGCTTGCCTGTGTAAGACAGCCACCCTGATGTGATGGCTGCATGGGTAACAGTGGCTGTGACAAGGCAGGTTAGATTTGCAAACAGGTCTAACCAAGCAGTAAAGTGGAAGTAATTTCCCCTGGATAAACAGGGACCAGCGGTTGGGCTTTTACAGCCTGTCAGAGAGCATGTGGTGATGTTTCTCTTTAACGCAGATCAGATCTTTAATCTCCATGCACAGGGCCTTCTCAGCAAGGTGATAACTCAGCCAGTCTACCGCCATGTGGCCAGGAGGGCCTGAACGCATGAGGCATGTTTTCGCTTTTGCACTGTACTTTGGAATTACCGAGTTCTGTTCGGCCTTACAAAAAACACCCTCGTGGGATACAAGCAGCCAATAAACATCATGCCGCTTGCTATGAGCAAGTTTAACAGCTATGAAACATATATTCGATGTGAGTAACAGAAGCAAAGAAACCTCTGCAGCGCTCAGGTTCCAAACCTTGATAATTAAATTATCAAGCAAGCAACCTGAAACAATTATCCATTAGAATGCAGGATTACTGTCATGGGACACAAAGACCTGTGTGTTTCTCTTCACATCTCTTTCATCCCATTTAAATATGGCACAGGCATATAATGCCTGGCACTATCAAGCAGCTGTATAGCTTCATCTGCAAGGTTCTTCTCATCATCCCAAAGCTATGTGAATGATGAAAGATGTCTTCCTTTTCACTCGGTATTATCACTCATTATATTCTTGGTGAAAGCAAGATTCACAACTTTCCTTTCGAATCATACACCAAGCACTGGAAATTCTGACCCGAGCCTCACGCAGTCGAGGCTCTGTGGGCAAGTCAATTCTCATTCGCCTCAAGTCACCACAGATTCAGGTGATTTGTACAATTTACGATATGGGCTTTTCCAGGGGTTCAAGTGGAGAAACGGGCAAAACGAAAGAAGAATTCGATATCGCCTCCTGTTGAAATGCCTGGTGAAGGGATCAAAGTTAAAAAGAAAAAATGAGGAGAGGAAGACAAAAAAATTGGACACTCGCTTCAAACGGGCTCCACGGAGGCTATTTCACAGTTGCTGACAGTCCCTTTCACTGCGGCATAATGATATTTTTGTTTGGAGCAGGTCTCGCGCGCTGCATTACAGTCTGCAGAGTTTCTCTGCTGAGCTAGTAAAATGAACTTTGTTTGGTGATGCCCGTTCTGCAGTACAGCGTATCAAACCAATATGTGAAAACGACTGAAACTTTACAGAAAACCGACATCACAATTTTGTCTCAGTCTAATCTCCTCCTGGAAATCATGATGCAAAGGTGACAGAGAAAGCTTTTGCAAACAAAGGCAACATGAAAAGCTACATTTTGCTCTTTGTCATTTAGAAACGTCTTTGCGTGAGGGATGTAAGGAATCAGCATTTGTCGTTAAGTTAAAACTTCCTGAATGTAGAACATGGCTAATAGTCAAAATCGCATCCTCTCCAGGCTGGCAGACATGCCCTTTTGCAGTGAACTGAGCTACGTCTTACGCTTTTCGGGACTTTTAAATGACGCCGAGATAATAATTCACGCACTGACTGCGTTCAACAAATATAACCTTTATACATTTTTCAAAACCTTAACAAAGAAGCATCTAAATCAACAACATAAGTAAACACGTATAAAGCCTATAATAGCAAATGTGTGGCACTGAGCAGGTGTGAGAACAAGAAGACAACACGCCACAATTATGGTAACATGGTAGGTGTCAAATAACTACTAAATGCGTCGAGAACGGTCTTTACGAACTTTAATAATTGCCAAACAACAGCAAGTTTTTATTTTTTTTTAGACTGAAATTCATGCTGTGATAATCGAGAAGAGTCATAAGCGAGCATCGATCAAATACAGCATGTGGTCTTAAGTGCACTGCTTAGTACAGCATACGACAGGGTAATGTAGTAAGGCGCCGTTTATTCTCAACGCTTTTTAAACGGACAACTTACCTCTTCTCTAAAGTCGCGTGTTCCGCAGGCTTATCATGAAGTTTTTTGGACAGGTCTCTCTTCCAATATATTTGGCACTTGCGAAGTTTATAAATATAAAACCAACGTTTTAATGGACAGTTCTTTTCATTTCCAGTAAGGACTTGAAAACTCTGTTTACATCTATTTCCCACAGAGCTTGCTCAGTTTTGCATTTCAACTTTCCTCTCCGGCGAAGCGTCCCTTCTTTGCTCATGCGCACAAGATGGCATTGATGATTCCTGTGCACAATAAACGTACTCTGACGAAATAGCGTGACGTGCAAGCAGGCACACAAGCAAGCACACTCAGGTGCTCCAATTACTTCTATCTACAGTTACAGAGCCAGCTAGGACGCAGCAAACTTTCAAAATTAGCTCCTGTCAGTCTTCTTACTGAAGTCAAAAACACAATAAACTGAGAAAACATGTTTCTGGGTGTAATTTGACGTAACATTCCTGCCATTCTAACATAGAAATCACATGTCATTTTCGGACAAAAACTTGAACTTGAATGAGTGAAGGCATCAAACATGACCGACTAAACCGAAAGTGCCCTTCAGACCCTTTCCCCCCCGTACACCACACTGCGTCTTAGATAAACATTAACTTTGCTTTAGCAGTGTTTCCCATCTTAATACACAGCCTTAACTTGTTTCAAAAGCAGTGGCTCGCGGGTGTTTTTGTCAGCACTTGAAACGGTCCACATAATACGACATTGCTAAGTAGCAATTACAGATTGATAATGTATATAAAATGAAAATAAACTAAATCCTGTCTAGCATGGATTGTCTCAGGGCCGTATCTTAAGCACGACCTTATAAGCAAATTCTTATGGTGTTTGATTTCATATCAGTTTTCTTTCTTTGAAAAGATTGCCATTCGGTTTGGTTTGCTTTTTCCGATTTGTGTTTTTTCTTTGAGGTCATAGACAATCGGAGTTCTGTTTTTCTACTTTTTTATTGCTCTTGATATTGTTATATTCTCAATCTTATTTGATCTTATTATTTTTTTATTGGACGTATATTTTTCTAGTATTAGGCCTATGTGCCTTGCCTTGTGCAGTGCTGCTACTAGATGCCTTGAATAAAAAAAAAAACAATAAAGTAGGCTATCTTTCCGTCTCTGCCTAAAGTGCTCACTTCATCATGCACATTTTTAACTTTAAACCTGCACGTTCTAGTTTGTGTATGTGCTCTCAGGTTGAACCTGCAGGCTGAAAGTTTTTCTGGAAAAATTCTGTATTTAAATGTGTGTTCAATTTAAAGGTCCGACTACTGAACACCTTTTGAGTAGCGCTGACATCTAGTGGCTGAAAGTGTAACTTTCAAATGAGAACTTACGAGTCTGCAATGACTTTTACTGCCAAAATGACAAATTTTAAATCGTAAAGCTTTCCTATTTCATACTATTATGACTGAAAGAATTGTTTTTTCTGCAAAGAATATTTTTGAAGGCATGGTGATGTTGTTCATAAAATAATATGAATGACCAAAATGTTTTGAAAATATTTATTTTTATACAGTTTTATGTCTCATGTTCTACCAGGCCTTCACTTTCCATGCTGCGTATGACATATTGGCTACAATATTCACATATGTAGACTTATTCAGTTAGAAGCAGTGGCTATAGGGGCGTTGGCCCCAGCTGAAATCTGATTGGCCTCCTGAAGTGCCCCTGTCCTGTCACTCATCTGTCCTTTGCCCGAGAGCGATGATCATATTATAGCTTGATGCAATTCCATGCCAAACACTAAGGAGCCAATGGCTCTAATGAGCCAAATAGGAATGTCCAGCAGAAGAAGATTTGCACGATCCCGCTGTGAAATCTCATCAACTCAAAAGCAAGAGCAGAGAGAGAGAGAAGACAGTAGACCAGAGGAAAAGCAGGGAGAGAGAAAAGACTATAGACCAGAAAAAGAGCAGAGAGCAGAAATCATTTAGGGAGAGCAACAACAGTTAATGCTGTAATGTATGAAATGTCTGAAATTGTTATCTTGTGAAATGGCACATATGTTGACTCCTCATGGTTTAAGAACTTTAAGCAACTTTAATGTAATGGCTTTCATTTTTCTTGTTTCATATATCACCACATCTTACTGTAATATTTCAATCTTTCAAGTCTACTTCAGTTTTAAATAACTAATAATGTGGTTTTATCTACCACATGGTTTCAGCTGAATACATGCTTGGAGTTTGTGACAGATATGTTTATGTTTTAGCCACAAACTGGGACAGGACTCTCTGATACGGAGAAGGTCAAGCTGAGATCATTGCATCATTGATCAAAACATATTTGTATTGTATTGTACATGGTGACACCAGTGAGCAGTGGTTCATGTGAGCCCAGCTTTTCAGTCCTAAGTTTGATTAAAAGTCAACTACGAACAACAACAGTTGAGCATTTGAATCATCTTGGGGTGCTGAGCTTGAGTCCCGATAAGCAAAAGCAAAAGACATGAATGAATTTGTGAAACAGTTCAGATGCTGTCACAAAAAACAAATAATGCTGTTTTAGAAGAGCAAAATGTACAGTAATCACCCACATGGAACTTTGTGTATGTTTGTGAGAGAGTGATGTTTTGAACTGACTGTATTTGTGAAAATGTAAAAAGGATTTAAAAATGAATAAAATGCTAGATGTTCTCATATGCTGTATGTTTGAGAGTATTTCTAGGATGTACAGTAAAATGCATGTAAAATTGGTAAGGAGATTTCACTGTGTAAGCTTTTTTTAAATTAAATTGTTTGAACATGGCGTGATTGGTGACTTACCAAAACCAGGGATTGTGTGCAAGGATGTTGGACAAATAGTTGACCCCTATATGAATACTGTGACCCATTGATGGCCCCTTACTCTGAAAAATCCTAGATCTGACACTGGTGAAATTCTTCAATTAATCAAGTCAGCATGAATACGCAAAGTCACCAACAGATCAGCTAGGCGTTAACTTCACTCCTCTACTGTGTGTTAAAGCTTTTGGTCGCGATGACACAGAAAACGTCACCGGCCATCCAGAGGTCACCAACTAGATCCATAATTTCAAGCATGAAAGTGCCTTTTTGTCAACGTAATGCAGCGGTTGCAGTTTACACACACGGCCACACCCCTGCATATGCTTTTCGCTGGTCATTGGTTTAACATTCTGCACACCCCTTTGCACAGTATTTCCTTGTTGTGGGCTAAGGATCAGTTGAATTAACTGTACCTTTACTAACGACATCGAGTCAAACTTTTCGCATTAAACATGTCGGACCGCAGCTCTTTTGATACAAATGTAGTTACTTTGACCAGATTTCTCTTAGAGGAGGGGAGGAAAGCGAAGGGGACCGGAGAACTTACGACTCTTCTGAATGCTATGTGCACAGCTATCAAAGCAATCTCTAGCGCTGTCAGAAAAGCAGGCATCGCCAACCTGTAAGTACAAGTAATCAAATGTCTTTGCTGCATCAGCGAGACTTTCTGAAATTCGCATTTACCGTGCAAGTAACGTACAGCCCTATAGTCTGTATTTCAAGAGCGCATTCCACATTAGCTAATCCACGTGATACGTGACTAAAGCAAACAGGGTAGTTTACTAGAAATACACACTGCGTCGTCATACACTGTCATATTCATATTTATTGTTCAGTGTGTCCAGCTTGCCGTCTTATCAGAAGCCAAAACATGCTTAATCGCGAATGCAGATGTTATTTTAGAGTGCAGACCTCTGCACGTAGTGGGATTGTGAGCAATAATCTCAAATAATAATTCAAAACAAATCCAGTACATTTTAATCTATGCATTTACATTTTACCACTTTAATAGACATTGTTGTCTATTCTCTTCCACAGGTATGGCATTGCCGGAAGTACAAACGTGACAGGCGACCAGGTAAAAAAATTGGATGTCCTGTCCAACGACCTGGTGATCAACATGATCAAATCTTCGTTCACTTCCTGTGTGTTGGTCACAGAGGAGAACGACGACGCCATCATTGTCGAGGCAGAAAGGAGGGTACGTCTGTGGAGGCAGCGCTCAAACACAGAACAGTGGTTACGCAAGTCTGCACCTAGAGTTACTTTCAATTTCTACGGTTACTGAAATGTGTTCATTTATGGTCAAAAGGGCAAATATGTGGTCTGTTTTGATCCTCTCGATGGATCTTCTAACATTGATTGTCTGGCTTCCATTGGGTCCATCTTTGCCATCTACAGAAAGGTATGACTACCACCTGGCTTTGAAGGCATCAGCCACTACCATCAGTTGTGTTATGTGATGCTCCACTTATAAATTCCCTAAGAGATGTTATGAGTACCGATTTTCTCTGGGCAGTTTTGAAATTTCAGTTGGCATCAACATTATTTATCTAGCAGTTGATCCCCCCCCATTGTGTTGGACATTTTTACTAACTAAAAAAAAGGTAATACTATTGTTTACTTTTATGTAAAACTGTAAAACGTTATAAAAAACAAAACTCCAGTGCACCACAGACGAGCCATGCGAGAAGGACGCCTTGCAGCCAGGTAGAAACATCGTGGCCGCTGGCTACGCACTGTATGGCAGCGCCACCATGATCGTGTTATCCACCGGCCAGGGGGTCAACTGCTTCATGCTGGACCCTGTGAGTAAACAAGAACATTTTGACCAAGTATGATCAAATTTGGGATGCTTTTTGTGAAGTACAGGAGCCCAAAAGTTAAGAATAGACAGCAAAACATTTGGGGGACTTTTGAGTTAGATCAGTACAGTGTATTTCCTGAAGGATGTATAGTTTCACGTGGAATGAGCTTGTGTCAGCCTGTCTGTCTCTGACGTTTGTCTGTCAGGCTATTGGAGAGTTCATTCTGGTTGAACAAAACCTGAAAATCAAGAAAAAGGGGAAGATTTATAGCCTTAATGAGGGATATGCCGTGTACTTTGATCCTGCAGTCACAGAGTACCTGCAGAAGAAAAAGTTCCCAAAGGTATACACTGTGCACTTAACACCTAGGGTTCCAATTACAAAAGCCACTCACTACATATGGTATGAGTAACAAGCAAATTACAACTGGTGGCCAGGTTCATGCCGAAAGCACTTCCCAGTTTCCATGCGTGACCACATGCATGTGGCCTCGTGTTTCTCGGGCAGGATGGCAGCGCCCCCTATGGGGCACGCTACGTGGGCTCCATGGTGGCAGACGTGCACCGCACCCTTGTGTATGGAGGCATTTTCCTGTACCCAGCCAATGAGAAGAGTCCAAAAGGAAAGGTATGTCAAACCATGATGTGACGTTTATTTGACTAATTTGGCAAAGGTTGTGAATTTTCTAAATACTACAGTCGAGGTGCACTGTGTATGAGAGAAACTAAGAAAATGGTGGTGAATGTGAAAGCTTGTGAGTTTTTTCTATGTACAAAACAGGTGGGTAAAACCAAACAGGCAGAAGAAAATGTCACTGGTATTTTGTATGTCAGATCAAATGTCTGAAATGGACTATCGATCCTTTTTGTTTGTGTAAGAGGTCACACCCTATAAAGTCCACAGAATTATGCCTTTCGATCTGTGTGAACACAAATGGACCCAGTCCAGCTTCTGTGCTTGCTTTGCTTTTAAAGAACAAACTATGAACAGGTTTCATTCATTTACCAATATACATTTCATTTCTCTTATGTTGGTGTTGATGTAATGGCTTATTAATAGCATCATCACTTTCTACCTGCAGGTGGAACCACCTTGCACAATTGTAACTATTGTATTAAAAAAAATTTTCTCATTTTTGGACCGAGCCTTATTGCTCAGTCTGGAGCCAGTGTGAAAAGTGTTTATCAGGTGTGTTTGTCTTCTCCTGCATAGCTGAGGCTGCTGTACGAGTGCAATCCAATGGCCTTCATCATGGAGCAGGCTGGAGGCATGGCCACCACGGGGACCATGAACGTGCTGGACATCCAGCCCGAGAGCATCCACCAGCGGGTGCCTGTGGTGCTGGGCTCCCCAGAAGACGTCCACGAGTACATCTCCATCTACCAGAAACATAACAAATGAACAGAGAAGAGATGCGAAACGCACGTCTTGGACCAAGAACCTGCGAAGACCTGCGAAAGGCAACTCGTAGAAGAGACCAACAATCATATTCCACTCCGAGCCAAGTTATGGTGAATGTTAATTCCATGTTCCAAACCAGGGCTCTACCTTTGACCAAATACTGTGTACAACTATTCATAAAGGGATCAGTCTGAGAGGAAAGCCTGAGATTGGCAATCACTTGGACTTTGTGCTCCTGCAATCTCATTTTGTAACAAACATAAGAATTCATTACTTAATGACACTGTATTAGCTCTTACAGAACACTACCTGCCATAGAGATAAAGGAAGTTCGGTTGGTTTTAATTCTGCCTAGTGCCTTTTATTTCTATGCATAATGAAGGATGTACCTTTTCTGTACTCTGACTGTATTGTTAGGGGGAAATGTGAATAAATTGTTATGCCAAAAAATGTGGTGGTGTTAGCTTTAATACAAGATAAATAGGTTTAAATGGTAAACTGAGGAGAGTTTCTACTGGAGAACACTAAAGATGGGCCTATTCCTGTTGAATGCATAATGTAAGTGCACACTGATTAATGTATTCTGGAACTACTTTATCAATATCAGCGATATCCTATTACCACTGATGTGGTGTTCTTTAAATTGCAGCCTGCAAAGTTCAAAGTTCACTTGGCTGGGCACTGCAATGCAGGGGACCTTTCCTGTAAAGGTCAAATTCAATGTGTGGAGCTTTTGGCATTTATAGACCCTGGGGTTCAAGACAACAAAACAGACTGACTTCGTCAGTAAAAATCCTTCTTAAATAAATAAATTCTTATTTAGAAACTTTTATAGAACACACACACACATTACATATATATATGAAATACAAAGATGTTTTTTTTGTAAGAAAATGTGAAATGTATCAGTCCCGGTAATCTGAGTAAATAGGTACTCTATACAGCAACACAGACGCCCACGTCTTCCACAACTCACACGTCGAGAATCCAGAGATACCCCCCTGTCACCTGATACCCTTAACAAATATAACCCGTAGCTTTTGCCCGCGTTCTCCAAATGCAAAAAGCAGCTCCAGGCAGTGGCTCTCTTCTGTTCCTAATTTACTAACGTACTTAAACAGACCAGGAAAACGCTAACATGTCGGATCAATCTGCTTTCGATACAGATGTATGGACGCTGACGCGCTTCGTTACGGAAACGGGGAGACAAGCGAAAGGCGCAACTGGTGAACTTACTCAGCTAATAAACGCCATGCTAACAGCTATAAAAGCTATTGCATCTGCAGTGAGGAAAGCAGGCCTTGCTCACCTGTAAGTCTTCTTTGGATATTACTTGATTGTGAAACGGGGAGACAGGAGGTGGGTTAATAATATAGCGGTTAACTGCGTTAACGACCTTAAGGGGCGCGCCCACTTAATCACTTCCCTGAGTTAAGTAAGCTACAAGTGATGCACGTATGTGTGTAATTACAGTTTTAGTTATCCAAAGAATTTATTTATTTATTATTAAGTAAATTCATTTCATTTATCAGTAAAATTAAATGATAGAATTGTGTCTATTAAAGGATAAACAGAACTCAATGACAATGCTCATGTCTAGTTTAACAGGATAACGGGTTATATATCACCACATTTGAAAATGATAAGCCTGAGATATGTACTTTAGTCTTTTTTACTCCTGCCGTGTCACTGATGTCATAGGCATGTTCAAAAGGAAGGTATTTGTTCAATTTTGGAATACTTTTAAGTGTCATCATCATGTTCCATATCACGACTAGGTTAGTATTCAACTGCAACACAGTTTCATCTTACTCTATTATCAACGGTTATAAGATGCAATCACGTTAAAAATAGCAGTGTAGCCTTTTTCTCTGACCTATAAGATACTTGAGACCTAGGGCGTATGACCTATTTTATTCTTCACTGATTATAATCAGTACACCTGACAGGAAATGGAAAGGTAATTTCATTAATGGGATGAGATCGAAAATCTTGGACGGAGTTCAGGTAACGGCTGTAAATATTTGTGAAACTTCACTTTGACTTATTTGTCCATTTAAAGTTTATAAAAACATGTACTGTATGTACAGTGGTTTGTACAGTTGTGTGAAAAGGTGTTTGCCCCTTCCTGAAATCTTATTTTTCTTACTTCTTACACACTTAAATGTTTCAGATCATCAAATAAATTTAAATATTAGACAAACACAAGTAAACACGAAACGAAGTAGACCAAAAGATCCTCAAAAGCTAGACGTCATGCTGCAATCCAAAGAAAATCAGGAACCATTGAGGTAGAAAGTAATTGATCTATCAGTCTGGAAAAGGTTATAAAGCCATTTCTAAAGCTTTGGACATTTCTAAAGGTGATTAGTGATGTAGAAGAAGTAGCAAACTGCTTCAGTCTTGAAGCATATTTGTCGCTGTGCATCCCCTCAGTCAGGGTATCGCTGGACATATCAACGTCACAGGCGACGAGGTGAAGAAGCTGGATGTTTTGTCCAATGACCTGGTCATCAATATGCTACAGGCATCCTACAGCACCTGCGTCCTGGTGACCGAGGAGAACAAAGATGCCATCATCACCCCCGCTGAGAAAAGGGTGTGTTCACCGCTCGCGGGCATGTGACATGACACGCGTCTGCTTGAGAAGAGCGAATGCACAGCCTGCCAGTCCCCTGATAATGTCGTCACGCGAAGGCGCTAGAGGTATCCTGCTCAAAATGCCACCTCTGCAGATGGGTAGAGATGAGGTCATCTTAGGTACTTTGAAGCACATTCCTGTTGCAGTCAAATTGCCATTGTCATTGCTAAATAAAATATATGTGGTTTCAATTTCAGGTGCCTGGATATTACAGCATGGATTAGTCGACATTCTATGACCCTGTACTTTATTTTGCATGTGAATGTTATTTATATCAGTCCCTTTATATACAGTAGACTATACAATGATTTTACACCTTTGTTCTGATGTCCAGTGTTTTAATCATTTTAGTCGTATATGGAACCGTTGTTTGTGTAAACAGCATCATGAAAACATCTTGTCTAAACCGATAACATGAAAGAAGAAACTTAAAATAGTTATTTTTCTGCAGTAGGATTCAATGACCTTGTGGAAATTCTTAATGCATTTTTTATCTTGGCCTCCAGGGGGCACCAGCCCGTTTATATGTTTATGTGAATGTTCTACCTCATGCACAGGGTAAATACGTGGTCTGTTTTGATCCACTGGATGGCTCCTCCAACATCGACTGCTTGGCTCCCATTGGCACTATCTTCGCCATATACAAGCGAGTGAGTCGTGGTCGCTGTGTTAACAGAGCAGGCAAACGAACAATACTTTAATGTTTCATTATTAATATCTTGCCCATTACCAATAGCCTACATGGACTTCTATGTGAAATGACTTGATATTCTGTTACACTTTATTTTTTCATGCAGACCGAAGATGTAGTCCAAATATTGAATATATGAATCATATAAATTCTATTTAACATGTTAAATATTAATAAGAATGATATAAGGCCTTAAATATTTTCAAATAGTTTAATCAGTTATTATAATTATGATTGAATCTGGATCTTAATACTGGATGTTGATACTGGATGTTGAAACTTTAATATATTGCCAAATACAGTATACTGCATACAAAGTATTTATTTTGCGTAATTTAATAAGTACAGTCAGTAAAAACAGACGATCCAGCTATTCAAATTTACTGCCCCATACATTTCCACTAGGTGGCGGTATGACACATAAGTTTGTATTTTTGGTCAGAGGAATACAGGCCGATTAAACATTTTAACCAACAGTTTAGCCAGAGTTCATATTTTTCAAATGTTGCTTGAAAAATAATAATAAAAAAATCACATTGCAGGAAATTTAAATCAACTGGAAACTACGCCAATAAACGGCCTGTTTCAGCCCTTAGGTTAAAGAAGTAAAAGTCGTCGTTTTGTGGACTGATTGTGGTCGCCATCATTTTATTGAAGTTGCATATAGACTTATCTACATAATTATTTTTGCCTTTCACACAGACTTCAGAGGGTGAACCCACTGAGAAAGATGCCTTCCAGCCCGGTAACCAGATCGTGTGTGCGGGCTATGCACTGTACGGGAGCGCCACCATAGTGGCTATGAGCACTGGAGCAGGACTGAACTTCTTCATGTTAGACCCAGTAAGTGCTGAACCACTGGAGGCCTCATTTGCATTCTGAGCCCTTGTGATGCCTAAATGTGGCCCTTTTCTAACCAAACTCGTCAAACTAAGAGTCCTTTTTTTAAATCATCATGTGCAAATGAGATTTGTCATAAGTAGATAATTAAAAATGCCTCTCTGACCATATATAACTCAATGTTAATTAAACAAATACATTTTTTAATGATTCCAAATAGTTTCCCTGTCTTTTTGTGGGTCAGAGAATTGTTTGTAATCACTCTTGCTGCTCAGTAGCGTAAATGCACATTACAGTTCTGATTTACCTTTTCATATAATTATCATGATTGTCTGTTTTCATCAGATAATCTAGGATGTATTTGTATGTCAGGGCGTAGTGTCACTTCCCCTTCTTATTTCGTTATCATGACCTGGGTTTCATATCTGAAATGCGGTGCGGTGTGGAGCGGACGAAAGTGCTGGGGGCTCTACTCATTGTGCCCGTTCATTACAGGCCATCGGCGAATTCATCTTGACCGAGAGAAACGTGAAAATCAAGAAAAAGGGCAAGACCTACAGCCTGAACGAAGGCTACGCCAAATATTTCGACTCCGCCATGACCGAGTACATAAAGCATAAGAAATTTCCTGAGGTAAGGGCGAAACATGCGGCCTCTATTGCCGTCGCATTCCTAAACGATAACGTCTAATGATCAGGTGCTCACAATCAATTTTGCACGTCCTCGTTATTCAATCAGCAATCATTAACGTGCGTTGTTAAAACCTCTGAACAAGCACAACGCACGACTCGCTCGCCCCACAGGGCCATGTCCAAATCCGGATTCCTGACATAAGTGACTGGTACTTGCGTAAGCGCCCTGTGACACACCTTGCCGTGTGACCGTCTCCCCTGCAGCTGCGTCCAGCACCAGCTGACCGCTGAGGCGGTGATATGCCGGAAATAGTGCTGATGTGAAATTTGTGCTACAGGAAGTGCCATGTCCTGTTGAAGTGTCAAGTCCGTGTATAGTCAGCAGGACAGTCACATGTATATGCTGCAACTAGGTGCAAGGAGTCCTGACAATCCGCTGAGCGCAGGTGGTTTTTGGTCCAGTGGTTGCAAACAGATGCATCTCTTCCTATCATGCTTGATTAATACTACAGTTCTGCTCACGATTGGACAAATGTTTAAGATGTTGGCCATTTTTTTTTGTATTTCATATGATACTACTATCAAAATGAGGACGCTAATGTGCAATTGAACTGCCCACAACATACCAATAACCTAAACGATAAACATCGTTGTTTAAAGATTTATATTCTTTTTGTTGTTATAAATGTGTCAGCCTAAATGTGAATATGTCAACGGTGACCATGTGTCATTGGCCTTTTTTTGCGGTAGAGACCACGAGACCTCCAGGTCTTCTGAATATTGCCTGGCAAAAACATTTGAGTGCCTCATTAAAGTGACTCAGACCCAGGTCCCTTCAGACCTCAGGCCAAATTCATTTTTTCCTGTGAAGCTAACATACCTCTGCCCAAAACAGTAGAGAACTGTGGGTCATCGCAGGCACGGCGTCATTCACTCCATAATCCCAGCAGGCTCTCCTGCGCACTCTCCGCCTTCCAGGCAAAATGCATCTACTCCATAGGACTTCTGATTCGTGTATATTTTCCTGCTCGTTTTACAAGTAGACATTTATTTGCGCTGCCATCCCATCGTGCAGCCTACATTTAAGTACTTCCTCACAATACATACCAAGGCTGGAGCTTCTGTTTGTTTCTCAGAGTCCTACCCATGGGTTTTTTTTTACACATCACACAAATTCCTGGAGCTTCGCCAAAACATTGTGCTGGGTCGACCTGATCCTGGCCTTGTCTCCACAGGACCCCGTGCCGCTCAGGTTAGAGACAGCTGGCACGTGCAGGTCCATCAGCGCTATGTCTGTGTTCCCTTTTTCCTCCTTTATAGCACTGAATTTTTTTTTCTCCCACATCATTTGAGATTTGTTTGTTTGTGTTTCTTTCTTTGCTTTCTTCATGTTCTGAAAAAGAGACCTTGACCTGAATTGGAAGGTTTTTGCTATTTATTCCAAAATTCAAAAAGACTTTGTTGCAGATTTTAAGTACAGATTCCTATCTTCACCTTCACACTGACCTAAGCTTACCTGACTCTGCAATTATAAGCACGATATAAGAGGGCATGTAAGATTGTGACATTGTTTCAGACAAGCACTCTTTGTTTTGTTAAGTCACTGCCATACCTATTACAGGAATGATTCGTGTAAACCGTGCTAATTTCAGTCATATAACATTGGCGGATCTGTTTGTTTGTTTTTTTATTTCAAGGGTCTTGTCCAAATTTATTAAACCCAAATTTAAAATTAATTATTTTTTCTGCCATCAGGTAACTGCTGTGTTGTCAGTCTTTAAGTTGTCAGTCTTTGCCTACACAAAGTATATGTGTTGTAAGAACACAAAGTATGTTGTATGGGTTCTGCCTTCTGTTCAATACACTTAACATTTACATAGTATTTAGAGTATCCTTCATATGGCATGCCAAGTGATTTATAGATTTTCTTATATCTGTTGTTGTTTTGCTAGAGGCTGTTTCTGGGCTTGGTTTACCCTGGACTTCACTATTGACCTGTTCGTCTGAGTGACTGTGTACGGGTGTGTGTGTGAGATAGCAGCGTGTGTATCTGTGCGTGTGTGTGTGTGTGATAGCAGCCTTAGCTCAGCACACTCCCCTGCCACCTCATGTCAGCTCCAGCATGACTAAGCAGCACATGACTTCTTCGATCCCCTTCCTGTTTTCTTTCTCTCCTTCTGTTCTCATGTCTCTCCCGCACGCTGTCATCTGCCGTTACGCAGTTTTGTCGAACAGCCGAACAGCTGTCTCATTAAACTGTTATTTTGGAACAAGGTTCAAAATTCTGTTGGTTGCAACACCACTCCCACTACGGAAATGACACTTACAGTTAATCCCTTGTCTTGTAAATACTATGTAGTATGTTAACAGTGAAGCTGTGTACCCTTAAACCCCAACAGCGCTACCCACCTGAAATGACAGTAGGAGAGAAACGTACACACACACACGTGCACACACAGATTTAGGATTATTTTGACTTTTCACAACTGTTGACTTTTCTGTGTTACGATTAACAGTGTGTAGCAGAGGTCCATTAAATTTGCAACATAGCCTTTGGAATTTAAAACAAACCCTTCTTATGTTTGAAGACTTCTAGGAGAACTAGACAAAAGGTCACAGCATATACCTACCATGTAAAAGGGAAAAAACACAGACACGCCTGTGTGGTTCAGAGCAGGTTTACTGTGAGTTGTATGGCTCATAACAGGGGTTCTGATTTTCAGAAGTGCTGGCTCAGCGTGTATTATATGAGCACTAAATCATCAGAATTCACCAGTAAAGACTTCAGTAAAAACTGCCCATATTATTGTAAATCACACAATTCAACATTTAAATTCTGTTCTAAGTGCAACTAGCATTGATATATAGTTTACAGGAATTCAATTCAATTCAATTTTATTTATATAGCGCTTTTTACAACACATGTTGTCACAAAGCGGCTTTACAAATTGCGTGGGTCCAGATCCCTAATGAGCAAGCCAAAGGCGACAGTGGCAAGGAAAAACTCCCTAAGATGGCAGGAATGGCCACATCTCACTTCCATTCTGGGAACTTCTCTCAAATGAAGCCGACTTTTACCTCGGCTGAATTATGAGAAGTGAAGAAACCATCCGTGAGTCGACTGCTGCTTGAATGGGTGTCTATTTGCTTACGTTTCATAGCACTGAAAAAGCAGCTGAACTTTGCACTGTTATCACTGTTTTATGTGCCTTCTTTCCCTATTGCTGACAAAAAAAAATTGTTGCGCAACAGTGCACTGTTGTACTTTTGCAGCATTAGTGTAGCATTATTGAGTATTATTATTTGAATGTTATATACTTTGAATGTATAGTACTTTTGTTAATATGGACTTTATTTGGCCTGCAGGATGGCACTGCCCCTTACGGTGCCAGGTATGTGGGCTCCATGGTTTCAGATGTGCACCGTACCATTGCTTATGGTGGTATCTTCCTGTATCCTGCCAATGAGAAGAACCCCAAAGGAAAGGTGGGTTCAACAAGCAACTTATTACTTACAGCACCCATGCTATGGTACTGTACGCAAGCCAAATACTCTCTCTTCCTCTTTCAACCTGTTGGTTAAATGTTGAAAAGGTTTCATACTGAACACATCACTGTCGTCTTATATGTCATATATTACTGAGTTTATCAAATATTGCAAGCCAACAGGCCTCATACTAATATATCTAGTAAATATTCATTCTATCAGCATTGAACAGAGGGATCGTTGTTTTTTATCCTTTGTGTATGATGTGGTGAAGCCTAGGCAAAAAAAAGTTCAAAATATTAGTAAATATTAGCTGTTAAAATGGCTGTCCTGATAGCTGCTGTTGTGTTAGCTATGTTTTGTGAGGTACCATTGACTGAAAAAGAACAGGCCGTCTTTAGCAAAGGTTAGCTGTCTGTCATTAGAGGATTGTTAAGTCTTAAGTGCCTGTCGGTGGAACCTGTTGCCTAACTAGAACTCACATTTTTTCATGACACTGGATACAGATGGTCCTTGCTGTCACATTTAGTGCCCTGCTTTCAGAACAGAAACGTTTCACTATGGGAAAGTACTCTTGCTGTTTGTCAGAGATTTTTTTCTCAAATCTCAAACTCAAATGTGGAGATGGAGTCTTTCTAACCAAAACAAAACACAGCCTTGAGGCTAAATCAGGTCAAACATGATCCATAAGCAGTTGGCAGACTTAATATTAATTAAAATTCATCAATAACATAACCTAATAATCTAATAACCTTGATGTGTTTTAGGATGAATGGTAAGTTGTGAATGTTGAGCTGCAGTTTTTGGCCTGAGTTTTTACCCAGCCTCTCCTCCCCACGTCCGTTCCCGTTTCTCTGTAGTTGCGGCTGCTGTACGAGTGCAACCCCATCGCCTTCCTGATCGAGCAGGCCGGCGGCTTGGCCACCACCGGCACCCAGCGGATCCTGGACATAACGCCCGAGGCTCTGCACCAGCGGGTCCCATTCGTGGTGGGCTCCTCAGACGACGTCGAGGAATACATGTCCTTTGTCAAGAAACACCAGAAATAGACACTTCAAGACATCGAAGTGTCCAAATGTTTTTAGCCTGATTTGAACCACATTCTGGCGGTAGTCTAATAGTTGCATGGCAACAGTTGACAACTCACATTAGGTAAAGGTGAAAAACAACTCTAAACCTCATGATTTACAGCTAATGCAAAAAAAAAAAAGTCAAGTGACCTTTCACCAGTGCCTCACACAAACTCCTTTACACCCTTCAATATAGTCCCCATTTCTATTGTAACTGATCTTACAACAAAGGCCTGTTTTGCATCTCGGCCCTAGAAAACTAAAGCCGAATAACGTCTTCCAAATCGCACAAAAAAATATTTGAACAGGAACGTTTGAGTTTAATTTCTACACAGAGAACATGTAGTGTTTTGTCCTTCAGGCACTGTTTGGAACTGCCTGCTGTTGCTACAATGGTGTGGGTGTTGATGTTTTGGCCCCATAGTCATGCTCCTCCTTTCCAGCTTGTCAACATTATGTGCAGAGTCACTTTGCTATAGATTGCCTGCTGACGACATCCATTCCTGCAATCAGATGCCCCGCTCACTTGTAACTGGACCCACAGCCATTTGGCTAGTACCATCGACCCGGTGCTGTGCAAATGTATCGGGCTTATACCAACATCTGTATTTTAAAAATACATGCTTGAAAACATACAGGGAGGATTCATGTTGTGTTTGCTGGATACAAAGCACAGCTGATTAAAGGTGAAGGGGGTGTTGTCTGATACTACTCCAATTACTATAGGCTTTACTAGAATGGGCATAATGTTCATATGATCCATCAACACTAATGGCATCATTAAATTCTTTAGGCAATCCATTGAAGGCAGTCAGCCATAGAAAAGTACCAACATGAATTCTTAGAGTTAAAAGATCGTTTCCTTATGGCAATTACAGCTTCACTACATTACACATTGGTGTAAATATGGTCATTCTTCATATAATTTCTTCCATGTGGTTCACGTCTCAACTTGGTAAGTATTTTTTTAATAAATGAAACCCCAAGCACTCCAATCTGCAAGGACTCAAATCCACAGCCCTCTACTACCTGGAAGGATATTGAGCCGCTCACAAACAGCATTTTTCCACAAGTTTAATTTATCTTGACGGTAGGAAAAAAAGAGCATTTTACATTTGGCAATAATCTCTTAAATGAAGCTATAACAAGATTAAAACTTATCACAAACACTTGCATAAGTTGACTAAAACAGCTTTTTATTAAAAACAAAACAAAAATAGCTTACAGTACACACAAAGTCTTCGATTGCCACTCTAGCCCATTTCGGTCAGTAATACGTTTCTGCATCAGCCAAGAAGCTTCTCATCGCACTGCCAGTGCTCTTCACTGAGCATCAGAGAAGAAAGTCCCATGGCAGAGAACCAAATGACCGGACCTCCGAACATCAGCACACTAGAACTCCTAGATAGTGGGAGCGGTACCCGTTAGACCAGCGGGTAGCTGGCAGCTGTAGCAATGCCGCAGTGGTTGTGGCGGTCCTTTGCCATGTAGACGTAGCCCTCATCTCCCCAGGTCTCACTCCAGCTGCCAATGGAACAAAAGACACGTGAGAAACGTTAAGCGCACGTTCTGTTTTTTTTCTGCGTGTACGATAAATCCAAAATGCCCTGTGCATAAATGAGTCACACCTGTTCTTGACGATCCAGTACTTCTTGCCGTCCACATCTTCTCCCTGGAAGCCGTAACCGACCAACAGGACTCCGTGGTCGAGGTCCTCACTGCTGCAGTCCTTCTCGTAGTAGATTCCTAAAAACAAAAGTCAAAACTTGTGAAACGGCAATCCTAGAGCAGTTGGGGGGGGGGGTAGGGGAGACGCATGCTTGCTGGCCATGGTAGATTTTAACCATGACGCTTTCATATCTCCAGCAGATCAGTCACTAATCTAGTTCTTACTAAAAGAAAATAAACTTTAAAACCGATCTCAAATAAAATCAGCACTAAACTGACCCCCGAAATGACCACATGTACAGGTAATCTTAAACAAAACACTGCAGGATGTTAAAATGTGTGGATTTCTCAACTCAAAAGTAAGTTCTCGCCAACAAGTTACGAGGGTTAGTGGTGGGCCTTACCGGAGTGGTAAAACTGGAACGACTCGTGTCCGGCATCGATGGCCACAGACACTGGGCCGACCGCAGCCACCGCCTTCATCAGGGCATGCTCCTTTCCACTGGGGATGTCCACAAAGCCAGTGTCATTAGCCACACTGTACTTGGGATCATAATGGCAGGGCTGGTCATCCTTCAAAGAAAAGAAACAGCATTTATGAACAACTAATATTCCAAAATACAAGTCAAATGTTTCACCAGGCTGGCTTTAACAAAAAAACATTTCAGATTAGCAAAAAAAAAAACTTTGGTTCCCTGAAAACTTTATCATCAGTAAGAAGTTACCAGACTTACAGTTCCAATGTAAGGGTAGAACTCCTCAGAGTCCAGGCCACCAGTGTCCTTGATGTACTGGAATGCCTGGTCCATCAGGCCACCATTGCACCCTTCGTTGCCCTCAGGCCTAGAGCAGTCCACCAGGTTCTGTTCACTCAGGGACACCAGCTTGCCAGTCTTGCGGACCAGCTGACCCTCCATGGCTCCAGTGGTACTGAAGGCCCAGCAAGAACCACATTGTCCCTGAAATAACAGGAATATAGTTTCAAATACAGAGACACTACATGTACAAGCACTATTGCACAACATGTTCTTGGTGCACATCTGCCTACAGCATATAATGTGCTGCAGAGAGAAACCTCTTGGATACTGAACATGACTAGTCACCTGGTCTTTGACGGGGGTGACGTATCCCTTCTCCCTCCAGTCCAGCTTGGTTGGGGGCACCATGAAGTTGGGCTCCATGAAGAGAGACCCCCTATGCCTCCTCTCTGCTGAACGCTTGTAGCCGTTCATGGACTGTCTGAACTCCTCATGGGTCTGTAGACACAAGTCAACTTGGTGAACGCTGGACCTTAGTGAACATGCGTCTACGTTTACAGCTCGTTTTTCCTGCAGCTCTCTACATGTAGTGACTACACAGGCTTACCATGTCACCAAAGTGGTTCATTCCAAGGCGATAAGTGTGTTCGCCCATTGAGTGTTCAAGGTTGTGCAATTCAATCTTCTTCAAGTTCTTCTCCCACACCATTCTCCTCCATCCTTCTTCCTTCTACAATAAAAGAAGGAATCTCAAACTCAGTCCATTTTCACAAGTTAATCAACAGAGAGGAAAAGCAGTGTGCTGAAAGGCCTTTACAACTTACTTCGTGGTATTTTTTATTGTGCCAACCCTTCCAGTGTTCCCAGTGAGCGTCCAGCTCACGGTCCAGACTCGGTGCAGCAAATGCAGCACTAAAGCACACAGCGATCACCGCTAGATACAGCCTCATGACCTACAACATGGAAATACAAAACCAACATTATTAGTATTTCAAAGGCATCGGTTACAGCGCAAGGTCTTCGTTTACCGTACTGCTGTTAAACGTTTCATATAACTGCCACGAATCCGACCGATACGTTACATCAGTCCATTTGAAACCGAGATTTAGACAATAAACATAAGGAGCCGGTTGCATTTGCGCGCCTGTTCCGCAGTGCAACACCGTGTAAACAAGTAGCTGGAAGCCATCCTAAAGATACCCTACAACCCCCCTACCCATACCCAGTCACACACACGGTTTTGTTCGTCTAGGATTTCAAAGAATACAATGACTTTAGACTAAAGCAATGCGCTGAAAACACGAACAGCAAAGACGACGGGTTTTGTCGCAGTCACCAGGGGGACGAGCCACACTAAACTAGGAGTTTCCCAGGAAAAGGAAAAAGAGACCGAAACCGGATCGACGGGAAATCGAAACAAATACAAGCGTCTAGTCAGAGTCCAGCGAGGTTCGTGGACACAAACAATGAACGATATGTTGCTGCATGGACGAAACGAAGCCGATTTCACAATAACATCGTATCTAGAGGCCTGTGAATCAAATATATTGCTAGCAAAACACTAAACAAAGTATAATAAACCTCAGCAGTTTATAGCTAACGGTTAATTAGAAGCGAGTTAGCTATCTAGCCAAGTATTGTATTAAGATGGCTAGGTTAACTGACTTGGATAACTTACAACTCAGCAAATCCCAGGGCCGTATTTGGTTAGCGAGCTAGTTAAAAGCATATATTTTACATAGGATACCAAAATACAAAAAAAAATCTTAAATTGATTAATTTAAAATAAAACATCCTAAAATGTAGATTAAGAAACCTACACAAATGCTTCGAATCATTATGGCATATAGCTAAACTAGTCATAAATAAGAGAAAACAAGGTCTTACCTTTACTGAGGAAAAACTTAAGAGAAAAATACTCTCCGTTGAATACGGCGCAGCGTTTATATGGCTTGACTTCAAAGGCTTGACAATTCCCCGTTTTCTCATTGGCTTAAACCTTCATCCCACCCCCATGAACTCGTCATACGGCATGTGATCTGTTCACACGTGACTGTTTCCCCGCAGATGGAATTTTATTATTTTGTGGAGTTTGATGATTTGGGTGCGTTTTTTAAGGTTGCATCTAGTAAGGACTTCAGTACTAAAATGTTATGCTCGTCATTATGTTCAAAAGACTTGAGGGGGGGGGGTGTTAATATTGTATTGTTTATCGTATTTAACATCCTGTTTGCACGGCATTCCTGCAATAAGCACTTTCAGACGTAAGCTTCTCACATGATTGATAAACATGACTGATTTGGTCTTGACCTAAAAGCCAGACCCTGACACGCTGCTTTGTCAAACTGCTTAAACACCGTGTATCAGTCTGATCTCAAACATCAATAGGCATCAATATGTCAACAGTTAATCCAATTAATATGGAAAAAAGAAGCAACCTCAAGTCCCCTCCGACAATACCTCAACCATCTAATCAATAAAGCCTGAATGGAGGGGATAGACGATCTTTTAGGACCTGATCACATTATCGTTAAGCAAAGTTGCTAACCTCAAAAGTGATTTCATGTTGATGGCACTGTTGCTTAAGCACAAATGCCCTTTTGATGGTCATTCTCACCCTCTCTCATTCACACACACACACACAAACTATATTTGAAAGAATCAAAAGATAAAGATAACCAGTGTTAGCAGTTGACAGCTTTAAACTTGAGCTAGTTGTTTTCTACAGTGAAACTGGAGGTATGTGAGAGCAGTGGCTTCTGTACATAGACCCATTTGTGTTAAACAGACATTTGATTACATGCATATTTGAGACAAAGTGCTTCACTGTAAGGGTGACACTTAATCTACCTTATTGTGTTCTTAAACATTACATTACTTATAATACAGCAAGTCTACAGACAGCTTTAGTGGACAGAAGATTGAGTTTTGCATTAGTATCTCACAATAGCGCAGTTTTATTATTTATTTTGCCTTTTGTTCTCCTGGTGCTAATTTACAATGTCCATTGTTGGTCCAGTTTAAGCTCTTATGCTTTCCCACTTCTGTCTGGATAAAATAAATGTTAAATATTTAAAATTAAAATTCGATAACTGAAATACTAAAACAATCTCAATTTTGAAATCAAACTTTGTGGGAAAAAAACATTTTCTTTCATAGAATTAGTGATCAAGTAATGGCTAAAGTTTTAACATTTATTATATTTCTACACTACAACCTGTATACTCATTTTGCATTGAGGTGTTGGCAGAATGGACCACAAAGAAAAAAACCAACAGACTGAACATATTGAGAAACAATGATAATCATTTTCTATCTCCGAGGACAAGACCAGGCATGTCGTACCTCTTTAAGAGCGGACGTGTTCCCTTCACCATCAGCGTATTATAATCATAATTTATCCATTTCCGTATTTATCACAGCTGGTCTGGGGGTCGGGCCTCAATTGACGTAGTCAGGCTGGACAAATATTGCTCGAAATTCCAAGCAGAGCACTTATCTGACTCTGTGAGCCATGCATCTGTTATCAGAGGTCATGATCGTTAAGGCAAAAGAGCTTCTGTGATCGGCAGGGGCGCAACAACCACTCTTACAATAGAAGATGGTAGAAAACGCAATCACAAACTGCACGTCTGACACCTTCGACACAAAAGCGAGACAGCCCAACGCTGTCAGGTAATCAATTTATTATAAAAATGTACTACACTGTTTTCAGGAAGTATCAGGGACATGGCATTCAGAGACATGCTATATGAATATAATATAAATAGATGAAAAGTCTTGTGCAAAGAGATGACTGTACAAAGTCTTAAATACACCCAATACTTTTCTCCACTTAAAACCCTCAGTAGAGCTTTAGTAGGGGAAACCATGAACCCCCCAACAATCACTCGAATGAAAACAGAGAAAGAGAGAGAGAGATCAATAATACAGACTCAATCATGACGGAAAAAAATAAATGTGCCATGTGGAATGAACACAACTGTCCACTTTCCCTTTTGCAGAGCAAGTGACGAACTAGAGAGGCTCAGTTGGAAGTGGCTGAATATCTATTTAGGATTTTTAGAGAACTAACTAAAAGGAGTGCCTTTGCTCCCTGCTGAGAGAGGGCGAGAGGGAGAGAGAGAGAGAGAGAGATAAAGAGAGAGAGGGGGAGAACGAAAAGGAGAAAGATGGTTATTGGCTATTACTGACTGTTGTTGTGGTCATTTCAGTTGACTGACAAAAGCAATACATTCATTTCCATAACATCATAAAGGCCAGTCCACCTCAAACGCATTATGGACCCAGAGGTCATTCAAGCTACACATTCACTCAGAAGTGAGGAAGCCTGTTTTTTTCTTTTAGGTGTTTTCTCAACACACACATTGTTTGGACTTCACATATACACCAGTGAATTTAAATTTCAACCTCAGTGCAAAAGGAAACTTATACATTTCACAAAACCTTTGCCTGATTTCAGTCCCTTGGAAAATATTCTTTTGGTTTAAAACCCACTGAAAAGAGTATAAATGAGCTTGAAATTCATTTGAAATCAACGTCCTCAGACATTGACGAGACGCATAAAACAGAAAATATATATTCAAGCTGACAACTGTAACAATATTGAGATCATGCTTTAAAACACAGAGCAGCCAAAGTCATTTGCAAACAAAATTGCATTAGTAATGGAAACCACTTTGAGTACATTTCTGAACTCTCTGTTGTTTAATCAGGAATGCACATGTAGTTAGTTTCTTGACAGCAGTATTTAACTCCTATTGGCTGGATCTGACCTTTGCAATGATAGTAATATGAAAATGTCAATTGTCAAAGCAAATCCTGATTGAGTGACGATGCAACGTACGTCAAGGCTTAGCAGATTGTGCTTCCCAGTGAAATTGTGGCTCTTTGATCAGTTCCCTTTGAGGACTGTACATGATCTCATGATGTAGATGGTCGCGGGAATGCTGAAGGTGTTTCATGAGCTTCATATGTGGTTCTAAACCCATGCCCTTTGCTATGAGGTATCTTGGAACAAATCTTGACCAGAGTTTGAGAAGAGGCTAAAACAATATTCTTTATTAAAAATTAAAATAAATAAAAGAAAACGCTTAGTGAATTTCCAATATGGATAGTTTTCTAGCATCAAATGGTATGCATATAACTTTAGTATAATATTTCTTTTAATTTGAGGCAGAGAAGTAAGCTACACAACTCCAAACCTCAGTAATCTCTGTCTGTCATAGAAGCAACAGGTTTACAAAAGGGCATCTAAGGGTAAGGACTGCAATACTGACAAATATTCATTTTAATAAGTAGGATTAGGCGTGTCCTGGATGGCTCGTTGACAATGGCTTACCATCATAAAGGCACTCAGTTGCTTGAATCATTATATTAAGTATTGGGTCTGAGAACCTAACTCATCCTTCTGTCATCAAATTGAGTATAAACCACATTATCACAATAGATATTGGAATGTATAAAAGAATAAAAAATTGGAGAATTCTTCAAATCAGATGAGATTTTTCCTTGATGTCTTATGAGATTCTAACTTGGAATAAAAACAACAGATAAACAACAACAACAAAAAAACAACATAATTATTCTTAAACTAGGCACTCTATCAGAGTTGCCCCAGAGGAATGAGACATTCGGAAACAGCAAAGAGTAGCAAGATCGATGAGTACCAAGATTTGAACGTCACAGTCTTGGATGGTGAGGGAACCGAGTTTTAACAACACTCCACGGATTAAATTGCACACGTTCCTCCATGCACACAGGTCGCGCTTTAGCGTGAGATGACAGAACTGATGGAGTTGTAAGACGTTCCGCCACCGTTGCAGACCGGGCCGTAGGGTTCCGGTGGGGTGCCCATGCTCTCTGCGTTCACCCGGAAAACCGGCGCTGCTTTCAGGAGGAAGTCCGCCGCATCGCGACGGCCAAGTTCGCGAAGCTTCGCCACCAGGATCCCAACAGTAGCGTCCGAGCGCTGACTCCATTCCTGCAGCAGAGCCACCGTTGGGCTCGGGACGGAGAACGGGTCTGCCGGTGGCGTTCCGTTGGTGCCGGTGCTGTATTTAGCCGCTAGCTCGCTAAGGCCCAGGTTCATGGCCAGTAGACACCAGTCCTTGCCCAGGGCGTCGGGCGGGTCCAGCAGTCGGCAGAGCTTCCGCCGGGCCAGGTACCCGACTTCGGCCGCCGGCACGTCCCCGCCGAGAGTGCCCCGCTTGTACATCTGGGTGCAACCTAGCGCTACGATGCTGCTGAAGCTCTCGCGGTAGCCCCCCATGGTGTTGGCCAGTGCACTCTCGCCCCGCGCCTGGGCGCGGAAGAAGTCCCGGGGCTGGTAAAGCATGATGGGGCCGTGGTGCTCCCGCAGCTGCTGAGGGCTCAGGTAGTGGCGGGTGGTCAGCAGGCCCGGCAGGGTGGCGGCCAGCAGGCCCTCCGCCATGCCGCACAGCGTGTCCAGCAGGGCGTAGCAGCGGGCTCGCTCCAGTTCGGGCCCCCGGAGCTGCACCTCCACGCCCTGGCCGTGGTTGACCAGCAGCACCAGGGCGTCCACGCCGCCCAGCCCCACCCGGGCGCCGCCGCTCCACAGGCGGGCGTCGTCCGCCTCCGCCTCGGGCCGCTGCTGCCGGCTCCAGCGGCAAAGGTTGACCTGGAGCTTGTGGAAGAGGCCGCAAGGGAACGGCGTCAAGTGCTCGGCAGGGACGACGCGCACACCGCCGTACAGCAGGGCGTCCTCCACCTCCTCGTCGGACCAGGAGCGCTGCAGGCCGCCGGCGCGGATCAGGGCGGGGACATCCACCATGCCCGGGTTGGACAGGTCGCGCGCGCACACGTCCATGGCGTCCAGGATCTGGAGGAGCTCGTCCACGTCGCCCTCCGAGACCAGGGCTTGGAGCTCTTCTTGGCGGTAGCGCCCCCTGTAGTGATGGATGGCTTTGGGGGTTTCGATGGAGAGAAGCTTGCCCAGGACGTTGGAGCAGAGCCAGCGAGGGTCCAAGAGCACCACATCCTGGACTGTTTCGCTCTGCATGATATTGATCTAGACCCCATGAGGAAATTAAAAAAAGACAGATAATGATAAGAACGTATAGTCTGAGATCCATTTCTCAGTGGGATGAATGCACCTTGGGGAGGATCCCTGTCTCCTATTTGTTGGCTTCCCACAATTTGATTTTGCAGCAGTCGTCTACTCTTTCAATTTTTTAATAAGCCTTTACTTGGAATACTTGAAGATTTATGGCATTACAGCAGGTGTCATAGTAATATTACTCAATAAAACCAAATATGCCAAATATGGACCCAGCCAACTATTTTAGTGCCCAAACTATTTTCACACCCATCACCCAGCCAATATACCTTGTCTGAGAAGAACCACAATTGCGCCTAGATTGGCAAACGCAGACGATCGGTGATAAAACACTGCCCTCTAGTGGACTAAAATGTAATTTTGTTTTCATTTTGGACGCACTGAATTAACCGTGATTATTATCTAAAAAAACAAAAAAAAACAAAAACTCCATCAGAGGACAATGCCGTAACATTCTTACATAATGTGCTAGATGACTAACACTCGGACGTCCTCCTGGCTGCTTTGTTGTTGATACGCTGCTATAATAGAGTGGGAGGTGTAATTGGAGGAACGGAGGGATATCTTATCAACCGGCACCGCCCACAACTCACCACTGAGATTCATATACACACACACACACACACACAGAAAACATGCTTGTAAGCAAACTTGGTGCTGACAACTGAAATCCATTCATGTCTTGCTGCTTGATTTACTCTGAAATCATATACACTCGGACACATGTTCGGGAATGGAATGTGCACGCCTGCACACATACACACACACACACACACACACACACACACACACCTCTCCCATGCTGTGTAACTGCAGGGCTAGTTCACGCAGGTCCTCCTCGCTGGCCAAAGGGTTGATCTGCTCCTGCGCGTCTGCCACAAACTGCTGCAAAGACATGAGCTGATTGGGCCCCGTGGACTTGCGCCACGAAGGCAGAGTGGCCAACAACTTCTCCGCCAGCTGAGTCATCGGCCTGCAGCTCTGAGTGAAAAGAGAGAGAAGGAGATGAAGCATGTCAGGAGAGACTAACAAACACCAGAAAATTTAGCGGGTTTTTTCCCGCTTCAGAAAGGCGATGTCCTTCAGTTGACGAACTCCGTGCGTGAAGGGGAGCTCTTAAGAGCGTGAAGGCTGGGAGGACCGGACGAGCGAGACAGCTGAGGCAGGGACGGCTGCAGGGGTGCGTGGGAGGACCAGAGAGAGAGCGAGTGGTGCCGGAGGAGAGAGGGGCTCATTAGGGAGAGTGTGTGGGATAGGCCTTTGCTTTGTCTGTGTGTGTGTGTGTGTGTGTGGAAGAGAGTAGCAGAGGGCTATGTGAAAACATAAGTGGACTCTGACTGAGTCATAATGGACTACTACTACTACCACCATTACCATCACACGCACACACACACACACACACACACACACACACACACACACACAAACACACAGCCACTCTGAAGGAGCATAGTCATGAGGCCCTTCCAGTCACGGTGGCGACTGATTAGAAAACAAGCATCGCGCAGATGGAGTACTGAAAATACATACTGACATGATGGAGTACTGAGTACTGAAAACACGTACTGAAATGATGGAGCTCCGCAGCTCTGATAGAAGGTTCCTCAGCAGTTTCATGTCTTTGGAGTTGGAAGCGCCGGCGTCCATTACAAAGAGCTTATCCGCTATCTCCAGATCGTTCCCAAACCTGCATGATATCGCAAAGGATTCACACAGATGCTGAACTGAAATCACTTCAAACGCAGCAAGAAATACAGCAGTAGACTAAGACGAACTAGACGTTTATTATACTAGAACTTATAAAACAACCAAAATGTTTATCATTCATTAGCATTGATCATAAATGTCCACTCACAAATAAATGAATGTACTCATTAGTGTCATGATATGGTAATTATTTCATACTCTGAATTTCTTGATTATTTAAGCGTTGCGTAAGCAGTTTTAACCTGACAGATAGATGGGGCTACGGGCAGTTACATTTTAAATTTAAACTGAGGTGAACAGTTGAAAGTTAAACATGGCTGAGCAGGCTACCTGTTGCGAGCTTCCTTCAGCAAAGCTCTTTCCTTGTCGTAGCCAAACTCTCCACCAAACGACCGCGGCAGATTGGCGATGTCAGCGTGTGTGGCCAGCAGCACCACACGCAGAGGGTTCCGGATCTTTCCGCCAAACGCTGAGCACACACACATAGCAGGGTGGTACACTTAAAACGGCAGCCTCGTACACACTCTCTCTCACACGCGCTCAAATCTTTGATGGTGTCCTGGGGTTCTAGACGTATTTGACTGATAAAGATGATCTTTGAGGTTTTAGTCACATTTGGTTCTTCTTTGTTGGAGGCTTCTCTCTCTTAAATAAGTCCACTTCATACATCTTCAACTTTGCACATTTTTGTAAGTGACTAAATGTAACATGACTAAACATAACATCAACATGGGGTGGTGTGGTGCGTTTTTGTCCGAGCAAAATCCGAAATTAAGAAAATTGCACAAAGAAAGGGGATGATGCATTAACTAAAACAAGGGCAGAAATCATTTCTATCCATCTGTGTATACAGAAATCATCTGTATCTGTGTACAGAGACAATAATCATCTATACCTGTGTACACAGAAATCATCTCTATCTGTGTATAGATAAAAATAATTTCTATCCATCTGTGTATACAGAAATCATATGTATCTGTGTACATGAGTAGAAATGATCTGTATCTGTATACAAAGACAGAAACCATATTTGTGTGTACACAGACTGAAATCAACTCCATCCATCTGTATACAGAGACAGAAAGCATCTTTATCTTACAAAATGGTCAGAATGGTGCCATTATGCATGAACAAGTTAATATAAGCAATAGCATTTTCTTCACAACAAGTAAATAATCGACAGAATTCCCTCGACAGCCCTCAAAGGCTGGACCTCTGCTAGAAACCTCTCTGGCCCATGGCCATCCTGGGAGAGCAGAGCCACGCCCCCCTCCCTAGCCGAAGCCCCACCCACCAATGTTGTCGTTGGGCAGGGTGAGGGCCTTGAGGCAGTTAAGCCAGAAGGTGACGTGGCTGAGTTGTGTCTCGTACGGCTCCTCCAGACTGAACAGCACCAGGTGGATGGCCGTGCTGTCGTTGGCCGCAAAGTAGTCGTATGTGCAGTAGTACACTGGGTTACCGGAGAACTCCCACACGCTGAAGTCTCCCACACCTGACACACACACACACACACACACACAAACAATTTAAAAACTTCTCCATTTTCTTAAGTAGACTTTCAAATCTCCCTCTCAATAATTGATTGCTCCTAAACTTCCAAAATCCTAATTTCAATTCGTTTTAGCCTTCAACATAATGAAGAATTATGAATATCAATAACTTACTCAAGACACATGAATAATAAAAACACTGAATAAACATCAATGAATATTTTAAAAAGATAGTCATCGCTAAGCCTGGTGCTTTAAATAATTAAAACACTTAAATTATTCCAGATGGGGATTCATATTTGTATCTAGTTTCCAATGTAAAAGCTGGACACAGATAAGCAAATACAAACAAAATCAAAAAGGAAGAGAGAAATAAAGAAGAGAGAAAGAGAGACGAGGTGCTGAGGGAGCGGCGCTTTCTGACCGTTGACGTTAGCCGTCTGGATGTCGATGGCCTTGGTGGCCGTGTCGTCGGCCGCCGAGAGGGAGCCGTGTGCGGGCGTGAAGACCTCCAGCACGCCCTTGGTGAGGCTGGGCTCGAACATCATGCTCCTGCTTCTCACGCTCACGTTCTCGCAGCCCGGATACAGGTTGGAGATGCTCGCCGAGACTGTGAGAGAGGACGCAAGCGCATGCACACACGGCAATTAGCACTATTAATCTTCTTAAATTAATAAAGGCTTTAATCATTTGATGGCCATTAAGTAATCCCCATTATTCTTTTTAAATTATGCAGGGCTTAAGACTTTAAATGCACCGTAAGTTAGATAACTATGCAGTAACAAATTGCCACCACAAGGGGGTGCTAAGTCCATATGACCGTAGGAAAAAAAACTCAAGAGGAACTTAAAATCTTACAAACACGGTGCCTTGAAGTGTGAATGCCCATCTATTATCGCTCTTTGTTTGTGTTATCGCTCTATGTATTGCATAGTACTTTCGATGTGAAACACAAATCCTGTGTCTATCAAAGGACTGCAGAACTACAGTTTTAGTGAAGCCACCCTTTAAATTTCCAAGGTCCGACACTAATCACAGCAGAGGGTAATTACAGATTGAAACGTATTACAGATGTAAATGATGTTTCACGCACATTCTTAGCGTAGCGAGTATTAAACGACAGCCTTGCTGAAGGGGCTGACAAAACAGGTTTGTGTCATGTCACGCAACCCCATTCTGAAGGGGAAGGACAGGCTTGAGACAGTTGCACAAGTATGCGGTCGGCAAGCGTGCGAGGGAACGTTCCTCGGGCCTATCCTGCCGAGACTCGAGGAGGGAGATGCGACGGAGCGGCTGGTAACCCTGCGGCGCGGTCGGGGGCGAGCGCCGTCGTCAGCGTCGCCAACAAACTGGTTTCTTCATTTAGTTTTTTCGTTTTCGCCTTTGTTCTCACGCCCTCGCGCACCGCTTGTGTGGAATGCATTACTCAAGCCATGCGGAAGAAGAGCCGCATGCTCACAAGGTCACAGGAGTCACCTTCACTTTAGGGCACCGCGCATGACGTGGGTGTCTCGAGGCAGGACGTGCCAGAGTCGGCGGGACTGCGCGCTCCTCCCTTTTCCCGCGCAAAGCTCAAACCCGGGGGGGTGTTGGGGGAACGGCGCCCTACCCGAACCGAACCACAACCCATTCGGATCACCCGGGGAGAGACGCACCTGCGGGTTTGGAGCTGGCCGGGGAGGCCGGGTGCCTCACAGGGTTGGTGAGCCGGGGCCTCCGGCGGCGGAAGAAGCTCCGCAGGATGCCGCATTTCAGGGACTCCAGCAGCGTGCTCTTCCCAGCGCCCGAGTGGCCAAACAGCTTCAGCTTGATGCGCGGCTGGGCCGTCTGCGTGGGGCGCAGCTGCTGGATGTATCCGCCCTTGTGGTTGTCCTGACGGAAGCGGTCGGGAATGCAGATTAGCAGGGCGAGTCAAGAGCCGCTGAAATTTCATAGACACCCTATGGGCTGGTCGTATTAAAATGAGATGCAAAACCTGAACGCGACCGGACTAATAAGATTACAGTTAACTAACGAGTCATGAACTGAAGTGGCTTATTATCACAAGCTCGCGACATAATATTCTTACAGGCCCTTCTAATATACCCCCCCCCCCCCAAAAAAAATGCATTGTGTAAGTATGGCAGAGAGAGCGCAAACCTTCTTCAGCTTGGCCAACAGCAGCGCTATATGGTCCTGCTGCTCTGCGGTTGCCAGATCCTCTGCCGTCTTTCCATCCTGGGAAAAGAAGCAGCGGAAGAGGAGAGGATGATGGAGAGGGATTAAGTGCTCGGCCGTGAGACCCGTGGCGGTGAACAGGGCAGAGGCGTCGCGCCGCTGCCCTATAACACCGCCGCGCCTCCATCATCTGTTCTCAATTACGACTCCATCTCATGCTGACGGAGCTTAGATGGGGGTCATGAGAGTGAGCAGGGGGGATGGAGGGAGACAGAGAGAGAGAGAGAGAGAGAGAGAGGAGGGCGGAGATATAGGCAGAGAAAGAACGAGAGAGAGAGAGAGAGAGAGAGAGAGAGGGATAAACAAAGATTCAGAGAGAGAAAGAAAGGTTTACAGCCAAGTGAAGCAGCCCATGATGTTTCAGTACACTACTGGGTGAGGTCAGAGGTCACTACTGGGTGAGGTCAGAGTGCATAGGTCATGCAGTGATGTGATGGGGCGAACAGTGGAACACTGAGACTTATTCAGGACATCACAGAGACAGACAGACACAAATGCGCAGAAACCTCACGGGTGCTCAAAATAAACAAATGAGTCCACAATGCCCATATTAACCACCCTCCTAACCTCATCCAACACCTGGGACCACGGGCATAGTTACTAAACACACAGCTGTGGTCCTCAAAAGAAAAAAGCACTATATCATACACACACAACCCCATTGCACACCAGCCACAGCTCCAGACTAGCGAGCACATTGAGGAGAATGTGGTGAATGCAGCCAATATCCAACAATCCCCATAAATAAATAATATCCATAAATAAAAAGAAACAGTGGAAAGGTTATGAAGATGTGTGTGGTGTAGAGATGTGCACTATTCTCATCTAATACCTGAATGAATCAAAAAGGATTTCCTCTACCAGGGCCTTCTAAGAGGACCAACGTCCTCTGTCAAACATGCCGCTCTGATTTCACATCTTCATCCTTCAGTTGGGCTTGTATTATTTTGCCTTTATTTGATATTCAGCTTCTCATCTATGGTGTCCCATCAGGGACATCTTCGCCATTGCACCGCGAACGTCCATCTAGCTCAAAACAACTGAAGCTATCCTTCAAACACTAAAAGCGGAGGATGGAGAATGGTCAGAAAAAGGCCACGCGATACGTCAGATCAAAGGCAGTCGTCTGGCACAGACACAATTACTCGCACATCAGGCTCACAGACGTAGGCACTGAACCTTAGAAACACAGCAGCTACTTCAATCATGCACATTCAAACTGGACACATTCTGTGTTTAGGAATCCCACTTCCATCATTTAAAATCACGTAGCATCCATGGCACAACGGGGCTCATAAGAACTTAAATTATAGATCCAAGCCCTGCGAATCCTGGAAATACCTGGAGACTGCTAGCATACAATATTAACGCAGTACTCTGAAGACTGCCTTTTCCAAAATTAATTGGTTTGGGCCCGTTCCTTAGGTGGTGGACGGCATGGTGCCGAAACCACATGTTGGCCTTGGAGTGAATGAGGGGTAGTGAGGGGTATTGATTGGGAACGGAGCCATAGTGAAGGAAGCAGCTCTAGCTGGTCTCTGCCCCTGCTGTGCGCGAACGTGCCGGGAAGGCCGGTGTCACGCGGTTTTCCAGCACGCGTAAAACCTTCGGAGGGGTGGGGAGGGGGTTATTCTGGGCAGGGCTGCAGGGGCTGCACAAGGAAGTCAGAAAAGTGGGGAAGATTCAGACTCTCTCTCTCTCTCTCTCTCTCACACACAGACAGAAGTCAGGCGCCTGCTTGAAAGCTCACACCAGACTCACAAACACACACACAGGCGTGAGAATATTGCTCAAGCAGTTTCAGCATTGCACGCACGCACCAGAAACAAGGCGAAGACATGCACAGCACACACCCTGAGGTGAGGAGAGCAGCTATTACAGCAAAATGCAGATGTCGTCACTCATATTGGTTTGAAGGCACAATGGTGCTAAGTCCAGTAAATCAGTGCACACAGCCGTAGGGAATGAACCAGCGTTGCCGGTGCACAGTAGCACCATGGCTGTGCTTTCAGGAGTCAATTATACATCAGTTATGTAAAGAAACCAAAGACTGCCACTTCACATGAGTCAGTGAGCTTTGATTCGTTAATCTGAGTTAATCTGATTTCCTAAGCTTCTGGAGACTGGATTTCAGGTAACACACCGCACCCATTACAGAACATTCGTCAAAGGGCGGAACCAGAGTGTTGCTTATATTACAAAAGACCCTTGGAGCAGCGGCCTCTCCAACATGATCAGTGATTTAGAAGAGTGTTAATGACTCCTCCCCCATTGTACCATAGAACCAAACCAGTGCATGGGCCGGCCATTGCCTTTCAGGGTCCATACTGGGATTCTCAGAGAAAGTCTTGTAAAATCACTGCTGTTCATGTCAGACATCTTAGCCAATCATAGATGTTTCACCACTTGTAGGAATGGGCTAAGGCATTTTGTAATCAGAAGGGAAAATCCTGAGATTTTAAAACAATTGGACTTGTCATTAATTGACACCGTCATTAGCCATAGTGGCAATGTTGTCTCTAACCAGAAAGAAAAAGGGTATTATCTCTCTCTCTCTCTCTCTCTCTCTCTGTCCCCCTCCCTCCCTGTTGTGCAAATGCACTCCAGACCAGGGACGTGTCCAGCGACTCACGTTGGTGATTGCCTCCGTGTTGGCTCCGGCTACGCAGAGTCGCCGCGCCACCTCCAGCCCTCCATTGCACGCCGCCACGTGAAGAGGCGTCTTCCCGAACTGTGACACACACGCACACACACACACACACAGGTCAGAACCCTCCACAGCAAACACAAATAAGCAGTGCCTAGTTTAACAGCCCCAAAACCTCAAGGGCTGAAGTTGAAATGAGGAGCAACAGTTTCCATCTGGGGTTCAGAAGGGAAGCCAAGCAGAGGATGTTCCTCCTGGCCCGGCCCGGCTTGCAGTCACAGCTAACTTACGTCTTCGGCTGTCTAACGAAAGTGCCAGGTGCAATGCCATCAAGCGGGCAGGCAGAGAGTGGATAGGATGTTCACCCAGCCAATCAGCTTGGAGCGTTGTTACAAGCGTGACGCCCAAGAAATGAACAAGGGCACCTTAGAGGTAACGGGGATGATTTTAACTTAGAGAAGGTTACGGGGATGAAATGGGAGATCTACATGTCTCTGTAAATGGTCAATTAAACATTCAGTGAAGACAAGTCCACGGGAATAAAAGATGGAGGCCGGACATGGGTGGACGTTTTGGTACAAATATGATATGACACTTGAAGACATGCATACCGAGTATCGTGATAACAGGCTTTTCTGAGGTTTGCTAGCAAGCCGGAAAAGACACTATACACTGTGCTGCTTCTCAGGTGCATAAAGGCAAATATGCAGTCTGTCCACATACTGATGATACCCATGATATGTCAGTAAAGTGATGAAATTAATAACAGAACATCGCATCACTCACTCCTAAGTCTAGACCCATCGGTAGCAGGCAATACTGTCTAGTTAAACACTCAGGAAGAAGTGGTTGCACATATAAACAAAGTAGATGGGAAACATGAGGGAATCTGCCTTGTTGGGGATGTCCAGATTGGCTTTAGCGCTGCACAGCAATGCGACCAGTGCCAGGTTGCCGTCCTTGCATGCGATGTGCAGGGGAGTGTTGCCATGGCGATCCTGGTGGTCCACGTAGCAGTGGTGGCTGAGGAGACACTTCACCACCTCGATCTGACACCTTCTCACGGCCAGGTGCAGCGCGATGTGACCGTCCTGTGCGCCACACACACACACACGCACAATTTAGTGAATTGCCAACAGGTGAGCCGAACATAACGACAGACGTTCAGGTACCACCGTTTCATGACAAAAGTTTCTTGAGTTGAGAGGAACTCATGAGATTCCCAGTCAGCCCACTTTACTTAAGTGCTATTTGACAGACATATATGGATCTATTTGTGAAGGCTTTACATGTTTTGGACCAAACTCAAAAAAAAAAATCGTTTACAGAGGCAGGGGTTACAATGTTATATTTGTTTATATTGGTACAGGCTGTTTGAAGGTCACGTCAGGGTCACAGAACATGCTGAAGAAGATGAATCACACATTCTACGAGGTTCACAACTCTAGAAAAGCTTCAATGCATAATAAAAAAACCCATATCTTTATAATATTCTTAGATGTTGTATTTATTTGTTTGTTCAACATCGATCATCGCCACCGCGCCAGCACGCTTACTCACAACTGCTTTGAAATGTGCGCGGGCGCTCTTACCTTGTCGGTAGACTCCAAGTTTGCGCCGTGCTCCAGCAGACACTCGGCAATGTCGCGGAAGCCGCGTGCCGAGGCGGTCAGCAGGGGGCTCTCTCCCTCGCGGTTCCGTGCGTTGACGTCGCAACCGGCCTCGCACAACACACGCGCCACTGCAGAGTAGCCGTGCCACGCGGCGCAGTGCAGAGGGACCTCCTGCTCCTGTACGCATCGGTCATTATGAATATTACCGAAGGCCAATATAAAGAAGGAAAGCTGTACTGTGCCCGACCATCGACCACCGTCACTTTTGGCAGTAAATCAATTGCACGTTTTAACAGTGCTTCTCGCATTAAATCCACGATATTACCCCAGGATAATGCAGCGAAGGACGGCTGCTATTTGCTTAATGAAGTCCTTCTGAGCGCTTGGCAAGTGAAGGGTAGACACGTTAGCCCCGCCACGCTTAGCCCGCCGTCGCCATGGCAGCGAGTGTTAAATTGCCAGCTTCATCAAAGACGAATGATGAAGCATCGGTGTGCGTGAAATTAATTAATGGTCCTTGGCTGGGATTATGCAGGCAGGTATATCCTGAGTAACAGCCTGCTTCTATAGTATTTGAACACCAAACTTAAACGTCTCAGACACTACCTTTTAGTGAAATATTTATAATTAGGTGGAACTCCCAGCAATTTGCTATTTGAAATAAAAATGAGAACTGTTAGAATGCAAATAACATTTTCCTCGACCCATGTGTGTGAAGATACGTACCCGGTCCGTCAGGTTAGGGTTGGCGCGAATACTGCAAAGGTACTGGACCACATCCACGTTGCCGTAGCGCGCAGCCACGTGCAGGGCCGTCTCCCCGGACTAGAATATACACAAACACACCGGACTGTATCGGAAAATGCTGAATTGTGACCAGGAGCTGACACGACTCATTGAGTGATTCTTATACATTATCGCTCACCAACCCTTTCTTGAACTGAGTCATCTAATGTTCGTCATGTTTGTTCTTTGACTGAGCATTTGGTTTGATTGATCGGCTGCTTAGGCTATTGCTGGGCCTACTACGCTGCCATACAGTTCACAGTCTGTAAACTAATGCCACCGCTATTCTAGTTTCCTGTGTACAGTGTTTCAGTGCCTTTATTAGCATCAATCATGAGTGACCCAGTCAGGGCCAATATCTATAGGATTTGAAAACGTCCAAAACGTTAAAGACTTCCACAGTATCATTCCAAGATTAATTGTTATTTTCAAGCAACATTTTACTCTGTTTTGAAATCATCATTTAAGATCTTTATCAAGTTAAGTCTTTCTTCTTAACAAATTGCATTACCTATAAACAAGGAGTCACGGTGCACCAAGCACCCAGAAGAATGGATACATCCACCCACCCACACACACACGCACACACACACACGACACCTTCCCAGTTCCCAGTCCCCGATTCTTGATTACCATACGTTCTAGACACCCCGAGTATTACCGCTGCTCAGCTGCGTCCCAGCGCCTCAAGAATCACTGCAAGCACTTTTGCCTTTTTTTCTAGCGAGCTCGCCGCTGCGTTGTGTGTTACTTTATTACAGAGAATAAAAGACGCTCCAAACGTGCGTCTCGCTCCCTCCCCGATTCCGTCACACATGGACTACTGCCACAGTTCCAATTCGAGTGCCCTTACGCATAGATTGAATATCGCCTCCTTAATATTCATATAATAATTTTTCATTCAGTGAATTTCTCAAATTCATAATTTACTGCCATCACAAAATAGGAGAGCATATTATTTTTCAACAGATCGAACCTATCAGACCTATACAGTAGGTTACCTGTTAAACTGGCAACTCTGTTAAGAATAACGTTAAGAATAATTCAAAGATCAAAGATAATATCACTTATGCCATTATACAGGCTTGTTATTTCGCAAGAATACCATGACTATAATTTATGACTATGACAATATATGACTATAATTTCTGACTATGATTATATAGGCCTATGATTTATGCCTATGACTATATATGACTATAATTTGCTTGAAACATGAAATGCTGATTGCACCTTTAAAGTAACCTATTCAAACAGTAATGCATGCTATACACTTTAACCCCACCCTGATCTCTTTAAATTCCAGTTTCTTCATACTTGATTATTCCCTGAGCAAGTTCACATCAGAGCATTAGTCAGCGTAGCATCGGCTGTTGTTGCTCCAAAACTTTGGGACCAAGTCTTTAATTGGTGTGTTCGAAACATGCAGAAGTAACCGCGCGACACTTCAATGAGTAACTGACGACCTGCACCAAGATCAGCGCTGTTGTTGAATCCCCACCCATCTCTAGCAGCTTCGCAAACGGTAAACATGATGGCATTGTCGACGGCGATACAGCATGACTACGGTGAAGGTGTTCGCCGAGCAGAAGCGACGTCGCACGGGGGTGGGGGTTGGGGGGTGGGTGATGGGTTGGGGCTGTTCAACGCAGTTAGGGCCCAACCGGGTGCTCTCTCACGGCGAGAGAGGTGGCCCGCTAAATGGTCCGCCTGATTTAACAGACCCGGCGGAGCTTGGCGCCGCTGTATCACCATGGCAACTGCAAATAAGCCAAAGATAGCGGAGTGGAGGGCAAGCTCGGAGGGAAAGGTCTTTGGATGAAAAGGTGTCAGATGGAAGGACGGATGTGTTGTGTGTGTGTGTGTGTGTGCATGCATGTGCGTGCATGAGAGAGAGAGAGGGAGGGAGGAAGGGAGAGAGAGGCACCTTATCTTGGATGTCCAGAGGGCACTTCTTTTCATGCAGGAATTTCAAGGTCTGGACGTGGCCGTTTCGTGCTGCGTAGTAGATAGCATTTGCTCCAGACTGTGGGCCAGAGAGCAGGGCTTAGTGATATTTGGCATTAGGCTGTACCTCCACCGGCCATCAAATGCTCATAACCCCACTGGAGCTGTAAAGTGTATGCTGTTTAAGGTTTACACTATCTAAGGAGTAGTTATACACTTAGTTATACATCTGGGGAACAAGGAGCATTTATACACTGCATATTGGATTAGGGAGGTTTTTGAGATACTGGTGGAGTTAAATACTGAGAAAGAGGCACCTTGTCGAGGGCTTGTATCTCCGCACCCTTTCTGATCAGCACATCGATGATCTGGACATTTCCACAGCCAGCTGCAATGAGGAGTGGGGGTGTTCCATGCTGTGACACACACACACACACACACTGTATAACTGCTATACACACTGTAAATATGCTACACAAACAAGGCACCAAAGATTTAACGGCACAGGTATTTGTACTTGCACTTGCTGATAATTCAAAGTAATTTCTAAAATGCTGCGGGGTAAATGAGCCCTAACGTGATGTGCGTTGGCAGCGTAGCAGGTTTTTACTGATCACAACAGTCGATTAAAAGCTCTCCGAAATGCCGGCGATTACAGCCATTTATACACAACTGGAGGACTTTTTGCTATGCATAAATGCATGAGCCATGGGAATGGTCCTTAGAACACACAAACTGGCACTCACACACACATTCACTCACACACTTCCTCACACTTATTTGCATGCATGCACACACACACACACACTCTAAATGAGGCAATCAACAGCATGCCTCTTGTTCAAGTTAGTGTCCTCATGCCCTCATCTTCTTTCTCCATCACGCACTCCTTATGATATACACAAACATGTCTAGAATACCTCAGCAGCACACACACACACACACACACACACACACACAACCATACTGGATAATTGATAACGAGTATTAACACTGCCCTCCAATTCCACTGCATTCAAAACTATTATATTAGAGTTCTAGTGCACCGAAATACGAAAAACAAAATGGAATAAACCAGCATCCAATAAGACCTTCCCGTCGCATATCAGTGGTGAGCCTCAGAGGAGATAATGGAAAACGTGTCATGGGACACACACAGATGAGACTCTTATCAGCCAGCCAGTTGCGCTGAGGCAGAGCGCCTCTCCGCCCCTCAGCCCACCTCTCCACCCGTGGCCCCGCCTTACCGCCCAATGCCCTGCCCACTTAAACGGCCATTGCCTTCAAAATCGGCCCACCTATCAAAATGTTGCCTTCCGCCTCGGCCCGACCTCTACTCACCTCTCCGTCTGCATCTTCACCTATCACTCCCTCCCCCACCCCCTCCCAGTCGGTCCACCAATCCAAGCGCTGCCTGACTCGTGAGCCCGCCTCTCCGCCCGCCTCTCTACCCGCCCTCACCTTGTTGGGCTGGTTGATGTCGTAGCTGGTCAGTGAGCCCAGGAGGTGCTTCAGGCCTGGCACGTTGTCGTCATTGATGGCGTGAATGATGGCCTTCATCACAAATGAGTCCTCCTCGTCCTGCAGACAAGCGAAATTCAGAACAATGTAAGTAAACTGAGCACAACTGTTTACCATGGTCAAGATGAAGTCTGTGTAATGGTGTTGTTGCTAAGCATTTTGAGACTGATGGCAAAGCAACAATAAATAAACAAATAAATAATTAAAAACATTACGAAATGATCAAAAGAGCAGATTGGATTTAGTATTTCTCCTTAAAAATCTTTAAAACTGCTGCGTGTAAAATAAAATATATGCACAAGACCGCATAATTGCACCAGATAACACAGCTTTTAGAAAATTATGGGATTTGTTATATCTGAAGGAGTTATGGCTGGGTAAACAATTCCAAATCAGCTTTGACAGCCACAATTTGCTCAAATCCTGTGTGCAGGTGGCCTTTAAACTGGCAAAAGGCACGGTGTCCTAATCCAACTGAATAATTCAGGAAGGAGCGTGTGTTTGCATGTGCACCATGCAAGCCCACAACCTTCAAAAAGAGGCTAACAGCCTTGACAAGCAGGCGACAGACAGTGAGAAAGAGTGTGTGTGTATGCATGACTATGCAGACAAAGCTGCTTTCCACAGCTCGAAAAAGGTGTGACACACACACACAAACATATGCACAAAGGCACATCTGCTGACATTAAGCCAAACTATAGGACTCAAAAGAATCCTGTAACGAGGTTTTGCTAAAATTCACTGCTATCATGCGATTGCACAGAGGGTTAAGATGGGCAGAGAGACGTGGGCATAACGTAAGCCGTATCCCAGAACAACAGCTACGACTGAAGCTACAGTTGTCAACCAGTGAGGCAGTATGGCAGCCAAACCATCTCCTCAGCTTTCAATCTTATTTGAATAATCAGATCGTCACAGGCACAAAGCACCTGACCACAGCACTGAGGATATTACAGAGTACTGCACAGCGGGCAGGATGGCAAGATTGACAATAATTATTGCTGACAAATGTCCATTTCCTGCACGAACCCCCCCCCCGCCCCACCAACACATACCACACAAGGGTGCACACACACAAATGTCCTGGAACGGATTATCTTTGCAGAAACAGATCATGCAAAATGAGAGATTCTGTAAAATATGATCATTTGTGAGCAGTTTTGCTAAAAATTATTGCATTGGGTGGCTTGCGAGGCACTCTTGCATATTAAGCTTTCATGAAGTCTTATGAACGTGAATGTGGACATGTCAAATAAAAGGCCTATTTGTGATGGACATGATTCCAAAATCAAAAGAGGAATCAAATAAACAAGAGGGAACTAGCAAAACACTTAGCACGTACTAACATATCATTTATTAATCAGCACCATGCAGATGAGTTAACGTTTGTGTTTCTGTGTGTGTGCTTGCATATTGTAGTAAACTGTGAGGAGGGAAGTTTTAAATAGAAATGAGTGGGGACTGACAGAATGGAGAAAGTGCATAGTGTACAATTCACAACTGCATAGATGCTAGCACAGCGTTGGTAAGGAGTTGGTAAGAACTTTCAGACACGGGATTTTTCCCCAGACGTCTGTTCTGAGATGGCAGAATTCAGCACGCGCTACACCCGCACCGGACGGCACAGGCTCAGCCATCGACCAATGAGACAGGCCCTTTCTCTCTGTGACCTTGGCAAGGGAGGCGGGGCTTACCAGCGTGTCATCACTGCGTGCCACGCTAATGTTGCTCCTGGACAGGAAGGAACGGGACAGCCGGTTGCACAGAGATATCAGCCGCACCGATTGCTGGTGAAGAAACAAAGTGAACAATGGTGAACCACTAGGCAGGCACAATAGCTGAAATGTTGCCTGAATAACTGAATAACTCAAGAACGTTATTTTCCTTCGTTGTGGCTGGCCTCTTGAAGCGTGAAATTGTCGTGCATTTAAAAAAAATGGGATTCCTCGCTTGGAAACCCACCAATTAGCTGTCATCTACAAACATCCTTAGCCAAGGATGGCAATATCCTGCACTCGAAGGCACTGGAAATACTAGCAGGACTCTCAGCTGAAACGGCGCTTAGAATGTTTAACCTGGGTCGTTTTATTGGCAATCGGATCTAAGTGACTAAATTTACTGTCTGACTCCACACCACTTGACTGGGCACGAGCACACTTGAAATGCCTGCTTATTATTCTGACGTATTTGCTTAAAGCAGAAAAAAAAGCAAAACTTTACCTGTTGTTTCCGCTAGGGAGCATTCAAATATGGCCGGAAAAGCCACTATGTAACATTACCTTCCATTTTCTGCGAGCTGCAAACTTCTTGAACTTCTCCATGTTCACTGCTGACTCTTTGCGACTAAGTTCTTGCTGAGTGTCCTTTGGCTAAAACAGACAATGTAAAGTGCATGTATTCAAACATAATATATAAACACTTGTGAAATGTTACAGAAGGTAGTAAAAACTGCAACGAAAGAAAAAAAGTGCACAAGGTTTCCAGAGAAAAGGGACGTTTAGGACAGAGCACAGATGTCCTTCACTTAAACTTCATTTAAACTTCCATTCTTGGTGTCATGATCACATTGCAAACATGTGAAGGGAAGTTGGGCCAACCTTGATCCAGGGATGCTGCAGACAGTCCTGGATCGTCATTCTTTTTCTGAGGAATAAAAAAAAGAAAAGAAACAAGCTTAAGGGTAGACAGTCCTCATGTTCCTTTAGGTGTTGTGGGATGAACATTTGGAAACCAAACAACACTTCAGGAGAAATGGTGCCTGTACGGTCACCCACGAGAAATGGAGAAACGTGTCTTCTGGTCTTAGCTTAACCTGCTTTGATCTTGCCAACCAAGGTTTCTATTCTTGAGCTGGGTTAGGGGTTCAAGCTAAGCCCCAAGGACTTTCCCCATTCCCCGTCCTGGTTAGCAGTGAAGTCCACCGCAGTTCAGAGTTTGTCTTCTCCGAAACGTCTGGTTCAATGTTTTCGGCCAATTATCCGGCCTTTCAGGACCTGAATATAGCTGGAATTGCAGAACTCTGAAAGGTACACTGAAGGCCTGCTTGGTGACTGGGATTGGGGAATATTGGTTTGGTTTGGAATATACTGCTTTGGAATATTTCACACCACTCTAAGGCCTCATTGGGTTAATGAGGAGAACCCAAAAACGTGAAAGATTAACCGTAAACATCGAATTCTCTACATGAACCCGCAAATCTTTACTGCCTATACCGATATGGAATATCTAGGATAAGACAGAGTTCCACTGAGCAATTTAAGGTTCTCGCTCAAAGCACACTCTGCCTAAACAAGGTCAACCCATAGTGTGAAGTTGGAAGAAATTGCAGTGTATTATTGTTAGCTACAGACAACAGTGGCGTGAGCCCACACGGGGGAAAACAGGAATGAAGTTCATTTCAGGGCAGACCACCATTTCCTATTAATGTATCATCTGTTCCTCTTTATACGAGTCAGTTGTCAGATGTTCCTTAACAAAGAACGTGACAGGTGTGACAACTGTCGTGACTGAAGACAATAAACATCTACCATATTTGTTGAACATCGGTTAATTGTCAAACCTTACTACACATAAAGGCAGCATTATCGTCAATGCAGTTACCACACAATGAATAAGGCATCCGCTTTTTTTGCTAGATATGGTAAGCAAGTTAGAATCCATTTCAGTCCTAACTCAATCTTAACAGATAACTCGTTCTAACTTTTGATGTAAAATGCCGGCAACTTCTCCGTGGTCCCTTACTTTGGGTCCTTGACGAGGAGCCGTGCGATGAAGTCTTTGGCCAGGGCGCTGGTGTTACTGAAGTACTCCTCGTCAAACTCGTAGTCCACCGCCGACACGTTGGCCAGCGTCTCCTGCTTGTTCTCGCCCAGGAATGGCGAGGCGCCGCTAAGCCTGCAGCGCGAGGGGAAGGACGAAAACGTTGATGTTGCCTTTGGTTATGGTCCATGAAAACAAACAAATGAACAAACAAACAAACAAACACAGTCCTGGTTCTTACATTCCACAGTTCTTACATGTTCCTATTTCTCCTGGAGATGGGCAGGCCTTTAAATAGGTTTGAGGGTGGATTAAACACGGGTGCAGTTTATGGAAGAGTAAAGCTACTCTCCGGTAATTATCGTTAAGTGATAGGCCTGTCAAAGGAAGCGATGCATTTGTCCTTTAAGTTTGAGAATAGCTTTTGTTTACCTCAGGCTTCAGAAGGCATATTATTAGAGCATTCATAGTAGTGGCAAAATACAGGCAGGAGATTAGCCGGGAGAAATGAGAAGGCAATGCATCTCATTTGACTCGCTTGAAATCAACATAGACACACACACACACACTCTCCTGAAATGACTGTGTGTGTGGGGGTGGGGTGGGGCAGAACCTTCTTGCTTCACACATTTCTTAAAGACTTTGGAAAATCCCCTCCCTTCTCCAGGGGCTAATTAAAGCACTGAAATGGACACATGCTGGACTGGTTGAGGGTTCCAGGGCATGCCGTGTGGAGGCCTTGTGGCAAACATAAAAAATTCATCAATTCGTTTAACACTGCAGCTGTTCTGGATTTACATTGCCAATTAATGGGATTCCAGGAGAGTGGTGGTTCTGGCGGTGGTGGTGAAATGGGGAGAAGGAAAAAAAAAACTACGGGAGAGAAAAGCATAGATACGGAAGCAAAGTGAGAGGGGACAGAACGTGGCTCTATTTTTACTGTGTCAGAATGACAGCAGTGTAGGCGGCTAAAGGCTGAGAGACAGAGGGAGAGAGAAAGAGTGTGAGAAAGAGAGAGAGTGAACGAGAAAGAGACAAGAATTTTCTCTTTTTAAAAGTTTAAAATATTGTGTTGAGGTTCCATCTTCCCCTTGGGTGGGGAGGGGTGTTGAGGACAGAAAGAGAACAAAAAGGTGGAATGAAGACACGGCACAAGTACAGAGTGAAACCTTAAGAAAGAGGAAGGGAGGGTGGCGGCTAAGAGTGGCATGGCAACGGAAAACAACAGCCCGCATGCCAGAGCGCCTGACCAGAAGGTCAGGACGGGCAGACAGTGGTGGATGACGGAGGGGGGGGCGGACAGGAAGGAAGTAGAGGAGGCTGTGTGTGCGCCCGGTCCCTCTTCACATGCCCAGGGGCCACAGACGCGAGGGGTTTGGCTGTGCCTGCAGACACCCAGCAGCACTGGTACGCTTTGACATAGGATGGTCCCGTTCCCACAATCACACGAGCTTCCCCTAAGACCTTATCGCGTACATGCACGCACACACCCCCCCACACGCACGCGCACCCACGCGTGCGCCAGCCGCAGAGGAACTTTCCGGCGTCCTCCGAGAATAAGCAGAGCCAAATATATCATTAGACATAGTGGTCCTAGGGACAAACTTGCCCTTGATTTCATGAAACTGTCGGGCATCTTTTATTCTCTGAAAGCATGTGAAATGGCCGCGACAGACGATGCGAGCGCGTGCGATGCGACGAATATAGCAAAAAAGACATTACCGAAACCTGTTCCTCTATAATTCAAGAAGCCCATGCAAAAGAGGCTGTCATAACTGTAAATTGCAGTGAGCAGTGATTATGGCTTTGCCACGTAACAAGTAATGGAATGGATGGAACACGGCACATCAGCAAACTGAATGAAACGCACGCACGTTTCGGATTTTTATGTCCCCTTAATTTACAGGCATCATCGCTGCGATGGAAATACTTACAGTATGTAAGTTATCACGCCAACGCTCCTGGAGTGGGAGAAGGAGAGAGAATCGATTACTCAAGAGGGCGACAGTGTAGAAATAAGCAGGGCTCAGTTCGGGCGGGGTTGGGACATTTCTCTTACCACATGTCTGCCTCCAAGCCCAGCGGTTCGTAGTTGACCACCTCTGGAGCTGCAAAAGAGTGAAACAAACAAGATATTTAGAAGTAAAACATGTAAAAGTAAAAAGTAAAAAAAAGGAGGAGGAAAAAAGGAAAAGAGAATGCCTGGTGAGGAAGGGCGCTTTTTCGCTTTTCACGCCGAAAAATTTGAGCTGTGAAGTGAGTCACTCGTCGCGAGAGTGAGGAAATCTCAGCTTCAGACGTGTGAATGATAAAAGCGGAGGCTCTGGAAGCTTCGTAGGCCATTGTGAATATCAGGGAAGGTGTGTGCACGCTTAGAATGTATAAGCTATGGGTCATGGGCAGCTGGTCTGGAATAGTCCCGTAAAGGTCCTGCGGGGGGGGGGGGATCAGGGTAGGATCATCTGTTTGTTGAGGAATGAAGGTGTGGTCTGGGTGTTGGGCTGTGATCTTGGTGCCGTTTAGGAGATTTAGGTGGTGGTGCAGCAGGTCCAGATGCTACGCTTCCTCAGCCTTTGGCTCATCTAGGGGGGGGGGATAACGCTCTCGCTATTAACACTGCTGTCTCATCACACCCTACAGTCACATTGGCAGTCATTCAAACAAGACTGGGGATGATGCCAAAAAGCTGGGGGGGGGTGGGGGGTGTTGTTGGGGTGGTCTGACTGGCTGGCTGGGGCTCATACCAAATACAGTCGACTCGCTGACTGTTAGGTGGAAGAAGAAACTTGTGTGGCTTGGAAGAGGATGTTTGGTTGGTTTGAGTGAGACACCAAGCCCTACTCCACCAAGCGCACGGTGAAGCCGCAGAGGATTTACTTCACGGAACGTTCTGGAACAACGGGATGGGGATGCCGAGTTCTTGTTTCGGGGTAAGAAGGAGGGCAGTGAAGGGAATGTGGTAGGGGGCGTCTGGCAGGTCGCGAACGATGGCTGCTCTCCACCCGAGGTTGGCAGACACCCACCTACGAACTCCGGGGTGCCGAAAATGTTCTTGAAGTCATTGCTGAAGTCGATCTTGTGGGCCAGGCCAAAGTCGATGAGCTTGATGCGCGGGTGAGGGACGCTCCGGTTCAGTAACATGATGTTCTCTGGCTGTAGAGAGGGCGAGAGAGAGAGAGGAGACAGAGAGAGACAGACAGAGAGAGAGAGAGAGAGAGAGGAGGCACAGTACAATCAACACAGCCCACACAGAAAACAGTGCACACACAGACAGGGGATCATAGATCAGAGAGAACAAGGATAAAAAGAGTTTCAAGGTAGAGAGAGAGAGAGAGACAGACAGACAGAGAAAAACAGAGAGAAAAAGAGTATACCAAACAGTTTAGTACAAGAACAGAAAAGAAGGGGGGATGAAAACAGGGCATGAGAAAGGAAGAGGAAACAGGCCACAGCACATGGAAATCACATGCAAAACCATGAACGCACTCTCTAGAAAGCAGTGCCGCCCATGTGTCCCGGCGTGGAGATTCCCTCAGCCCTCTTTATTTACAGACTTACAACTCCGCTGACATCAGAATATCTAAGCGATATGCTAAAGGAACGCTTGCAGAATTGTGCTGGATCTTATTACGCAGAAGGCAATAAGGGCTTAGCAGCAAGGTGTATCAGTTACTTGAAAATAAAGGCTCATTTTTATTTGCAAATCCCAATAGTTCCGAGAACTCTTATATACTGATCATATTGTCTGTTAATGTGTTAGTAATTTGTTCACTGGACTAATCTGTGGTTCGCTCTCGTCATTGTTCTCTGAGTGAGAAAGGAATCCACAAATCCCTGGTGTCACAGATCATGGCAAACGAAAATCTCTAAAGAGCAAACCATCATCTCCCATGTTCCTCTCCACCGCTGAATGGAAGCTACAGTATAACCCGGTTGGATCAACAGCCCCTCTATTGATTTTGTTGTGGCTGGTCCAACGAAATCAACACAAATCTACTTGATTTCGAAGGGAGCCCTGAGGTCACCTTGAGGTCAAAGTGAGCTATCTGCTTGGAGTGCAGGTAGTTGACGCCGTCCAGGATCTGCTTGAGGAACTCGGTGGCCTCCTCTTCACTTAGCGACTCCTTCTCAGCTAGGAAGTCGAAGAGCTCCCCTCCTGCCACTCTGCAAAGGAAAGACGTCAACAAATCAAACGGTGGAACTCGAGAAGGAGACGCCGCAGCCTGGAGTGGCCCCGGCGTCTCGAATAACCCGCCTTTGTTCGGCGAAATTAAAACAATCTTTCATGTGAAAATGGAGATGTCTAGCGGCTGATGGTTTGGGCTGCGGTCCGACAGCCAAGCCACGTGGAATGTGTCCGGCGTGGAAATCCGACGACCCGCTGGAGGTGCGGCTCCGAGCGAAGGTCCACAAGACCAACCCCAGCGTTGGTGCTGGATGAGGGGCCGCAAACAGGGTGAGAAGGCCCTCACAGCGTGAGACGCTTAAAGAGCGCTAATGAAATCTACGTTAGACAAAAACAACAGAAGGCCCCGGTGGAAGATAATGCCGCAACGGAGCGATCGGCGAGGATCCGTTACGCTAGGCCGTCCGTCAGACGGAGCCACGCTCCCCGCTGGTGGAGAGGAGCGCGCGTCGGCAGGGCGCTAATCAGGGCCTGGGGGCCAGAGCTGGCAGGAGCTCAGCGTGTTCGTTCCGAAGCAGGAAGCGGCGTGGCAGCTGCGAAGCGGTGACGTGATAATTCGAGCTGATAATGGGGAGGTTGACCCACCACTCGCCCAGCTGCAAAAACAATCACGACCAGATAGGTTTCTGTTCTCCACGCCGTGGTCAGACACATCACTCAAAAACAGAACGGAACAAAAAAAGTGACACGTTTATTTTTTTTCCCTCTATTTCGCATTGCACAATGGATGGACGGCGGCGTTGTGTGAGGATTGTGGGAGGAAGCGCAAAGCACTTGAAACTTGACCTCCTGATCTCCGGGTCGTAATGCTTCCGTGGGTTGTGGAAAGAAAAAATGATGGGGGCGGGGGAGGGGTACTAATGGGTAGTGTTTGTTTAGCATATAGGCTCAGTGGACAGAGGACAGCTTCAGGGAAACCCTTAACAGACTACAGCGTGTGTGAGAAGACAAAGTGAACATGCTTCATAGAGAGAGCAACTATGGGTTTTGGGGGGGAAAAACTCAGCTACTTCCTGGACGAAATGAACCCCTTTGGAGTGTTTCATGCAAAGTTTTCTTATCTACTTATGCCAGTCTCACTGCAATGTTGCAAATCAGCATTCCGATATCCACGACTTTAAAAAAAACATCTGAATACAATCACCACGCTGTCGCCATGGCTGCGGGCTGTGAGGTTAACCCATGTGCTCTGCTCCACGGCTCCCCCGTACTGGGACGCTTCACACAGTGCGGCACAGTAAACCGGGAAATGACACGCGCGGCGAGCTCGAGATATTTATAGTAAATATTCTGGGGGATATTTAGGCCTTTCACGGTGACAACAGAAACCTTACCCTCACACACACACAAAATGGCCTTCGCAAAACGAGCTACTCCAGCACAGCGCCAACATCACACATGTTGGATGTTAAGATTAGGACACGCAACATTTTTTCCACAGATTTTTTTACTTTCTTCCCCATAAAGGTTTCCCACTGAATGTTCTGCAAAACATCTTGCAACACAAATGCAGATACAATGTCCTCACAGTCCCGTCAAATTCCCCCAAAGGACGCTGGGAAAATAAGAGCTTGTTGTGTAAACACAGTGGTTCACACATGCAGCAGTTCTCCAGACAGGCACTTTCATATCTATAACCACAATTAATCTTTGCTTTAGCCGTCAAAGGTTACTTAGTCATTCATCTTTGTGTACTGCTATAGTCAATGTGGAATAGGTATGAACGAGCTTCTTTCTTCCACGGTCGCATTGATAAATAGCCATATCCATGCTTGAGCAAACAGGCCAAACTGGTTTTTGCCCCTTGAAATACTGGTTCCACTAAAGCCCTCCCACTGTGCTATACATTTGTCTTCAGATTAATGTAATGGAGTGGGGTCAACAGTTACTGGCTAGAACTTAAGCTAGACCCAGTTTTTTGCTTTTAGGTCATGTCATTCCTTGAAGACCAGTCTCTGTGAAGTCCTGTCCAAGACACCTTAATGAATCAGAACCGGGGACAGCTGATCTCATGTCAGTTTTGGTCCTCCTGGACTGCACCACAGGCTTTCGGGATCCTAAAAGAGGCTTACAACCCACATTTAAAATGACGACCTGTGAACGCCAATGAGAAAAGGTTCTCATATCCAAGCACGACGTGGATTCGGCGACCATCTCCAGTTTCTCTCTGCGACTGCGTGGACTGTGAGGTGGTGTGCGGTAAGGGGGGGGGGCGTCACTCACAGCTCGAGGATGAGGATAACTTCACTCTTGTTCTCAAACACGTCGTGGAGCGCGATGACGTTGGGGTGCTGGATCTCCCTGAGGACGCTGACCTCCCTCTCGATGTCCTCCTTGGTGACACCGCGGCGGCTGGACTTGCTGCGCCGCTTCTTGATGAACTTGGCAGCGTACTCGACCCCCGTGACCTTCTTACGGCACTTCCTCACTACGGCGAACTGACCGCTGTGGGAGAGAGGAGAGACACCGCGGTCAGCTCATGTTAATCGGCAACACTTAACACCATTAACTCATATTAACTCACACATACAGAACTCATTCAATATTTAAGCTCCCACAGGGGCTCCAGTATTTGGGCCCGGGCAATTTCACGATCGGCGCGTTTATGCACTGACACAACAAGCGATGCGTAGGCAGGGCTGAGACACGGCGACCACGGGCTCTCGTAGACCTGCAGGAAGACTCCGAATGGGAGTGGCGGCCACCGGCTCTGAGGTTTTAGAGCCAAGTTCCCAGCTCTTCTGAGTCACGACACAGCCCTGAACGACATCCGAGGTACAGAGGTGTTGGCAGAAACCCACAATAACCCAACCCAAGGGGACGCCTTGTTAACACATACACACCCACCCCTCCCCCCCCCCCCCACACACACACACACAAGTTTCTTCTTTCGTGCTTTCCTTGGGAACATTCTTTCAGGGTTTTCACTTTCGGTGGAGTCTGGTGGAGTTATGATGTTATCACTAAAAAAAACAGAACTGTCAATCAAATAAAAAATAAATAATAAAATAAATAAATTAAAACCCCTTTGCCCGAAGGCTCTGACCCTTCATGGCCCCACTGACACTGCAGCGCAGGACAAACAACGTGTTTTGCATACTCCATATTCTTTACTCAAAAACCAAATTTCATCCAAACAAACATAACTCAAGTAACAAATCAGGTTATTCCAATTTGGAGTCTAACCCTAACAAAACGTGTTTGTACAACCACCTCCCCCTCGAATAGCTGTGTTAAACAGCTGTGGCAAGGACACCAAATAAGGGCTTTCTGCTGAAGTGACAATAGCCATTTCTAAGAAGCATTTCTGAACAATGTGGGGAAGGAAGACGTCCCTCGCGGTGGAGCTTTCTCATGCTAATGACCTCCATTCATCTGCAATGCACCTTCTGTGACACAGGCACCGACGCAGATAGACCCAAGGCAGAGAGAGATGGAGCATTAGCATTTTATCTCCGCCGTGGGGGGTTCTGATGAAGCAGGACAAGTCTGCCACTTCCAGAAGAGAGCTAGCAGATAGGATGGACGGTGCGCATCTGAGGACAAACTTGCGTTAGATCATAAAAGGATAATGTGCACTCATAATGCTGTTGAATTATGCAACCAAGGCCTACGTGCATTCGGATTGCAGGGCTCTTGCTTTACCTCCGTTGGGATGGGGGTGTTTCTACCCATCCCTTGTGATTCTCCTGGCATTGCATTTGGCACCAGGGCATGGCTAAACACTTCTGTCAGCCGCACTCCTAAATGAGCGGATCACAGGTCCTTAGCTGTGCCCGTTTTCATGGGAGGGGCTGGACTAGAGGGGTGAGTGGGGGGTGGAGGGGGTGTTTGAGGTTGGTAAGGAGGGGGGGGGGGGGGGTTTGAATATTTCCTCATTTCCTTCCACCCTGCTCATCCCAAGATCAGTGAATGCCGTCCCTCCCGGACTGCAAGAGGCGGGGCTCTGACGATGCCCTTGTCTTCTCCCGATTGGCAGACGGAGCGGATGCCTGAATCTCAAAGGACAGCCAGTACAAGGTGTCAGTGCAGTGGGCACTCGGTGATCCAGAGTGCCATGGTGACAAAGTAGCTAGTTAATCACGGCCCACGTTCAATGCTCTTCAGTGCTCTTCAGGCTGCGCGCTCGGTGAACAATGACACTCAGCGGGCGCGGGATTATGCAGCCGAGTCTGAGCTGGCACTGGGCCAGAGTCTGTGGGCCTTCTGAACTCATCTCCCTTCTTGTTGCGTAATGCTGAGGTCAAATAGTACTTCAACTACGTCACCATGTGTCTATGAACTCATAATCTGGTATGCAGAACCTCTGAAGGAAAAAAAAACTATGCAGATAGTAGTTGGTGGCTGTGACCCTGGTTACCAACAGGAAGAAAATGTGGACCAAGCCTCGGCTGGCTTCTTTGTGGATGGCCATTAAATCACGACACCTTAGTGAGTGCTTCATCGGGGTCGTCTACGAATCTTGCTGTTCGCTCTGTGCGATAAGGCGTTCCACATGAGAATCTCCCATGTGAGACCCGCTCTGTGGCTGTGCTGTGGCTAACGGTGGCACTACCCAACGTTTCCCGGTCGTCTTTTGCATCTCTAACCTCGGTCAGCAACGCCGTAGAGCAGCCCATAGCAGCCCAGGTGAAGCAGGAGGGCCCTGCCGTTCACCGGACCGCACCGGCGGCACACGTCAGGCGGCACACGCGAGCTCCTCACTGCGCACACAGCTGCAACCTTCCCGAGCCTGGCTACTTCCATCCAGTTTGTTTTTACGCCATGTTTTCCGGTTCTCAAACCGAACACAGATTTACATCCTGACTATCGATGGAACAGATCCATTTTGGAAAAAAAGGGGAACATCAGCACGATGCCGTTTCACATCTGAACAGACCCCTTCGAGAAGATGCTGTACTTAACGTTAAAAAAAACACCTGCTCAAGTGTTGCTTAGGCAGAAGGCAGAGTGCTGCATAATAATGACAGCAGCTGCTCTCGCAGATGCTAACGGGGAGATGCTAACGGGGAGAGCCGTCTGGCAGCCGTTCAAACGCGAGTTTCTCCCCCACTGAGGCCACATCCTCCCCGAGACCTGGAGGGGCCGCCTCTGATTAACCGGAGGGGCAGAATTACAACTGCGAGGAAGATGACGCTAACTTGAATTGCTAAGAGGAAACGGCTCCCGTTCCCATTGTAATGCAGGGAGCTAGCCGGACGCTTCAGACACGAACAGGCATGGAATCCCCCCCCCACTGATGATGCCCATGGGACACTCGCGAAGAGTCGTGTGCTCCATCTCTGAGTTTCCCCTCCTGAATGAACTCGGCCGGGGAATATATCCAACTGCCGGTAACGCTTTTAATTAGCATCCTTAAACAAAGGAATCGGCTTTTACTCTTCTAGAGAAAGAGGGAAGCGGCAAGAGGAGATTTTAACTACCCAGCATGCCAGTGTAGGGAATCGTGTTGTCCTTTGTTACTTTCCAGGGATGGGGCTACCAAGTTTTGTTTTTTTTTTTCTTTTTACCCATTTTGTTGGAGAGGGAAACTCGAGCTGGGCCGGTGGGACGGACGGGTGGGTGTGTGGCTGGATGGGAGGGAGGGTGTGAGGGATGAGAACAGCCTGTGTGTTTCCCCTCACTGCTGTGCTGCTATCGCTGTACTTGCCAGAGGCCTACTGGAGTGCGAAGCTGAGCCACAGGTTTATGCTGCTCTGTGTGTGTGTGTGTGTGTGTGTGTGTGTGTGTGTGTGTGTTGTTGGTAGGAAAAGTTCCCTTGTTTAAGAGCTGATGAGTTTGCTTGAGGGAACTGGTGTTTTTATGGGTTTATTGCTCCCGTCGCCTGCTGTCATTTCTGAGCGACTGCAGCACACACACACCATTATCTTGCAGGCTCCGAGAATTATTTGCACAGAGCATACCAAAAAGGTAGTTACAGCTTTAAAGCAGTGTAGCAGAGCTGGAAATGAAGCTATGCTAAACATCAGCACACCACCGTAACAAGCTGCACTGAACACAGTGCAGCTTGTGACACGGGTGGATCTTACACACAGCTTTTTTTTTTTTTTTACTTTTTTTTGTGTAAATGTAAACTCAAGTGCAGTTGTGGCTAATTTGCAAGCTTTCTTAGAAAAGGGGGGTTAAAAAGGTGAAAAAAAGTCATCCCTGCTTCCGTGGAAAGTGTTGTGCAGGAACTGCGGGTGAACATGCCGGGCGGATAAGTTTAAATGTGTTGCTGCCGCGAAGCGTGGACTTATTGTGTGAAAGTGTGTTTCGAGGCAGAGGATTTGAAAATTAAGAAGACGTACAGAGCAACGAAACATGTACATGTAAATCAAACCTCCCCCCCTTGCCATTCCAGTCACTATCCAGCAGGACCCAGTGTGCCTGCTGTTGCCAGCCTGGGTGGTGTAAATAGTGCTGACAGCACCAGCCAGAATACAGAACCACGGGTACTTGGGATGTCTGGCCCACAACTGTTGCCACGTCGTGACCTTTCTCCAGGACTCGGGAAGGCACTCATCCCGAACCCCAGCGTCGACCCTGCCTGACCCTTCAACTGTAACTCGGGGGGGGTTGGTGATGATGAACAGTGTAGGGACGTTTGACTTCAATTCACTAAACTTGAAAATTCCCAAAGCAGCCGGCACTGACTCTCAGTGTACAGCCACGCCGTCTGCAGTCAGCCGTTTGGGGGGGGGGGTTGTTTCCCCTCCGAGACTCCGAAGAGTCCCACGCTGCCCTTGGCTTGCACAAACAGGCCCGGGGAAGCCAGCCTTTCCTTGGTCGCTGGGAATAGCGGGGCTTAAGGCGCCCGCAGAGCGCAAGGCAAACATTCTGCTTCGGTCTCAATCCCACCAGAATTGAAGCCAACGAATGAGCCGTGAGCCCATCGCAGCATCTTTTGTTATTCTGCTGGAAACGTGTCGGACTGTGACACAAGAGATCAGCGCCGACTGCGTACACGGGCCGGAGTGATAGCGATTTTAGACCGACGCAGACAGGGTGAAGGAGCAGGAATACTGATGATAAATAATGGATGACTGCATATTTTGCCAAGAACCAAAGCACCAAAGAACCCAAGACGCACAGAAGGTGTCAAGTCTACTCAAAGCTATGGAGAAAGCGCAAACTGCTCGCTTAGAACGATGAGCTTCAATTCTGTGCAGCTGTCCGGCTCGTTCAGGTGAATAATAGGAGAAGCAGAGAGAAGACTACAGGAAAGTGAATTGTGGGTAAAAAATTTAAATCGTGTCCTATATCTTCAGATTGGAAGGTGTGGAAATAATGTGGTTGGCCCGAAAACCAGTGACATATTGCAGATCTGTACAGGCTGTGCGGTGGATATGACTCGTTCACCATAGCCACAATCTGGCGTACAATTTTTAGCTAAATGCATTTGTAGCGAGGGCATATAGACTGCATATACCACCACAGACTATGCACCATATTTCTGTTTACAAGTATTTAAGTGCATTTACAAGCCTCCTTGGTTTTCACAAGCACCGCCCCTCACGGCTGCAGGCCCAAGAGGGAGGCTCGTTCTCCGGTGTCTGGTAGAATGTGTTTGTTCTCACGTCGTTTGCATTCCCCGGGAGCCGGAGGTGCGTTTTCACCTGCTGCCTTTGTGACGTCACCCCAGCTCAGGAAAGCGACTGAGAAACTCGAGAGCTCAATAGGCTCCTCCTACCTGCTGCCCTTCCCGCCACAGACAGCCTATCTAGCGGATACGCACGGGACGAGGGTGTGCCAGAAAACCTTCAAGACGTGTGGCTGATGCCGCATATTTGCGGCATCACAGCGCAAGCGAGGCTAGTTTGAACGAACGGGGTTTGTAACGTTAGAGTTGTAAAAGGACGTGGCGGTGCCGTCAGCTGACTCGTTACTCACCCGAGATCAGTTACACGGAGTGGATGTATGCATTTCAGTATGTGATGTCTTGCACCACTTCAAAGGGCTATGATGTTGCAGTATCAATACTCCTACGGGCTTTCAGAGGATGTACAGCTTCCGAGATTTGAATCTACTAAAGCTCCACAAAGCTAAATTCTTGTCACAGGTTAAAGAGTGTTGAATTCTATATTTCCTGCTACTTATAAAGAAAGAGGTCTTTGCTACTGTAATTCAAGACTTGAGACCGAACCTCACCGCCCCAACCCCAAAAAAAAAACACAACAAAACAAACAAACAACAACAACAACAAAAAACAAAACAACTCTGGTGTGCATTTCAGGCCAGCCAGTGTAGTCTTCCGCTAAAAATCCCACTGTATAATCACACTGCTAGTGTTTTGACCCCTGCGAGCTTTATGACAAAGCGGCTTTTATGCTGTCCTGCCATTGGCTCGTAAGGCTGTTCAGTGGGGTGCCAGGCTGGTTAACACGATGCCAGTCCCAGCGCTGCATACAGCAAACCCCAACACATTACACACCTGTAATGGTGGACGTGGTGGACGATAAGTGGTCTTAATATTCCAAGCGTGGCCGACCCATTAATCAATCTTGAGCGCGTCCCTTGGGATTAACACAGCCTTCTTGTCGCAGTTCAGTTTGACACCTGGTGCCTCAGAAATGACCCGCACGGCTGTGCCGTCCTGGTTCGGTACGCCACGTTCCTGGATCCCTCATGAAGTCACCTCCTTACATCTTCCAGACCGACGCCATTAAAATAAGAGAGGAATTTGCTTACTGGCAGCAAATCTCATACAAATTATATCTCTTGCAAAGCTGCTATCTGTGTGGGTTTCCGTGCCATCACAGACACAGAGGGTCTGACCCCACAATTACACAAAGTAAGACTATAAGGACAAATGGTGCTGCCATTTGATGTAAAAGTCAAACTAAAGAATCTATGTGAGAGTTATTATACCTTCGGTCTTTTTCACATTTATCATAAATGACTTGAACTAAGAAGACATTCCACTGTGTGGAAAATGGCTGCAGGTCTAATATTCTGCAGCATCTTCAATATAACATTAGCAGAGCTACAGAGTGTTTCGAGCACAGAAATGTACATACAGTACTTCACTATCTTTACTGCTCTAATGCCATTTTGATCTCATTAGAACATTTCTCCTTGTTATACAATTGTGTGCCAAAAAATTGTTACTCACATTGAAGCTAGCAAGCCATTCTAAAACATGCATCAAAAACACAAATAAAGGCGATATAAAAATATATATGAGAACAGAAAATATCGCGAGAAGAGAGAGCTGCAGGAGTACAGGTCAAGAACCTGGGATACTAAAGGAAACTTCGTAATAATGCGTTTTCCATGTAGCGCCAGTGCGATTAAATCATCACTTTATCGTTTTTTGATTTTTATGCAAACTGAACGAGTTTCACTGCGCAGCGGCAGGCCTGAATGGTGCAATAATGCAGCATAACGCAATGCAAAAAACACTTGCATTTCAGGCACGAGCTGTCGCGTTCTCGGCGAGTTCGCAATACCGTTTCCGCTTTTTGGCACTGTTGAGTAATGCCAAAATGAAGTGACCGTGGCTGAACTGTACACAGGCGTGTTGCTCATAGTTGATTAACCTACTGAGTTAGAGTCAGACACGTCCGAGGCAAACTCGCCTTACAGACGCATTCACTTGTTAAAGCTAAAATACACGAGGCCCGTCTGAGTTCATGAATACACAAACAGGTGGGTTGTAGAGAGGAAAGCAACACATCACTGGACTGTCCACTGTAGTAACTCCGCAATATGTCACATGACTCAAGTATTAGCTAGCCTAACCATGACCAAGTTTACATAAAATGACTATGCTGTTTGAAATCATTATACCCACACAAAAGAAATCTAGTTCGTACTGAGTTCTGATGAGCAGCAATGTATAGAAGCTGAAGATTGTACAGGCCTCTAATTCTCATCGTATTGTGAAACAACAGCAAGTTAGACAATATCGAAGGCATGCAGCATTCAAGCGTTTAAAAAGTTCTCAGTAATGCGCGGACTGTGTGCGAGCATAAACGTGAAACCAAGCTCAGGCATGGCTGGATCAATAGCTATTTGGACGTTGGAGATACTGCAGGTTCAAGGCTTGCTCCATGTCCCTTGAGAGCCACTAACAAGTGAAATCTTTCATCAATAAACGTTAAGCAATTAGCCTTTTTCTTCCATATTGATTCGCTGTGTTAATGCTAGACTTTGTAGGTAGGAGAGGACTAAATTCAGTACAGAGCTCCATTATGGACAGTCTTTTTTGCAATGTTCTTGTTTTAACTAGCTTTATTTGCATTAAATGAATTGAGCCCAACTGTGTGTAAAGAGCACATTCTCAGCTATTTTACAGCTAGGATCCACAAATTTATAATTGCAAACACGGTTTTCTCTGTAACGATCACACATTGCAACAAGGCTGCTTGGCACAGAGCCATGATGCACATTCTGAGGAGCAGCACCGGCTTATGCCCGGGGCCAAATGGTGAAATCATCCGGTAAACTCTTGCACGTATGGCTTTGTATTCAAAATCAAGATGCCTTTGCTCCTGTTAAACTTGATTTTTGCCTCAACCGGATTGAAGTCTGCTGGAAACATTTAGCAAAGGCTGAGCCAGCTTTTCCAGTCGGGGGCTGGAATTCAACAACAAAAAAGAAAATCAACAAAACATTTGACCATTTTGATTGCGCTCCGCAACCCGTGTCTGTGTCATCCCACACAATTAAACCTTCGCTTGGCATTTGGGGATAGCTAGAAATGAAGCCGTGTTAACCTCTAAAACATTAGCCAACCAAGTTTTAAGGCCAAGGGGACGATAGGTTGTCCACCAATAGCACCTCTATGCAACATTCCGTAAGAGCTACAGTTGTCTGATCTCAGCCAACCATCACGTTGCACCTGCCAATGACAAAAGCAGAGCCCTGTACCAAACCCTCCTCGAATTACTTACGCACGGTTAAGGGCAGTGGTGGGGTCGAGTCCCTGGCCCGTGTAAGAACCAGGCCGGTGCAGGTGGCCTTCTGGATGTGCATAATTTGAATTAATAGTTTGTATGCGTGAGTCACTTTGGTTCATTAGTGGCAAAATGAGCGTGGGCAGGCAGTTCAGGGAGAACGGAGTCGGATCACGTTAATCCGCGGTGCCCGGGCTGCGGAGATTATGCAACGGCCTTGCCGCGCATGGGTAACCAAGGAAACGAGCGTGGAGCACACGCACCCGTGTGTTCCTGCCGAAGACGTTTGGTGGGATTTACGAGCACTCGGTCTGCGCACGGGAGCAGCAGGAGACGATCACCGCTGCTGCTACTTATGAGGGAAGCCTTGAGGGGGTGGGTGGATGCGCGTGGTGGAGGTGGAGGTGGGTGGCTGTGCACTCGCTTTCCTCCTGTTCATCTTTCCACGGCTGTCACCTGCACTATTTTAACAGCAGGCCCAACTACGCCCCCCCCCACTACCACCACCTTGAAATCAGAAATCCCTTCACCATAGCCATGAAACTGCTTTAGTAGCTCCTTATTTATGAATTTCATTTTTTTGCTAACAAACAGCCTTTTTCAGGAAGTGAAACTGATTTGAAACGTGCTGTTCCTGGCATGTTAACCCTTAGTGTGGCTGGCTAGTGTGGCACAGTGGGCCTGGGGCTGATGGGTAACTCCATTTCACTTAGTGCTACCCTTGCAATTAAGTAATTAAGCATTAACCTTGTCATGACAGGCAGCGAGTTAGCAACACTGTCACAGACTGCTGTGAGCATGCTGACCAGTGTCAGAGGTTCCTGACGGGCATTCAACGAGCTTTACTCGCAGGCATTCACGCTGTCTGACGCTGCGCAAACAAGCAGCTGTGTCACATGGAAATATCAACTGCCTGGCATTTCATCATAGCTGAGTCATCCTGTGTCTAAAATCATAACCCTGCCACAGCCTTAACAAAGTCATAAATAAACTTAATCTCACGCACACAGGCTCAACACCACAACGAGAAGTTTGAAAGCAAGTTCTACAGCTGTGCTCATGTATTAATAACCTATAAACTCGAAAAGCTATAGAAAATGACACAGTGAGTTAAGAGAAATAGCATAATGTTTTATTTTCATACACTTGAACAGGTTTGACAGGTCCTTTATTTGTTGACTTTTGGCCCTTGCATCTGGACATGGCAATAAGGGAGCATGGAAATGTTTTAATACCAACACTGTATGTCTATTTGAAGTATACAAGTATGAAGTATACATACAGTGTTTGAAGGTATATATTAAGGCTGGTATACTTTGATTACCAAGAATGCCACTCAACATGTCATTGGCATGTAATTTGGTCCTCTCCTCTGGACTGAAGGCGACAAAAGACACTTTGTGTAAAAAGACACAGTGAGCCCAACTTTCAGACCTATCTGTGGGGGGAGGGGGCACGGCTCCCCAAAACACAAGCGCTCATTTTGTAACTTAAGCAAACTGGTAGAACAAAATTAGCATCGTGGGACGCTCTACGGTTCGAGATGAGCTTAAAGGACCGTTTCGGCTTGCGCACCACGCGCAGAAGTTTCGATCCGCATTAATCGAGGAAGACTCACCGACGAGCAAATCCATCCGATAGACACGCGCAGAAAGTACAGGAAAATCAGGGCGGTTACCATGGCAACCTATGGGAGGAGATCTAAAGTCTCGTGCGGGTCGTGTCGTTAAAGGGCACCAACAGAGACTGAAACTGACATTAACCTGGTTTCGAGGTGTCCTGCTTACTGTCAAAACATGACTAATTTAGTTTATGTTTTTGTACTGCCAACTGAACTGGCAATACGGTAACTTCGTAAGCAACTCTGAAAGAAAGAGATAAAAAAAGAAGAAAAATATGTTTAAAAATGAGTATCGATATAACTGTGTAAGATATGATTGAGGCGTATTATAAAAGGGAGTCGCGGTTATTACGGAGAGCCACTGAAAGAAAGAGCAAGTGTAAGAGATAAGTCTGAATTCCTAATTCTTTATCACTCCACCGGTAGCTTAGCAACAACATTAACACAACGAGGGTAGCTTCCTGCCTGAGAAACCGTGTGATGATCGCGCGACACGTTCACGCAGATCTATTATTTAATAAATCAGTCAGCAGACGCGGTTGTTGCAGAGCCTCCGGACAGGCTACTACATCACTTCAAGACGAGAGGACGTCAGCTGCGTTTGCAATTACATGGGCGATTCATCATTTACTGTCACGCGCTTTAATAGAGAATATGAGGGAAACCCATTCCCTATCATTCACGGTTTCGGGCAGTGTTCAGTGTTGAGGTCTGACAAGTCGAGAACGTAATTCAGGCAATAAAAAGCATGTTATTTTCAGGAGTGCTATAAGGAAATGCGCCATCAAACACAATGCACACAGTGATGATAACGTCGACAAACAGGCGCTTGCATGTCGCGTGAGCACATGGAACCACATTCTGCGTCAGTATGTCGCAGAACACCGTGCAACACCTCTGAATTGAGTCTGCAGCGCTAGAGGGGCGTGCATGAATACATATGACGAGGCATTTCGCTTGTTATTGAAATACCAGTCAAACATCTCATGCTTGTGCACGTGTGCGTTTGCATGTTAGTATTTAACATGCTCAAAATGTCACTGCAGACCATCAACTATCATTTAGTATCTCACACACACACACACACACACAAAGTCTCCAGCTCCCTTTGTGACCGGACTCTCCATTAATCACAGTAGGCTGGAGTCTGGGACAATAGCCCTCGCCTCAGTCCTTTTGATTAGACTGTCAGTTTACACTGCTAGCACACCTTGACAGCCCAGCCCAGGAGCAAACCAACAAAAAATGTTAAAACAGGGGTGTTGGTTTAAATGGGTTTAGGCACCTGTGTTCCTGTTTGTCCATGGGCTGTGGTCAGTTGTGGTAAATGCAAACTATCTAGTGAGCCAGGCGTAGATTGCTGAATTGACTGCTGACAGTCTGTACATAAAGGATAGGATGTTATGACTTGGAGGGTGGGTTGCAGTGTATCTTGGAAAGGTGTCCCAACAAGAAGGCAATGAAGAAGACTGGTTCTTCTCCCCCTCTCCTCTCTCCCCCTTTCTGCCTCCCTCTCCCTAGTATTAGACATGCGTGGCTGGTTAGAGCTTACCCTTCACACTGGACTTATCTTGCAGGACACACACTTATTTTTAACACACTCTTCAGCTCTCTCGCTTCCTCTCTTCCTCTTACTCATGCACATTGAGATGCACACACAGATCAGAGAGGGCTTTACTACCACTCTATCACTAGCACACTGCAGTTACACAGAAGTCTGTGGAATCCAGTTAACCAATAAATTATTTAACATACTATTACGCTCTATCTGATTAGTGAAATATTGAGTGTAACCATCTAAGTTTACAGCATTTGGCAGACCCTCTTATCCAGATCGACTTCCATAATTATCAGTAGGACAGGGAGTGTTCTGTCTGGGAATCAAACCCATGACCTGCTTGCTCTACCATATATTCTACATGTTGGACATGCTGCAGATATAATGGTCAGCAGAGACCTGGGGAAAGCTTTCCATAGACCCCCCCCTTCAAGCAAAAATAATGTTTAGCTCACCGGCCAGTTAAATATCAACAAAAAGACTCCATGTAGCTGGCACGTCCTATGCCCAGACACGTTTATCCAGGGATGGGCGTTTCCCTTCACGCACCATTGTGCCCTTGCAGGGGGGACACAGAAACTCGTCTCAGTGTGGATGGCCTCTCGCATGTCACAGTGGGAATGTAGGTCAGACCGCGCAGGAAAACTGTACGACATTAAAACACTACGAGGTAAGTTAGGCTTTGTGCAGACCTGTCATGGCTAATATGGATTTCAGGGGGAGAATACCTGACTCAAAAATCTCCAGTCAATTGGAGATACAGCAGCACACTATAATGGCATGACCCCCCACCTTCTTCTTTATTCTAACCCTACTGTTCTATAGACACAGCCAGCACACATCAAAGGGTACCAGTCATTTGAAGGGCTTGGTTGAGATTTCTGAGCTCACAGGTATCCCGACACCTTGTGTACCCGATAACACATCTTAATTTCCCTTTCACACAGTACCACTTAAGAACTTCTATGTTTGTAACACCTGTCAAATTACATGACTTGCCACAAAGGCCTAGAATGACACAGAATCTACTGAACTGAATGTTTTCAGAACATTCTAAATATGTGTATGTTTAAAAAGATTCTGAAGACACTGAACAGAGATGCATTTTAGTTGAGATAATTGTATTATGGAGATATATTTAAATGATAAGACAGTCCGTGACAGGTCAGTGAAGGGCGAACTGTTGATGTAGAATGTAGAGCATTGCATATGCCACAGTTCAGCCCATATGTTAGGAATAAGGTGAGAGCAGAATTAAAAAGTAATGAGAAACCAAGGCAAACAATCTCTCTAGCCACTCTGATTTAGTCCAGGTAGACCAACTTCTTTTGCAATGGCTTTGCGTTCATTTGCATTCTAATGACGGGATTTGCTGTGTAATAAGATCAATAACTGCTAGTGAGAAAACAGGGCGATACCAAAATCGGTTTAGCTGGTTTTAAGGTGACAGCTCAACAAAACATCCCTCCAACGCAAACACGAACCCCTGTGAAAACTTCACTCATTCCTGTCACCGTCTAAAAGCCGTGCCGATCAGCAGTCAGCTTGTTCCCGGCTGTAAATCCCGTCGTCGTATGTGAACGGCAGTGGCCCAGAGCCGTGGACGCCCATGCCAACTGCTGTGTCCCCGGTTTCCATTCAACTGTCTGGCCACACTCCCCTGCAGAGGGCTGGACCATCCGGAGCAGGGCCCATTAGCAGAATAAATAGACCCCCTTTATCCTTCCGACTTTCCCCTGGCTGGAGTCTCTTAAAGCCCATAGATCGGCCCCGTGTGTTTAACCCCAAAGCCCAACTAGCTCACAAGGAGGCTCTGATGTCAGGCTGTTTAACGCTTCACTGCCGGGCAGAGGGGGCAGGTCAGGTTTAACCATTTAGACAGCATCAAAGACTGGCAAAGGAGTGGGCGGAGCCAGATGGATGTTGCCAGCAGTGATTGGTGTCTTTTTTTGGCAATGATGTTGGGCTTTTGTTTAAATGGTCAGAATCAGGTTTAGGTTTTGCTCCTTGGAGAGCAATACTATCTGGCCCTTATTAAGGCCTGTGTAGGAAACCTCGTCAGAAAGACAACGTCAGTGATACTACTGATTTTGAAACATCTGTTCACTCAATATTTTACTGAATGCTCACTGTCTGCTAGACAAAACGCAAGGGAAATAAGGTAGGACTGAGATCCATAAATTGATTTACTCAGTCCAATGGCTGCTTGAGGTTATGTATGCCGATACCACCCTCAACACAGTACAGTTTCCTTAATATATTCATTTATTAAAAATAATCGTAGGCATACATTACAAAGAAAAAGATTGCATAGCAACATACTAACAACTGGCTTCATCAAATCTTATTTTGTCATACAAAATCGGCATTCAAAACAAGCGCAGGTCTATGACAGTGTCAAGAAGAATCGATATTCAAATAGATTTGACTGAACCCCATATATTCAATTCTAACCATTCTTTAAATAATGAATACTGAACATTCCAAAAAATAAAATGTTACACCTGACTTCCTCAGCTCTGAGAGACAGCGCGTTTCTCATTTCTTCCTCAGAGCACCCAAATACGGTGTCCATGCTTCTCCGTAACAGAACCGTAAATGCAATAACCGCGGCAGTGCAGCATCATTGCAACGCATGTCCACTTCAGCACGGGGCCAATTATGCAATCAGTGCATCTTGACCGCTAAGCTTGCATTTTTGAGGACCAAATATGACAAGGGCGTCCTCAAGACTCTTTAAACACAAAACGAGTCAATTTTGCGGCAGCCCACGCGATGGGCAGACTCATCTGTGTTGAGCAACACCACCCACAAGCCTGGCAGTCCACGTGAATCTGCATTCTCATGATATTCAGCTGGAAAGCCTCGGTCTGCTTCTGATCGCACATGGAACATCCCCAGAAATTCAGCCGACATGATTACAGAGTTGCACAGATCAAACGACCAAGTAATGCATGAGGTCAGATCACCAAATTAAAACGACTTGTGACTAATTATAAGCTAATAGCCGGACAATAAACCCATAATCTAGCTGACAGTGAATCAGAATGAAGCGGACTGCGCAAATTGAAGGTAATCATTCGTGGACTATCATTTTGACAGGTGCAGCTCCGAGTCTGAACAGTGGACAGTCACATCCATCCAACAGACATCGATCAATAAAAACAGTGACTCCATGCTAGGCGGTAAAACATCAAGGATTACTATGCCTGTCAGGTGCGAACTGCGTTTAAGCACATGTATGCGTTGCCTAAGTTCATTTACCAAAACGAGAAGGGATGAATGACCACGTCTATCTAAGGTGCATGACCATTATACGCTCTTTTTGGAAACGCGCTGGGATGAGGCATTGATTTAACTTAACTTAAAAAAGCATATTAGACATTGTAGTCCACGCCCAGTCGCTGTTATAGCTCCAAATAACGATATTTAAACCATTAGCTACATACCTTCCAAGCTCATCTCCTATGTCGTAGTAATCCTCTACATTCTCCTGGTTGAACACGGTCATTGTGCTGGGCGCTTCCTACTCCCAGGGATTCCCAAATCTGCGCCCACCGCTTTCAGCAACCCATCCCTGTCAGCTTCATGACAGTTTACGGCGAAGCCTTCTCATGTTTGTTCTGGTGGGGAGGACACAAAATGTGAGCAATTTGTGAGAAAAAAGTCCGTTACGTGCTCAAACCATTACATGTTTCATCGGCGTTGGTTAAGAAAGCCACATCTTTGAGAATCCTTTTCGCCGAACCACCGTGTGGACAACAAAGCAACTTCCATTAACGGGTTGGTGCAAGGGAAGAATATATATTAAATGTAGTTACAGTTTTCTGTCATATTTGCGTTTTTGAACAGTCATGCGAGAAGTCTGCGTTAAGGATTTTGCGTTGCCAAGTGAAAACGGCAATAGTGTATATGTGAGAAACAGCTGCTGCTATAACGTTACCACACCATTAGCTACGACATTGAACTGCCAACGCAAGAACGAAGTGAATGTGTATCGTGGAGCTGCTTTAAACGTTTCTCAATAGTGCACAGGTTACTTTGCAAGTGTCTTACAACCTCGGCGTTCTCCTTAGTGTAAACTGGGGGGAAAACAAAAAAACTGAAAACGGAGCAGAATACGTCCACCCGGAACATGCCCATTACACGTCTATAAAACGAATAAAATTACCTTGGAACTTCCGCTGTCTTCAGGGTTCAAGAAACAGGTGAAGTCCAATGTTTCGCATTAAAAACAGCATACCGTCCTCGAGATACCTGTAAACGCAACGCTGTATGAAATGGGAGGATTGTAACAACGTAGGTGTGTGGTGTTCCCGGTGCGGGTAGCGCCGTGTAACGACACGGTGTCGACTCGTTTCTGTCTGGAGGAGGCGGTGTGGAGCGATACTCCAGAGGCAATGTTCTCCTATGGTATTGCCCACGCCATGAGTTCACGAACAAAAAAAAATTAATGAGTCCGCCCCTCTCCATATGTAATCTGTGCATACGTATATTAGAAGCCAGAATCAATATATCTTGATAAATAAGCATTAAATGCACTAATGTATTTACAATACTGTAAGGTTTACATTCGAGACACTAGTTTGCATTGCAATTCTACATGCTGTATCTTTACGTGCATTTCTGAGCTGCTAGATTAGATATTCCTTTTATTATGCAGTACTACTGCATTCTTTAGTCCTGGGCATATTATTTAGTACTATCAGGTCCACTCTTTCTCGTGAAATTGCAAGTTGACATTTCTCGTGAAAACTCCCTTACATATTCACACGTTCATTGCGTAAGCACGCATGACTGCTACAGAAAAACGTGCTCACTGCTCTGTGCCGGAGTGTGTGAGAGGGTTAGGCTCAGTGGGCCCTTCAGTTATGCATCTTTTGTCTCTAGACTCGCCTTGAGCGATTTCATAGGTGTGCCTATTCAATGACAAGAAATGATTCATGGATTTTATTATGCAATATTTCCATATTATTATTTTCACCAGAAAAGGATGTAAATAGATTAATAAAGATTTTAAGACCTTTAAGACCATTTCATACAAACACAAGACTTAGTTGCTCTTTACAAGTCTTTTTGTGCTGCTCTGGTTTATCAAATGTAATACACGTTCGCCATCTGTTTGTGGATGCGGGTATTGCAAGCAGTTTGGCCTCTTAAAACTTTTATGGTGACTGTAAAGGGATCTCGCAGTGATCTAACAGACCAACAACAGGAGAAAAGCAAACGTATATCGATCTGACAAGGGTTCTCGAGGCAAAAAAGACTGCGGAGCTGGTGTTCACTGATGGGTGTAATTACACCAGCACGTACGTCAGATGCAGATACCAAGACAAATAAACAGACATCGACACGGGGTTGTGGAGGTGGGGGTGATTAGAACAAGGGAATGTTCACTAAAGCGACTGTTATCAGTGCGTCGTATCATATTATAATATGCACTATCGCTTACATTGCCTGTTATACTATATTTTGTAAAGAACTATGTATTATTTTAATATTGTTTAGCATGTATAGTGAAAATACCCGTGCGGGAGCTTGTTCTTCAATTCCAGCGATATTCACGAGCGTCTGAAAGGGTATCGTTAGTCAGCCACCCCTTCTTTTTTCTGTAGGCCTAGTTGCTGTAGTGAATCAGATCATATCTTTGATCCAAGCTGTAATTTTCTCGGCGCCCCCTCCGAGAGTCTCGAGACTGAACCAAAAACAGGCGTCCCGGTGCATTGCGTTGACTGACACATGACTCACCGCTTATTGTCGACAGCAGTCACAATCCTAGTGTCAGTGTATGTACATGATGGGTTTTGCCTCGGTGCACAAGTCAAAGTGTTGACGTATGAACAGGCGAGAGTTTTTAATCCTGGCAATTTAAAACCACGAATGAATGACGCAAATTCTCCAGAATGCCAGACGGGGTGTCTTGCTACTACATTGATTACTGGGGTTATGTTTTGATTTCGTGTTGCTAGGGGCCTACAACACTGTCAAGAGAGCGATGAAAGACATTTGTAGCTAGCAGGTGTCTCCTGCTATAGCAAGTTAAACAGGTTATCTTCACATAAACTGATTTGCTTTGACTAAATACAGAATCAACTTTCATTTGTTCAAATTATATATCAAAAAGGTATGGTAATGAATATATTAACCGTAGTCAGTCATACACTGGAGAGTGTTAGCTCCATCTTGTGTTTGAAATGTGAGCTGCACCAGCTGTTGATTTTGAAAATCGAATAAGAGATTCTTGATAAATTTTATATATGGTATTATTGGGTTTTACCTTGTAGATTCACCTGATCTTGGAGAGATTGTAATGTGCATCTTTGTGAGTGAATCAAAACCTTTGTGTGTGTGTGTGTGTTTATTTTGCTTGCTGTGAAAAACCTGTCTGGTGTCTGTGCTCAGGGGAAGAATTTCACAGCCAAGGGGACAATGGGTGAAAGTCATACAGACGCACATTCAGACCAAAACCTTTCTTGAATCTCTTTCTCCGTCATTATTTTTTATCTTTTCTTGCCACCATTCTCTCTGTATTTTGGCACTGACATTCTCTCCATGTTCACAGGGTTTGTAAAATCGAATAAGAGATTCTTGATAAATTTTATATATAATTGGGGGTGAGTGTGTGGAATCTTTTGTGTGTGTGTGTGTGTTTATTTTCTCTCTGAAAAACCTGTCCCTCTTCACAACTCCTTTGTTTTTAAATAACCTCAAGTGACAGTCTCATTCTCATCCCCCCCACCTCACACACACACATATACACACTCAGACACACACACAGACACATACCATCTGCCTTTTACTGAGCTGCTATCACAGTGTGTGCCATGGATCCTCCTCTTTTTATCTTGAGCTGATTCACCTGTTCCTTAAACCTGAGAGAAGGCTCCTCTGAAGAATTTACAAAGAGAAGTATTTGTTAATGTAACCCCTTCACATAAGAGAGTTAATTAGTGAAAATGATGCAAATGGATTCTGGGATTTTGACAAATTTATTTTGACATGGGTTGGTCTTTTGCTTGAAGCAGAATTCTTTTGAGTTTTTAAAGATTTATTTACATGCCTTTTTGGTGCAAAATGCTATTAGTCACTGTTTTCTAGCAACAGGAGAAAAACTACGTATGCAGAGGAATGTCTGCTTTCAGGCCATGTGGTGATTAAACAGAGAGAGATTTGCATCAGTATTGTCTTGCTCTCAGATGGAGAGCCACAGCTGTGGGCCGCCTGCGTGCTCAACCCTGCAGTCATTCTGCGTGCAAGTGCTCAAAACAACACGATCAAGTGCAGAGTGAGGGTGAGCGAGCGAGGTCTGAGAGACTGGAACACCTTGGGTCATCTGGATCATTAACTGGCCACAGATGTGACCATCAGTCATGGGTGTTTTTACAGCTGTTCATACCTATGGGAAACCACACACACACTTATAGACACACATGTCCATGCACAGAGATGTGAGTGCAGAACACATCACAACCTGAAACACACACACACACACCTGCCACGGATCCGGAGTCACTTCCCCCTACAGCCTCTGGATCCTCCGGATCCTCTGTCCAGACAGTGAAACTCATACAGGTTGTCTATCCATGACATGCAGAACCAGTTGCCCTGTCCATTAAATCCCCATGCCAACTTCCATAAGAGCTTTTGATGTCTCGCAGAGCCAAATGCAGTTTGTAGGACAGGCATGCAGGCATCTTGGCACATTGCTTCACCCCCTCCACAACACACACACCCCTATGATGTTGCTAATGTACGAGGTGTGCATGGTGTAGGTTCATCTAGCATTACATCAATGTAAAGAAATACCTCTCTACTGCTCTTCCTAGTATATGACTTCAAGGCAGAAGAAAATTGTCCTTAATCAGAAACTATGAAGTTTCTTCTTCTCTTTCTAATTTTTCTTTCTGTAGGTCTGTGTTTGTATTTGTGCATGTGCATGCAATACGAATGCATGCAATGACAGTGCACGACTGGGTTTGTCTGAAGAGTGTGGAAGAAAAGCACTGAAAACATGTCAGCAAGTGTTCGCGTTCTCATGGCATTTGGAAGGTTATGGTCATGCTATCAGTCTGGCTTTCTTCACTCTATTACATGCTGCAGCCCAGAAAGGGTGGAGAGAAGCTATGGGTGAAGTCAGCCAAACTCTTCCTGGGAAAATTTTCTCAAATATGGACAGAAAACCCAAGGCACACGCTCTGAGTCCTAATACCTTTCATTTGTTTTGGGAGCGATTACTGATTAACCACCCAAAGATTGTTTAGTGGTGATAAATCTTCCAGTATTTATTAGGACTTGATTAATTTTTCTTAGATTTGTGAATGTGCCTATGCACACAAAACTGGAATTCAAAACAGCAGTTCATAATGAAAATAACTATTAAACCACAACTCTGTCCAACAGCTCCAAAAAACTCCCTTCGTTCTCACCAAGATTTACTGACTCAGGTCTGTATATTAAACATGGGAGTTAATTTAACTTAATAAATGAATAAAATTCCTGCAAGACATGGTATTTATTAAGGCTTATCCACAGATAAATGAGAATCAAGCAGGGTGGCTAATGATAAAAATGAAACAAAGGGATTGGCGTACTGAATATTTGCCTCTAACAGCAAATCTAGCCTTATCCTAGACAAATGAAATGGAGCAGAATTTGCCTGAACCAGACGTCTGAAGATGTCGCACAAGAATGGAATTCCATGTCTGCTCATATCTAGGCCACAGTGTGTGAGTTCCACTTCGAGACTAAACTCCTTTGTCATCTAAGGAAATCTTCCCCCGTCAGGCATTATCTACAGGTCCCTGGTACTTTCATATGCGCTGAGGTAAAAGTAAATGGAGGAAATTGGTGGGGCTTTCTCAGCAGAAATGGCCCCTGGCGTGAAAGAGGCCCGCAATGTTTCTGAATGGTGCTTATCCAGCACACTGGTTCACATGAGGCAGGAGAATGGCAGAACCCTGCAGGGTTGAGGCAGAGGTCCTGTCACGGGATTGTGCTCCACTGTCAATCTTCCTACCCCACATGTCCACACACATTAGACAGGGAGAGAGAGTACACACTCCAGGCATGACTCAAAACAGGTGAATGGTGTTCTTATGTGATCGCAAACTCTGTGTCTGGGTTCCACCTGTATATCTGTCTCAATAGTTGAGATACAGCGACAATTATCACACAAACCCATTAGCCTCCTTTGTCTAGCCACTCAGACAGCCGTCTCCCAGTACCGCCGACAGCCCTGGCCAATGCTCCGCCCAACATCAAGAGTCTTCTGATGTAGATGCGATCTTAGCGAGGTGTGACCCCGCCTGTACAGTTCAGCGAGCACACCGCCGGGGCTCTTCTCTATCTAATTAATTCCGTTCTGCCATTCGGTTCCACTGTGCGTTGAGCGTCCCGTCTAATAGGATACGACGCTGTTTTTCTCAGTCCCATAATCTTTCCCGCGCCGGGCCGAAACGAATACGGCTACCCTGACTAGCCGATAGTGCACACGCCAGAACTGAGCAGTCATATAAAACCCACGTAAACGCCAACAACTTGGGTTTCTTTCAATACGACTTACGTATATTGGAATAATGAGAAAATGTGTGGGAAATTAGGCTGTTAACTTTAAGGGGGAAAAAGTCGTGAGAACTGTACTACTGAAGGCGTCTGAGCTTTGCTGACGTAATAATGAAGTCTTTTTTTTTTTTTTTTACAAAAGCACCATTAAATGGCCGTTCGTGGTCATTGCTGTGGTAGGCTACTAAAATGTAGTTTAATTGAATTCATAATGCTGTAAAAAAACGTAAACACCATACAGTGAAAGGTTATATTGCCTCCAGACTGACACCGTCAGGATATTCTTTGGTGGGGACGGAGCTTTCTGGTGGTAGCATTAAAGAGTGCTTCCATTGCTCAGAGACGGAATCCTCTTAAAAGGCTCTGTAAAGCTTAGAATCTATATCCTGAATGTAGTAGGTGTAATCTATCAAAAAAATTGTTTTGAGAGCAGCAGCGTATTTTCTGGGACTAAACTGTTTATGCCCATGCAAAAACACTGCAAAGATTTTTCAACCATTAAAAGAAAATTAAACAAAATCGTAAATGCCATCGCTCAAACCACTGCTGTAACTTCCATCTTGGCTTCTCTGTATTTCCCATAAGATTAGAAATATTACATTATTGATGTAATGCCAGCGAATGGACGCTCATTTCCCTTGGCATTTGCGGTCTGCCTTGTGAACGCGCACCACTCAGGAGCCCGTGTGCTTTTGAACAGTTTATCTCACCACAGCGACCGTATGAAAAGAAAAGGAGCCATGCAGCAAATTAACAGAAAGGTATTTGGTGTCTCGCGGAGACCTAAAATTGAGATTCGACGCATTTATGAAGCCACAATACATAATTATTGCTTTTATTGCTGCATAAACTATTGCGTTACCTTGTAATTTGATGGCTGCGCACATAGCAATTTAGTGGCCTACGCTGTGCGTCTGCTTTGTTTGTTTGCGTATTTGTGTAACAAGTTATGCGTTTCTGAAAACGCCAGTGTATAATTTTCGCTGGGTGTGGGATTTTCTTTTCCTCTTGAGACCCTAAAAAAAGCAACACTAGAGACCATGACTCATTCAATGCAGTTGCGCTAACGAGCCTTGCATCAAACAAACGTCAGACATTAGAAAGCTAATCTATCGCTCCATTGTCCAAAGAGAAGTCTCTAAATCATTATCGCGCTATTGTTTCAAACAGAGCCAGTAGCTTTAAGTCAACATATCTGGCGTTGTCTTTGTTTGTATTAGCACATAGTGTACATAATTGTTTTCGGATGGACATAGTCTTGCGCTCTTGGCATGATACATTCTCCGATAGCAAATACCAGATGTCTCATAATCACTACACTACAATTTTAGTTGAAAGTGATGAATCTGGCCTTCTTTGCTCTTAGCAGACTTGGCCGACCTCAGTCGGGGTTCGTTCACTCCTCTCTGAGGTGTGGGAATGGGACCAGATGATTTGTCTTTGTGAGAGCATTTCTCCTCCCAGGTCCGGCCCTTCTCCCCATGGAGTTGGAGCCATACCCAAATCAAACACCGACCTCTGCAGTGACCTCTGCAAGGTACTACAGTTCCCACGAGACAACACCTCCCCCTCCCTGCTGACACTCAAGTTTGTTTACCCAACAGTCCTTGGTTACTCATATTATTCCCCTTATAGTTCATTTCACATTTATTAAAAACATTTCCTAATCTTTCTCAACCTCCTGTAATGGCTTTGAGTAATTACACACACACACACACACACACACAAGCCAACCCTTGACATATAGTTAGGACATGTTTTGAGTAAAACACATGCCCACTCCCCCTGCTCAGCTTTCCCCTGTTGCCAGGAGACCACACTGCTCCGCCCTCATTAGGTCTCCCTCACCAGGAAGTGGGGTCGTCACGTCCAAGGTCTCTCTCTGACAGGCACGTCTCCTCCATGGGCCCCAGGGTCCCTTGTGCCCTCCAACATTCCTCCACTCTCAGCTCCACCCCAAGCCCCCGGGGCAGGTGGCCTCTCCTCCCGGCCGACCCGAGCTCCGATGGGCCATAATGGGTCGCAAGCGTGGCCCCCATTGCTGCTCTAATTGAGGTCCCCTGTGGGTCTCCTGCTTCTAAACACTGAGGGACGTTTCTGTAGAAACAGTAATTACCCAAGGAGAGAGAATAAAGCAGGCAGGACTGAAGAGGAAGGGTTTTTAATCACAGGAAAGGCGCATCACACCTAACTGCACGTACATATATAATACACGTGTAGGCTCTCGCCACAAGCATCACACAAGTGCCACAGACCACATGGCCTTTTATGTATTTTACTGTGTTGATGGATTATGGGCATTATGTATTTGCTGTTTAAGCATATTGATATGTATCATTTTAATTTCTTGATAACACAACCCAACTTTGAAAATATAACCAATGACAAGCTCATGTCCAAATTACAGACGAGCTTGTCCATACATAGAACCCTGATCAGATTTAATGATAATTATCCAACTTTCTTCATGTCTTTTTTAAGCCAAATGTATTATTTATTTCTATTTTATGATGACACCTAAATAAGAAAAATGGTTAAATAGTAGACCTAAAAAACTGTGTGGTGTTGATTTATGTATTTTCATTAGAAAATATCAGAGGCTTGTTTGGACATATATCGAAGGAATCATTTCTAAGACGCAGAAACGGATGGTGGGCGGCATGGTGGTGTGGTGGTTAGCACTGTCGCCTCACAGCAAGGCGGTCTGGGTTCAATTCTTGGTCTGGGCTGCTCTGTGTGGAGTTTGCATGTTCTCCCTGTGCCTGCGTGGGTTTTCTCCAGGTACTCCGGTTTCTTCCCACAGTCCAAAGACATGCATCTTAGGTTGATTGGTCACTCTAGATTGCCCGTAGGTAGGTGTGTGTGTGGCCATGTGGTGGACTGGCGAACTGCCCATGGTGTACCCTGCCTTCGCCCGGAGATGCTGGGATTGGCTCCAGCCCCCCCCCCCCGTGACCCCGACTAGCGGGAATAAGCGGTACAGATAATGAATGAATGAAAAAAAGAAACGGATGGTCCTAATGATGATACTCTGCATGAACACAAGAGGGCGCTCAATATTAGTATTTCGTCCGTTCTGGCACTGTGAATCTTGAGGGACTACATAAATCAAAGAACAAACAAACGTGCCATGTAAAATAAACATTATAATCTTAGGAAAAAATTATCAGTGTCCTTCTGTTATATACGTGGTTTCATGTGTGAGTACTTAACTGTCAAAGCACTTCACAAATGAAAGCAGTAAAAGGAAAATGATGACCTCACATATATCAAAAACAGTTATTTATAATGTGAAGAAGTTTATTTCAATTTAGAATTTAATGACACTAGCATGGAAGCTATTATTTGCACTTATTATTTTCAAAGCAGTTTTGTCCTATTAAACTTGATGGTCACTTGATGGTCACCTCAGAGGAAAAAGACATTAGGAGAGCTTCAAAGCAGTCTGAAGTGTGATAGTGTTAGGACAAGTCGGTCTGGGGGAAGTAATACATTCACACTCTGAGCGGTGGGATTCGGAGATCCCCTGTTTAAAACGAATCCAACTTGTGGTCTTTGACCGACTTGGATTGGACAGCTGTCTCTCTCTCTCTCTCTCTCTCTCTCTCTCTCTCTCTCTCTCTCTCTCTCTCTCCCCCCCCTCTCTCAGGCTTGTATCAGCCCAGCCTTGTGTTTAATTGCCCCAGAGATAGGAGTACAGCTGTTCTTCCAACATTTTGTTACTTTTTGCCCTCAGCAGCAGATCCAAGGACAGCCTTTCCAAAAGTCTCTTTGCTCCCACCATTAAGAGTTAAAGAGGCCAGCTGACCCCAGGTCAGGGCCAGAGGCGCACGCCAGCCAGTCCTGTAAAAGAAAGTCCAGGAAAGTGCCACTCGCCTTTTCCACGTGCCTCGTATTTTTTCCCCCTTGCTTGCAGTCACACGCTCGCCATATTTTCACTGCACTTGACACATTAATGAGGCTCAGAAAGTACAAACATAGCCCCAACCCCACCCACCCATACTCTCTCCCTCTCTCCTGCTCCATCTAGCCCTCCTGGCCCACTCCTGTGTGTGTATGTGTGTGTGTGTGTGGGGGGGGCATCTTCCCTACTCCGATCATAAGTCAAGGCTCATGTGTTTTGATTTGATACACCAAGCCACCGCTGGATCTCATTCGTAGCACATATACTCTGCCAGTCCCAAAACCAGGGAGGATGTTAGGATCCTCTTTACAGATTCTAACAGGATGTGACATCACTGTCTAGACGCTAGGGTATTACTGGACATCTGCACAAGCACTGGCTTGATGCACTGCCTGGTAAGACACTTAAATCTCCTCTGGTCGTTTTGAAGCCAGCAATCTGTTTGGTGCCTTGGCAGCGGATTGAAATGTGCACCTAAACTACCGGTCACTTCAGCTCAGCACGCTCCCCAGTCGCCTGTGCTTCCTGACCAGTGACCGCCGACGTGGGCTGGTGAGGAGAGAGCGCGAGAGAGCCAGCCGCAGGAGCATGTAGGGGCCCCAACGCCAGCACGGATATCAAAGAGAGGCCAGCATGTGTTGCTGGTCAGGTCCTCTTGCAGATGAGGGCTTTGTGGAGCTGCTCCTCCCATGACCTCTCCACCCCAGTCTCCACCCCAACCCTCTTCAGGCACCGTCCCGCTAGTGCAGAGGGAATCTTCTTCTACGTCTCGTTTATATTTTGGATTTTGGATTTTCTTCCACGCTTCTCTCCCCCTGTGTTGCATGAAATCAGTTCCCACCTGTTATTTAAGTCTTCCTTATCACATGACAGCTACAGGCCTGGGAAGGGTGGGATAACGCGTGTGCTCGATGTGATCACAGCCAATCATGGCATCTTTTCAACTCAGCATGCTTAATAATAAGTGTTAACTGTGCCAGCTGATGCCTGCAATTGGCTAGCAGTGCTCCAATCACGCGGTCACAAACTCCCGCCCACAGATGGCCGTTGTATCCTGAAGGACAAACTTGGGTTAGCACAACCCAGCTTCCCAGGTTTACTCACGAAACCTTTTCACTATCAGAACTTAAATGGAAGGAGGACATAAGAAGACTGTATTGCCCAGTCAATACAGAAAGGAGCTGATGCCATTGTTTCTGTGCGTTGGTGCACATTTTCAATGCAGAAGCATCCCTTCACGTCTGGCATTGAAATCCTAATGAGAAAGAGGTTTCTAACAAGTCAGCAGGGTGTGAACGTGTTGGCTGGTCCACTTGTGACTGGAGCGTATGTTATTGCAGTCTGTCAGCGCTGACCCATAACACTGAGTTCATTCCTAATATGTCCTCCATATTTGGCACAGCTGAGCGAGCCCTTAATGTCTTATGATTTATAAGGATTTGTTCCAAGAATCGCGGAGAAGTAAGGTTTGCTGCCCCTAAAGTGTGTCAAAAGCAAAAACAAATAAAGCTTGAAAGGGTTTGGGTTATAGCTCGTCGCATCTGCTTAAAGGGGTTCAACAAATCGTTTCCTCAGACTATTGCTCGAGTGCCACAAGCCACTGACCACATCTGGGTCACCCGATCCATGTGGTGTGTGGTTACCGCTGGAAACACCTCTGCTGCACCTTGCGGCACCCCCCCCCCAAATAAAAACACACAAAACACACACTCAGGGATTTGTACGACTGACAAATTTGGGGTTTCGCAAAGGAGGCTGTGGTGAAACAAGACTGTTTACACGTGAGAATCCCACAGAACCACACTCGCACAGAAGTCCCAGAGTCATCAGTGGAGCGAGACAGAGAGAGAGAGAGAGAGGGAGAGAGGGGGGGGGGGCGCTAATGTGTTTACACTGCATATTCATCAGAGAGAAAAAAAAACAAAAAACAAAAAAAAAAGGTTCCATGCAGGTGCCAAGGCAAATAGCCAATCATACTCATGAGCAATGGAGTCTAATTTGTACAGGATAGCGCAGGCCAAGGAAACAGAATATCATGATAGCGATGAAGAGAACACTGCTTGATCATTCCAGTTAATCTATTTTTCTCGCTTGAGTGGTTACATATGTTTCTGGCTATTTACATTTTCTGGAATTTCACTGCATCGCACCACATTCTCACATTCTGAAATATGCAATGTTAGCATTACACAAAGAAGCTATTTCTAAGTAATTTTTTCCTCTTTCAAAAATAGATTACAGATTATGAGCCATAATAATTTAAAAGCTGTGATGATGTCATTCATGATAAGACTTTCTGACAGATATGTCTCAGAAAGCGAAATCCTATACCACAAGTTACTTCAGTTGAGTTGGGTTTTCTTTTTTGTTATTTTAGCAAAAGCAGAGAGTGAATTGGTATAGTTCTGAACTTCCAGCACAAAGAACCTCTGTTGTTTGCACAATAGCAACCTTGTTCAAGCTTCAAATTGTGGCTGAGAGTAAACAGCAGTAAACACCAGGCAGTGTTATAGTATTGGGCTCGCCTCAGAAGCAGGAGCTTCTAACTCAGAACTCCTGATGAATGAGAGTCTGTTGACACCGGGGTCAAGAGTTAGCATAAGCGTTTGTAAATGCTAAATGGAGATAAGCCACTATAATGAAGTCAAGCGGCTTTCAGATTTTATTCAGTGTAACTCCGGTCTCTGCTGAAAACGGTGAGGGAAACCGCCGCTTCCAGAAAGTGTTTGTTGAAAGAAACACTGTTCGCGGCTGCGAAACGAAATTCTCGAACAGAAATTAGATATAAAAAAAATAAACAACATCCTCTGGACCTGATTTTAAGCTAAATTAAATATAAATGCAATTACAGTCTGTAAAGTGAGAAAGGCTACAAGAACGCGGACTGACTGCAGGTCTCTGTAAGGTCCTGTATGCTGCCCCTCTCCTATTAATTACAGTAATCTTTCAGAACATGGCCTCCAGCTTCCAACAGTCCGGTACTGAAAAATGGTGTACATAGAGAAAATAATGCCTCTTTTTAACCATGTTCATAAAACTGCGCACTGTGTTAGCTTACAATGCTAACACAGACGCCTGAATGATGGCATGTGTTTTAGCCTGCAAACATGTTCAGTGCTGTACTACATACCCATCATACGAGAACGTCTTTGGTGTTATTTTATAGTAGATGAATAAATGTTAGCTAACTGATTCATGAATTTTGCATAATGTTTACAAATGTAGATTTGATCATTTATTGTAAATATTAGGGTTGAAATAAAACAAAACGGTGATTCTAAATAAAACAGTGAACTCAAACATAACTGAAGTATTAAAATGCAGCTAGTCTGAAAGTGTAGCATATTTCTAATAAAGAGAATTAATTTAACACACTTTTTTGCAAAATGAAAAACCTATAAAATTCGTTTCATGTTATACCTGAACAAGAAGTACAGTAGTGATTTATGTTACATTTGTCATTTATGTTACATTTTTATTCCAGAAAAAAAGAACTATGGAATCAGATCAAAAAGAGATTTTGGCTTGATTTTGAATGCCAGTTTATTTGAATGCAGTCATTTGTTTTTACAACAAGGTATATTCTCTGATCAGACAATTAACAGAAATAAATGAGCAAGCAGGAATAAATAAGAGACATAGCATTGCAGAGACATAGCATTGCAGAGACATAGCGCTAACGCTGCATTTGAAGAGTGAGTCAGGTTTACAATTATGTAGCAATACGAGCCATTTCAAACTGTCTAATTGCAAGTGCATCTCTTTCAGCTCGTGGGGCTACTTGTTTATAAGGTCCTGGACCGCGAGGCTGGTGGCAATTTGTCTTTTTGCTTTGTAGCAAATGTCCTTGACTCGGCTGCACGAGCATTCATGAGAACGCAGTGACACTGAGGTCAGGAGAACCTCGACAGGGGCCAGACGTACACGAATGAAAACCCATAAGAGTGATTAGCCTCAGTCCACAACCAATTAGCCACAAAAAAGCTCTTCACTCCGCAATGTCTAAAACCTAAGGCCACGATGGCCGTTCGACCCCCCCTTTCTTTGTTTTTTTTGTCCAGTGCTAGGGCACGATTAGCTTTTCTGGAGTCGTGCTTGGCGTCAGCTGCACGCTATCTAAGCGGCCCTGTGTAGTCTGGCCAAAAATGTGCTAGCACTGTAGGCAAGACTAATGGCCTATTTAGAGCGAGGCCAGGACGGCTGCGCAAGAAATCGCGCTGTGCTGACGGTTTATCCAGGCGCCCAGCAATTAGAGCCACTCCAACAAGGGCTGCTCAAAGGCAAAAGCACCATTTGGGAGCGAGATTTATCCTTGGAAAATGGAGGGGTGTGCTCCCGGCACTGCCGCAGTGTGTGTGTGTGTGTGTGTGTGTGTGTTTGTGTCTGTGTGTTGTGGGGACAAACGGTGAGGGGGAACAAATCGAAGGGCTTTTCCAACTCCTGCGGTTGCCCAAAACCAGTTCCAGACTCCACTGGAGAAAGCAGGCAAGTGGCCGAGATGTGTCATGTGACCCGTCTTCCCCTCTGCTAAGCCTATTTCGTGTTCCCAAAGGATAACGATAAAATATGAGGCACACTTTCCCGGCCAACTTTAAAAAAAAACAGTCGTGTCCGCACGTACAGTATCCGCTGTCTTTTAAATTGAACAGGACGCACATTCTTATCTGAACATGGAGACTCAGCAATTCAAAATAAAACAATATGGATAGAAGATTTTATTTCTTTCATCATTTAATGTTTTGGCGTGCGATGAAAGCTCTTCGACGTCAGTCGTAGGGGCGCGCGATTCACGAGAGGCATAAAGGAGCAGGAATTGGGAGCAGATGGGGACGTGTGGAGGACCAAATCACAATTCAGTAACATCTGGCTTCTGAATTGCGTTTGGGGAGGCGAGCTTTCGCTTGTATGGGTGGGAAACAAAAAAGGACGGCAGGGGTTGGAATAGAATATACCAACCATATATCGACATTGTAAGGGCACATGCATCTATGTTTATTTATCTAAATTGTATAAGTAGTGAATAAACATGATGACGTAAAGGGACGTTGATTTACGCTGAAGTGTAGCAGTACATCATATGTCGCATACTCTTTCTACTTGTATGCTTCTAATGACCTTTTTAATATTTACACGTCATCTTTATGCTTTCTTTCCTCAGACTCTTTTACACGCGGATGAATGCCTGCAACATATTTCCTTTATGGTTCTCTGTTCTTGCGCCCTCTCAGATGTGCACGTGCATCCGCTAATGAATAATTCATTGTCATTTCAATATACAGATTCAGACCACGTTGCAGTCCAGAATAAGAAGGCCGTCTCTCGCTTTATATTTCCTTACAAGTGGAGACAGGCTAATAAGAACAAATCTAAAAATCCACCTGTAACCGATTATTCATAAAAAGGAAAGAGAAACAACAAAAACTGCTTTCGACAACTGCAGTTGGCACCAGAGAAGAAAAGTAGAGAAAACCGGTGAAAGAAAACTCCAGTTCAGAAGAACCAAAAAGATATTAACCGCCGGTATGCGTAACGGACAGCGTGTCTACGTCTGACGCACAGAAGATCAAACCAAAGTGATTTTGTGGTGCATGAAACAGTTACAAGTGACAAAAGTGAGAGGCTTCTCATTTATTTGGTGCTTTAAGATGCTTGAGATGTCAACATCACGACAAATTTTGAGACGCTTGAACCTGAACTGTTAATATGTAGAAACAAGTCTGTAATCAATCACAAACACAACCAAACTAAAAATACACGTCACATTTCAATAACCAGATTTTCATTAGTTGTATAATGCCGTGGTTTATGAAAGCATTTGCATATAAGGATGGAAAGATTTCAAACTCCTCTCTATATATACTGAAGAACCAAGTGTGAAGAACCAGGCCTGGCCCTATAGTACTAGTCCCCAGTCGACATCGTAACATGCAATTGAAAGCATGCTTCGCCAAAAGATCATACATGGATGCGTACATATATTTATGCTTTTAACGAACGGGCCTATCTAGCGGCCTTTGTCATGCTCCCGCCATTCCAAAGAGAGCCCATTACTGAACTACGTTTACAGGCAGCCTCGGGCTGGTGTACTCCCCCGGCACTCTGCGCTTACTCTGTTGTGGGCCGCCGGCAGTCGGGAGGCGACGCGCACATGTTGGTGTTTATTTCCATTATGTCATGTGCGTGAATCTGATTACAGGTCGCTAAGTCAATATTTAGCTTTTGCGGACGGATCGGAGCCGGTCAGTTTATTTTCCTTCTCGCCACTTCTCCCGCCGTCAGCTGCCAACGGCGTACGCGGAGGACGCCGCACACCGCCGCATTAGGAAAAAATGCCCTAACCCTAGCTCGTGTGTAGAAACTGGGGTGGGGGGTCGTCGGTATTGTGAGCAGTTATGCTGTTTTGATCGTTTTAATTGTAAACATTGTAAACAACGTTGTCTGGTCCGTTAGAACAGTGAACATGGACGTTTTGACAGTTAATATAACCGTATTTCATTATTCTCTTTCTTTAATCTCTCCACTGAGGCAATTGTGCTAACGTAACTTTAAACGCCATTTGATTTTAGTTAAGCATAGTACTGTCCTAGGAATAAGAGCTTTTTTGTTATCGAATCCTTTGGGAACAGTGTGTAAACAGACACATTTATGGACCGTGTCCCCATTTCAGCATAGGTTTTTAGCCTCAGAAGCTCAAAATGTGCATCACGGTTTATGTTGCCCGTCTCCTCACAACCCACAGCAGTATTTCTAAAGTATAGTATGTATTCCATGAAACGACACCCATCATGCTGCGTTATTGTTGTGACGACAAGAAAAACGGCAACAAGAACAAAGCAACTGAAGAGTTTCTTTGAAAACGTGTGTTGCACGTGTGCAGTGTATAAGCCTCCCTTCTTATTACTCGGCAGTGATGAAATTCGGCGCGAGCTTACACGCGGCCCCCGAGGCTGCGGGGATTTGAGATTTATTAAAAATAGAGAGCGGTATTTTTCTTTCAGTCATGACTCTATTACTCTGAGAAAGCAGACCACACACACGGAGCCCTACAGATGCATGGATACACACGTGCGCGCTGAGACAGGAACACACAGGAGAAGGGTAGGGGGTGTTCTCTTAGCTGAATAAAAATAAGTTATTTTCCATACATTTTTTTCCCTCATCAAATATTTTTTTCCCGATGCAGATTTGGTTTCTGCCAGGCTTTTGCACCATTGTGCATTGTAGACCGCACTGAGTTTCTCAACACAAAAGAAACTCCTTGGCTGTAAGAAAACTACCTTCAAGAGGCCTTCTGCTGCATGGTTTCTTCTGTGTAATGGGACATTTGCCCCTGATTAACATTGCAAAGCTTAGTGGTCAATCTAAATATTCAAATGTATAAAATGAAGTATGTTAAACTGAAAACTGTAAGAGTTTCCACATTTCTGAAGTTTTGCATTTTTCAAAAACAACTTAAAGCATAACGTAAAAAGGAGCAAGACCCCTATAGCCAGCGGGCCTTATTAAGATGCAAGGGAACATACGTTGCGGCCTCCAGGGGAGCGTGCAGACAGCGCTCATGAATCTCCTCTCTCCCGCAGGTATGCCTCCACCTCCCTACGCCCTTGGTAGGAGGAGCTCAGCAACGTCTAAATCAGTCAGAGTTGGAAACGATTATCTCAGTTGCACCATAACATTTCCAAGCCAAACTCAGGGGGGTTTAGTGGATGTTTGGTGTTGACCCTTCTAATGTGATCGATAAGGGTGCAATAAGGAAGAAATGTAGTGCCCCCCCACCAAAAAAAGGTTTCAACAAGGCTTACAACTTGCACACATCTGGAATTCATTGTTGGGAGGTGGTGACTGCAAAGAGGCAAAGAGCCTGTAGCTAGTAGTCCCTTGAGACTGCATTCTCTCTGATGGTCTCTCTGATAAACTTGTATAGTTGGAAGAAAAAATGTTCCTGAGGGTTTGTTTGCTTTTGAACATTTTTTTTACAATAACCAAGCCATTTGGCACAGACACATTTGCACAAAATCAGATCCTGAAAATACTTCATATTGTTACAGAACTTAAAAAAAATGTATTTGCCAAAAGAAAACAATGGTTTAAGGAAAGGGGATATAATGAGAGGCCCTGTAGACGGTGCCAACAGCAAAGTTTTACCACAGTAATTCTCTACATGCATATTTGGAGCCTTTGTCATCATTGTAGACCACAAAATATGGTGAAAGATATACTGTATTTCCTCTGGGCAATCTATTAAATCATGGCAATTAAAGTGTGTCTGTGGGGGGTGTATACTGCTGGTCATTATGTGTGTAAGGCAAGAGAGGGCCAAGCAGGGGGTTGTGATGTTTTTCTAAATCACGTGACCTTTTTTTTTTTCTTTTTTAAAGCAAACATTGGACATTTTGATTTTGGCAGCTTTTTTTGCTACAGAAGCGACCTGCTGGTTATGGAAGATCAAACCCCTTTTTGGGGCCGAATATTAGGCCTGCACTCAAACCCATCCGGTCTAATATTAGATTCTGTTTTGACCAGTCCAGTGATTTGGCACATCACCAGTGCTATCAACAGAATGTTTACAGCCATTGCAAAAGCTGGGGTCAACTTGGCCAGCCCGGAGGAAAAAATGAATCAGTTTAGCTGTCCATTCATAATCAGTGGTCCATTATGATAGGGAACTCAGAATTTAGCTGCTACGACGCATACTTGGGACTTGGCATCAAAGCCTGTGGACATTTAGATAAGGTTAAATGAGAGCAATTTTGATTGGTGCCTGATTTTGGGACCACGTCGATTTTCTCAGCGGATAAACGGGCCATGATGTCACACATCCTCATTCTAGGCCACGCCCCTTGTGACCTTTGGCAGTTTGTGGAGCTGAACTTGCCTCGCCTTTATTTAACAATAGAATTGGAAGCATGAAAGGGGGGAAAAGAGCAGTTTTCTGAAGTTTGATCTCGCTCTGATTTAAGCGCTCCCAGCTGCTTTCCTCCCTTTTTACGTCTGTCTTTTCTCAGCAGTGTTCTGTCTTAACGATGGAGCCACGTAGTCCTCGGGTCGCACCAACTCGGTTCCGCTGCGCTCCAAAGTCGCCATGCCAACACCGACGATCGAGCCCAGATTTAAAAAGCGTAGTCATGACGGGCTGTATGGACTTTTCTTGCAGCACTGAATTAAAAGGATACGCTAACTACACAAACTTATTACACAGTTTTTTATTATTATTTTTGATTATTAACAAGGCACAAAATGGGGCCTACCAAATGTAAACCACCAGCTGAATTGTAGTTTTCCCATTGAGAGACATCAAGGAACAAGAGAACATTTAATAGGCTGTATTTAGTTCATCGCTTATGAAGACATTTCGACACTGGTATCAAGCTTCCCCAAGCTATACAAATGAGAACTACATTCAGTTTTATAGTTTTAGTTCAGTGAAGGATAATCAACCCCGCCTCTCAAAAGTGTTGAAAATTCAGTTCAAGGTTGCCTTTTCACACTTGTTTGTAGTTCTTTTGTTTCTTTCGCCGCACACCTCTCCAAACAAACCTTCAACAGCCACACCTGCTTGTGAGCCATTTTATTTATAAGAATTTTATAGCCTTATTCAAAATTAGTAAACAAATTCTTTTTTTTGTGTGTGTGTGCACAACACTGGTTGCCGGCCAGTGTAAATTGTTACATTATGATAACAAGCCCATTTCCTGCAGTTAAGATTTTTGTTTAACTTCTGGCTTATTGACTGCCTGGCAAAGACTAGCGTCTACTTTTGACAGGCTGGTCTTAAGTGAGCAAAGCAGATGTGCCTCCTTCAAGTCCATTATTAGCAGCCTCAGTACATGTAGTTTTGCTGCTAAGTGTTTCCAGCCAGGATCTTTGGATGGGAGGAAGGCAAAAAATTCCTTTCCGATAACATCACCATTTTTCCGACGCAGTCACAACTCGTTGAGGCTAATTATTTGTCTGAGAATTGGTTTGAAAATTTAAATGAATAGGTCACCTGATGAATGATACTTGTTATTGGTATGTTTTAAACTCGAGAAGGCATTTTTGGATAGAGATATATGGCTCAAAATATTAAATAGATTGTAAAGAGACATTACATTTTTCAACCACTGACATTGCAGTCTGGTCCAAGAATCCATGTCAAGGGAACCGAGCCCTAAATTTCTCAGTATTGAAGCGGATAATGATGTACGTGTGAACTACTTTCTCACTCTATATCCCAGCCGCGTCAAGAGGACAAATCTATTTCTCAAAGTTGCTATAAGGCTTTACAGTTTATTTCCTAACTGAGTGTGCAGTAGCTAAGAGAAACCGTGGCCTACATTAGCACCCTCAGCTCCCTCACTGAATGCCTTGGGTTCAATCTGCACCTTTCCCATGATCCCCCATCAGGAGGGGTTGAGGGAACTGGACAGAAGAGAGAATACCTTTGCTCAGACTATAACGTCTGATATGACAAAAATAATGGAGAGCAGCTCATACATAACTGGACAGTAAAACATTTTTTGTTATGTATTTAGACATGTTGGATTAAAGCAAAACCGCATGGTTACTTTGTTGATTATTGATATAATGACTATGATGCCACACTGCTCATTGGCACCGCATTTGACCTTAGGAGAGAACAGCCATAGTCAATGGAGGCTAATGTTACATGTATATTGTTTGGTAGCTCCTGTGCTTAGACTGATAATACAATGGCTCACACTGACCAAGAAACAATTGAGCAGCCATTTATTCAACTGCAAATGGTCCCCTGACATGTGGGGCTGTGTTTTAAAAGCCTGAGATTCCAGTATGGTTTAGCCAACATAGACGTGGACAGTAGGACTGCATTGACGCCAGTTTTTGTGTGAATGTGTGTATGTGCGAGACCAATCTTGCATAGTTCTGTTTTCTTCAATATCGTCCAATACTTAGCAGTGACAATAATATTGGTGTGACCGTAGAGGTGTGACCCTAAAGGGTCAAATTCTAGTTCTGAACCCTTGATATGGTTTTCTCTGCAGCTGTGTGTATCGAGAGGACCGGGAGGATGAAGAGGGAGCTGTCAGTTGATCCCAGAAAAGAGGTGAAGAAATCCACACTGCACCGTAACGTGTCACACCAATGACATCATCTGCGAGTCAGCGATCTCAGGCACCAGTCTTGCACAGCTGAAAGCCCCCGAGAACCACTTGGCGGCGGCGATGGTGATCTCATCTCCGGGCGCAGTTCTCTGTGGAGTCACGGAAGGGCTGCCTGCCTTTGCCCCATCAGCCGTGTTGTGCTGTCAGGGTCTTCCTTTCATCCACTCCCATGTTTAGGCCCTATGTTCCTGTCTCAGTTTCTTCGGCACTTCGAGGGCATCTAGAGTGACACGAAAGTTGTGGGCTGTGGGCTGCTGCGTGCCGCACATTCTACTCCACCCCTCCCTCCCCACCACTTCACGCAATAATAAGATCGTGTTACCGCATCGGGATCAGGCAGCCTCGTAGTCCCAGCCAAGGGATTAGTTTTGTAATTTCTCTGTAATCAGAAAGAGTTACAATGACGAAATCCCAGCCTGCACGTTTGTGTTTGTGTCACGCTTGAGGCCCAGCGGCTAATCTTGCAAGTACGGGTGTAACTGGCTTACTATTTAGCTCCACCCTCTTTGAGACGGAGTATTGAGATTCACGTCATCACGAGATTCATGTATCATGTATCATGTCACCGTCATCTTTACCTTAAAGATCCCTGGGAAGTTGTTTTCAGATTCTGATGTAAAGACTAAAGAGGGTGGGCTGGTGTTGGGCCTGTTAAACTGCTCACATTATGCACTATGCACTATATTCTTAAACTATGCACTGTAAACGTACACTGTGCCCTATTTACTTTATGCATTACCTGGATTTTTGCAGGCTACTAACTGCTCAAATCAAACTCTGTAACGTTTTACACTAAATCAAACCAAATCACTATATGATAAGGGGGCTGACTGCGTTATTCTCCTTGCATGAGCCAAAGGAAACTATTTTTGATATGACTTTAACAATAATCATGTGTATTAAAGTTATTACAGCTTTTTTGCAGTCGCTAACACCCAATTTATGATACTTGTCAAAACATAACACAGCAGCCAAAGCCACACACACAACATGCCAAGCATCTCACAGTTTTGTAAAATGCACTTCATTCAAAACTCTTTCAACTCTTGCCAGAATTGTATTTTTGCATTCAAACTCTTCACACAAATATGAGATGAACAGCATTTCCTATATGACAACCACACACTGGCAAATGGAAAATACTACTGCCATGTGTTTTTTTGAGTGTTCAGTGTGTAGTCTGCTGTAAAGGTATATCATAGTACATATACATACAGTATATATTCACAAAAATACAGGCTTATGCACATTCAGTACATTTACATGATAAAGTTAAAGACAATTACAAGGGGAATGTTTATTTTCTGCAACATGTGCTGTAATACTGTAATACACAGATAACAAAAGCCAAAAAAAAACCTTGTAACTTTGCCATTCAAAATTAGAGTCCAAGATCTTGATTACATCACAGCTGATGTCCTCTTGGGCCAGACAGAGGGGGACATACCTTCTGGAGTGTCGTGTCCACCCATCATGCTCCCCTGTCAACGTCACCACAAGCTTCCTCCATCACCTGGAGAAGGGACATGTGATTGTACAGTTTGGTGACCATCTCCATGCCAAAAAGAACTCAATAGGACTCAGCAGTGGAGAGTATGGTGGAGGTGAAGCACAACAAAATCATGGGTGTTCAGTTAACCAGTTTTATTCTCGAGCAGCCTGGGTGTCGTCTATTGTCCCAGACGACAACAAACTTGGACGGTTCATCTCCCTGGTGATGGGGAATGAGTATGTTGTGCTCTGTGTTGAGGAAGGTGATGATGTAGGGTTAAGGTTAGGGGACCAAGAGTAGCATGATGATGATCATCACAGTTCTGGCAAATGGCTGCACACACTGCACATCATGCTGTCCAGGGACACAATGGCACATAGTGTCCTATGATGTTCGTTACAGTATTGCATGACAGTATGAAATAGGCATAAAATAGTCAATATTATGTGGCACAGGACACTGGAATAAAGTTTCAGTGTGTGGATAGCAGAGCATGCTTGCACATATTCATAGTGTTTCATGCTGTCACTGGGTCAGTGTGGATAGGCTCACTGAATGGACATTGCTGAAGGTGACGTTGTCAGTAATGATGAGCTGTAGTAGTATCATATGTCATATAAGTATGTCGTATAAGTATGCTATTGTTCTGACCATGCTGACAATGGTCTCTTTATGCTCTGGGGTGAACAGCCGTCTTCTTCACTCAGTAAGTGTTGTCCAGAGGTTCTGCAAAAACACGATGTGAACGCTTTTTTGGCATGAAATGAAACTTTACTGTAAGTTACTGTACTGATATGGTACTACACTACAGTATATCTGTGAGAGTACAGTACAGTTCAGTAGTGTGGTATAGAGAACAGGTTTATGTATCTATTCTCATTTCGAAATGTCCAGATGATGCTACAGTGTACAAGCGTTTGCCTCCAGAAAACTCCAAACATGGTTGACGCATGGTCAACCAAAGTGTCTCTGATCTCATCCGTTATGGTTGCTTGTCTTCTTTCTCATCCTCGTCCTCTTCCTCGTCCTCTCTGTGCAGTATTGTACTCCATTGTTGTGCAAACCAAGATATGCAAACTTAAAATGAACTGCAATCTTCTAAAAACTACTTTTCTCCATCAAACTGTGAGCAGGATCGTCAGAATTGCTATTCACCTCTGAGGCCCAGGCCCTCTTCCTTGCCCCGAAACAGCCATTCAAAAAAACGCCACATCGTGTAAACAAATCAGGGCTCTAATGGAAGTCCATGGTCGGATCAATTTCTCGTATCCGCCCGATGCTCCGTTACAGTATTACTAAATGATTCCCACAGGTTTAGTATTTCTGGTTGTATATTTAGTTACACATTTATTTATGAGTCTGGCTTTGTGAATTATCTTAACTTAACTAATGTTAAGTTTTCCAGTAGATAAATGTGCAGTGGTGGTGGGGGAGGGGTAGAAGGGGTCATAGGCGGTCCTTGCGGTCAAAGTGAAAATGTATCTAGTAGGCTAACTTGCTTGTGCTTAAGTTGTCAGTAGGTATCCTCCCACTGCAAATACACACATGCCTTGCGATGTCTTCCTGCTGGAAGTCTATGAGGGATTCTCGTTCTTGACTCTTGAGATGACCCCAAACCAGAAACCTCAGCTTTCATTCCTTTGCCCGTGAAATATGCTGTGTGGCTTTGAAATGCTCTCCAGTGGATCGTGAACTGGGCAGTCGTCAAGTCACAGGCGTCTGCCTCTGTCCGCTATCCATTCTTGTTCTCTCTTGCCCGAAAGCAGCATTTAATTGATCATGTTCATATTTATTTTGTACGGCAATAGGCCGAGATGAAAGTTTTTTCCCATTGTGGTTAAAGTCCTACATTTGATTTAAACCAAGGAGTTTTTGCTTTGTGGATAAAAAAAACAAATTTGGTCCCAAAAAGTTTCTTATATCCAAGATCTGGCATAACAGTGTGATGTATTTAAGCACTGGCATTATCTCAGTGTACCTTTACTGTCCAGTGTGTCCTTTCCTTCTCCTGTAACACAGACAAACCCTGAGGCTGAAAAATTCTAGCATGTATTCTAATATTCTAATTTATGTATAAAACATTATCAGGAATTGTACCTCACGAGTCCAGGCGTTGCTCATGCAGTCTGATGTGGAGAAATGGGATAAATCCAAAAGCAAGTACTAGCATGGAATGCATTAATAATAACCAAATCAAAATGGCGTTTATCACTGACTGACGCTAATGAGAGCATTCTCTATTATAAGTCAGTCTCCTTCAGATTGTGCAGTACAGTGCCTCATTTGGTTCATCTTATTAGACTATCTGTATTTTGTGTGAACAAAAACATGATTGTTTTCCTTAAAATGCCATGTTAAAACGCTTAGGTCCACGTGGATTAACAGTGGTGGAGGCCATTGGGTAGAACATTGGTTGCAATAAATTACAAGTTCATAATTTCACTGCTCTTCCCTCAGAAGACACAGAAGAAGCTTCATTGCCTGGAGTGAAGCTTTAATTAGTTTCAGAAGTTGTTTCCCTAGTGAATTTCTAGCGTAAAGACGAGCCCTGTGTAATCTTGGATGGCTCAGACCAAAGATTCTTAATTCCTCCGAGTCCCTGTTTCCCACCGTCGATGGAGCAGGGACACAGTGTCATTATTGTGCTCTCTCTCATCCCCAATGGGAGGGCGGACAATAGGTCATTCATGCTGGCTCGTCATCCCCGAGTGATATGAAGGTGCAGAGATGTCCCTGGTGTAACGTACAAGAACTAGGAGGAGGACACAAGTCCTGCAGAGATTCCTGTTTATTGAGAATAGCGGGTGTAGCCTGCTGCATCCTATTCATACTGACGCGAATGGTGCGAGAACGGCGAGTCTTGATTACTCAGAGGCACACAGATATAACAGGGCAACTATATAACTAACAATCGAAACAGGAGGACAGGCATGATTAGAAAACGCAGAGGACGGAAAATAGACTCATGCGGAAGGACTGGGCACACGGGGAATATAAACCAAACTCATCATAGGGACAAATCCGAAACAGCTGAATAGGACTAATTACGGGTGGAGGAAAACAGAGAGGGCGTGACAAACGGAGATCAAAACGAAGATGAAACTAATAGAACACAAATACTCTGTTCGAAATAGCCTACTACACACAGCATACTACATACTGCACTCAGTATATACTGGATACTGCATACTGGTCCTCATAGTAGTATGCAGTACAGTTTCCAGTATGCGACAAAAGCAAAGCATACTATGGGGTCACGTGAACGTAGCGTTACGTGATGGGATACAGTACACCACGAAGATAGCTCTGCTCGGAATATTTTGCGGAAGTAGTATGTCATCCGGGGTTGTTTAGTGTACTGGAAAAATTCTTTTTATTCGCATACTGCATACGGCATACTGATTTGGGGCCCAAGCAGTACGCCAGTAGTATGTAGTAGGCTATTTCGAACACAGTGAAAGACATGACACGGGGTGGGGTGGAATGGACGTTACACCTGGGAACATAATGTGGCCAACCAGCCGCTGTTCTTGTCCCACCGTGACACAACACCGTCAATTTTCCTCCGTTCACATCAACACAGAAACAGTACGCAGCTACTGCTTGGACATTATAAATTACGTCCTCTCTTTACTGGAGAACTCTACTGCTGCCGCCGCACAAATTTAAGGACATTTTAGGTGGATGAAGATGAAAAGGTGCATTTAACTCACAAATGAGGACACAGTATCTGTAATCACAGAACCTCCGTGTTTCTGTTCATGAGCGCTAATGATATGAGCCTTCATAGAGGGGAAGAGATAAGGAGCAGATGGAAAGAGGTGAACAGTAAGGGAGTCTAAACATACGCACCTATGCACGCAAAACAAGCAGGCCAAGTCGTTGCCTTCCCTGGTAAGGCTAACGTCCAAAGAAGGCAACAAAGGACCTAAACAGACTTAGCTGTAATTTCGAATAATGATTCACAGGCTTTGGGAAAATGGTGCCTGCAGATGCAATCAGGACAGTAATATTTAAAGCATGGCAATGGGTGGGGGGAGGGGGGTGTAGGGGGAGTCCAAAGTTGGCCCGTACTTAGGCCTAAAAGCCCTCTAGGTAATTGCTGCTTTGTGATAAGTAGATGTGTTCCTCCATACATTACTGGTGTTGCTTGGCAAGTTTGATATCACTGGTTGAAAGGCAGCATCCTGTCTACTTTGACCACTAAGTAGCATTTGGTTTGGCTTCTCTATCTGAGTCCTATCTTTCTGTTTCTTACTCTCCCTTCTGCTCTATCCCTCTCTCTTCTCTATCCCTCTCTCCTCTCTGTCCGACTCCCCTGTAAGTTATGATTTGGTGGGAATTAACCACTGAAGAAGTTTCATTTCTACCTTGTGTGATGTGCCCAGTGTTGTCCTATCCCATAAATGGTTAATAGTCCCCTTTGGCCCATCCAGTAAAACTCTAAAGCTGAGTTGTTTTGGAGAGTGGGGCAATGTTTTAAAACTCACTACTCGGAGCACCCGGGCTTGGACCACCCTGCTCGGAGCGGCACATAATACAATCCAGAGCTTACTCTCGCTCTGTCTTACTCTCCCCTGGTGTCTCCCCTCCACATGCCTACCTATATTTGGGACCGCTCGGCTTTCAGGAATGTCCTGGCTCAAGACTTGCTACAGTAAACAATGTATCCCTCACACTAGCCCTGCGCTGTAAAACTTCAACCCCCACAATGCCTGGGGTTTTATTTATGACAGCGCAGAATGGACTTCGTTTCTTGATCCCGCACAGAAAACATGTTTCTCTACACATCAGTTTGGGAAATTAATGCCTAAAAATAACGATGGCTTGCTCAGTTATCGAGTGCCTGGTGGCCACATTTTTGTTTTGAGAGGTTCCATGAGAAACATCGTCATGCCTTCTAGAGTTCTCGTGTAATAGAATACTTATCCTGGAATGGAACATTACTGTAATATCCTGCTGTGTCTAATGGATCCTTTGATAAAACATTTTCACAGTACCCTCACTCTGTGCTCTAAATGACACCGTCCGCAAACCGACACCCTCATTGTTATGCGCAATCTGTTGATGCTGGCTCTGAGCCACATAGGAGCCTTTCGCATGAGCTCCTGTGCACTGCCTTTTGAAAGTAGCAAAGTGGATCATAATTCTGGCCTGGCTCCCGCGGGAGTTAGAGGGAACGTCGATCCCTCATCGTGGAACATGGAGGGCCTTTCAAGGGGGCCTCTGCCGCCACAGCCTCCAGAAACGTCACTGCCATGATGGATAGAACTCACTGCCGTGTAGCTGGAGACTGAAAATTGAAACCCCGTGATGGCTGATCTGTCCTCTCGGAACAAACGGAGAAGTTAGATGGGCGTTCCTGAGAGATTTCGTCCCGGAAGCCCCAATCATGATATGCTGCAGTGTACATTTCTTTTAGCTCTACATGAAAACGGAGGGCAAAGGAAAAGGTCTTTTTTTAGCATTTAGCTGTCTCAATGTGCGGTTTGATGTGTGGTTTGATCCGTATTGCACTTTTCTTAGTTCCTTTATTCAGTGGCCTTTCCAGTTTCTCCTTCTCAGCTTGTCTTGTATGGTGGGAAGATGTAGGCACACCACACCCCAAAGTGTATTGCATTAAGTGCACTGAGGTCAGACACGTTGAAATACTCTGAAAGTAAATGGATAGTTTATTTTATAGAGTTGAGGCTGAGGTGAGAAAATATGGGTGTATATAAAACTGGTAGAGATGCGGGTAAGGGGATTTGTAGCTAAATCTGGCATATCTTTGCTTGTGTAGTTTCTTTTAATAATCCATAAATTAAAGGTAGCTGTGAAGAAGTTATCAGAAGTAGCTGGAAGGGCTAGTCAGTGGCTATGGATAAGGAGAGCTCAGATTAGCTGTTGGGTTGTGTTACTGTGGTAGATCCAGATGGAACTGGTGACACTGAGCATGCATTACTGGTACCAGTGGGGCTGCATATGGCCTTATTCACCAGAGAGGCCAGTTGGGGTTTATGTTTAAAGAGGTGCAGCTTGCAGGGGTGTGGGTCTGGGACGCCAGGCCTCACTGTTGAGTCTTCTGGAGGCGTCTCGGGTTTAATTCAGTGAATCACAGATGAAGGGAGGGGCCTGCTGGTACCTGATGACTCCTGTGAAGAGCTCGCAGTGTTGTGGTTGGTGGTGTGAAGTGAGTGGGCGGTGCCCTGTGTGAAGCTCTAATGGACTTGATGTCTTATCCTGTGTAGAATTACAATGTATTTACATACATATATCTTACATACATACTGTATATGCCTTTTTATCTATCCAATTTATTGGCATACATGATCACAAATACAAACGTTCAATTGTGTCCAGACCTCATGAATATATTTTGCTTTGGGACATCATATAGTCCAAACATATGTACAGTCACTTAAACAACTCATTCTGTGACTACCGAGTCACTGTGTTTGAATAAGAACAGCAAAATTCTAAAAACTGCACTAAAAATTAATGATTTGTAGAACGTTTAGGATGCCTACTATGGAGTTATCCTCACTCTGGCCTCGGGTTTTATTTCAAGTAATTTCTGTGACGCCAATGGGCAGCTGAACTCAAACTAACAGGTGCAAAAAATCTCTCTCCTTCCTTCCATTCCACCTTGGATCCACTTATGCCACTCTACATCCTGTCTAGTCACGCATCATTTCCTGTCTGGCTTAGGGAGTGGGGGGGGGGGTTGAGCTACGTTTTGTTTTATTGAAGATAGAAAAAACACACAACTCATTTTGCGTCTGAAAAATCTGCCTTTTTTGGAAGCACCTCAGCTTGGTGACTTATGGCTACTAAGGGGTGTCCCACTTAGTATACACAGTAAAAACCGGTGGCTGTCATGTCCAGACAAACTCCATTCATCATGGCGTGCTGAACATCACTACAGTGCCAAAGGCAGGGTGTCCACCATCCTGAAGTGCTTAAACCACATTTTCAAACAAGCTGCTACAGTAGCCATCATTTACTGAGCAAATTCAAACTCAAAGGTACTAGATGTGTTATTTTGATGATACTCCTCTGTTGAATCATGTATGAGGTATGTTTTACAATCCTTTAAATGACCCCCATCAGATACGATCTTCCCCACAGCTGTCGGTCCTCAGTCCGATGTCATCGTATTCGACGTTACGGTGAGGAGTGCAGACTCTTGGCTTGATTCAGCTTGGCAGCTGCAGGGTATTATGCGCCTTCTCTGCTCCCGATCGCGCTGGAATACCGAACTCCGTCCTCTCCCACAGGAAGCTGCCCAGCCTGAGAGCACATCAGAACTGATCTGGAGCCAGCTGATGGGGAGCAGACTTTTGACCCGCACGTCCTGAGGGGGGGCCGTAACTGCTCTGCAATTCGGCGCAGACTTATTTTTAATGTCACTATCAGAAGGCTCGTAGGGAAATATGTAACCTCTGGGCTGGCTCGATGTCTCACTGCCCTGGGAGAGTAGCGAGGGAGATGTTCGCGAGCGACTGTAATTACGAAGCGCTCTTCGAGATGGATTGTGGGAGCCCATGAGAACCAGCTCTCAAAGAGCCGGTCCAGATATATTTTGAAAAATGTTCAGATCGAAAATGTCTAGTGAGATGGTTCTCACATCGCCATGACCAGTCATTTTCAGAAAAGCCACGTCAGAAATATTCATAGTTGGAAATCTTGCTGCTGTAACAATTTGAAAAAATCTTTGTGCGCACCCGTGTGAGACACAAAACAAACTAACAAAAAAGCCTGAAATTACCCCAGTACCTCTGATTTATGACATTTGTAAGATTTTTACAATTACTGAAACCTTTGGGAATAATCTCTAAATTATATACTGACACAGTAACTAATGTTACTGTAATAATATTATATAATGCAGTTTCTCACAATGTTAATTATACTTATTGCTTAATTAACTGCAGCGCATTTTACCACAGATGATAACAACTGGCAAGTGGAGGAAAATCAGTGAATAGAGAAAGATGAATGTATTTGGACAGCATAAAGTTAAGTAATCCAGAAGCAAGCTGTTCGTCATGCGGAATGCTACATTGCACTGCAGTTCAGCAAACCCGGACAGAATCGCTACGACCGCAGTTTACGCCCAGTATGACAAATTTATGCACCCCACAATGACTTAAGGAGTGACAGAGAGGAGGATTTTGGACGTGTGGCGACAAAATAATGCTACATCAAATCCCAGGCTGACTTGAAAGCCTTCAATAAATTGCTTGCAAAATGCATAATCTATTAAACAAATAAGTTATAACATTTTTATTTGGATAATCTGTTTAAGCCATATGGATTCTGCCTAAACCTAGGAATATTAAGAGCTCTCAGCACCCAGGAGATCCATTTTAAAATAGACTTGACAGTGATCAAGAGACTTGCCCTCTTCACAGGAGGCAGACACGTTACACTTGCAAGAGTCACATCTGTGCTAAAAGCATCAAAGACCAGAGTTCATGTATTTTCCATGAGTGCATGCCAGGTCTCAGGGGGTGATGGCTGTGTTCTTCTCGTATTATATCTTTAGCTCCACATCTAACATGCCTCTCCTAACGTCTCTGCAGTATTTAACAGTTTTTAACAAACGTTTCCAACCTATGTAGAAGTTGGTTCTCCTAACACGGCATCTGGACACGAGACCCACTTACGCAGATCAAATGCAGCGCATTCAGCACATAACCGCGTTTACATGTCCCGTGTATTCTCCACGTGCATGTTCAAGTGTGTGGATAATGACTTCAGGATAAGGTCCCGGGCCCAGTTGAGACAAGAGAAATGGTTCTTTTTTCCAGTTTTCCTATGGCGCGAGCGAAAGATGTTTGCATTGGACCGCCACCAATGCTACGGCGCGTCGTACTGTTTCACGTTTGGAGAGCGATTATTGTCTTTTGGAACACATCGCAGTGTCGGATAAAAGCGAACGGATTGAAAACATCCATTTTAGTACACCACGGTCACATGCTTCACCCCACTGCTGCCACTGCTCCTTCGAGACCTGCTCATTTGAGGAGCGCTTGTTCTGCATGGCCTGTAAATTCTGCACATTGTTTTACACTGCGCCTCCTTTACCCACCCCTCTTGCGTCGCACGTGCTGGTAACGTGGCTCTAAAACAAGCTTCACGTTTAACAATAATTAGAGTGATAAAATTGGAGTTACTGCCTCACCTAATATGGCACTTCATGTGCAGGTCAAACGGTACGTTAGTCGCTAGGTGTTTTTTTCCCCCAACTCTTAGAGCTTCTATAAATATACGCACCGGCATTTGATAATGTCCTTGCTGGCTCCACTGTCCAAGGGAAACCAAACTCATTATTGGGCCCCTCGTTTCGTGGATTGAGTGAAAACAACAGGAAGTAGCCGAGAACCGTTTGTTGTTGCATGCGAAAAGGAAACTGCATTCTGATTTTGGCCAGAATGGTCTGCGACGTTTTGTCCATAGGTCCAAGAGTTCTTTTCAACGCACTGGCCAAAGCTTTACAAGCCCACCTGGACACTGCTACGGAGCTGAATATTCGTGATAACGTTGAATGCTTTTCCAAGAAGGTTAAGTGACTACTGCCATTAGATTCTCTATAACTCGTTGATCCATCCATTTTCAATCAATCAATCAAAATTTATTTATATAGCGCTTTTTACAACAGTTGTTGTCACAAAGCAGCTTTACAAGTGTCTGAGTCCAAGCCCCCAGTGAGCAAACCAAGGGCGACAGTGGCAAGGAAAAACTCCCTAGGAGCATGAGGAAGAAACCTTGAGAGGAACCAAGACTCAGTGGGGGAGCCCATCCTCCTCTGGCCGACGCCGGTCACCATGACAACAGCAATTAAAGAGATATGTAAACAAAGAATCAATGGGAATGACGAATAGTCCTCATTTTTGTGTGTATTTATATACATGTTCTCTACGTAATTCTTATTCTTAAGAGTCCTAGACTTCTTGATAGTCAGAAGTTGTCCAGGGCCGTGGAGATGCATCTGTAGTAGGGGAGGATTCGGGGGGGTGAGAGGGGCCAGTGCAGTGTGTTGATCCTTCATCCATAGCTGGTTGGGCAGGAGGTGGCAGGCCCAGGGTGGGTAACAGGGAAGGCTCCTCTCTCCTTGTCTCGGTATTGGACAAAGGAAATTTAAACATTTCTGGAGTGCGGCAGCGACTCCGGCAATTAAATGATTACAGCCTAGCTAAAGGGCAGAACCAGAAGGTAACACAGACTTGGGAGACACTGGCATCCATCCACTACACTGTCAACAAACTTGAGTGATCATGTGCAGTGACAGGATGACAGCACCAGCGCCCCAGTTTGCTATAAAACCCTTTGCCCATGAACCCCTGGATCTGTAACCTTATCTAAGGGGGCATATTAATTACCAAATGCTAGACTAAATAAGTCTAGACTTAAAGATTGAGACTGTGTCAGAGTCTCGGACACATTCTGGAAGATTATTCCATAGTTTTGACAGCCCCCATATGAATATTTGCACCAGATGGTGATGGTTATGTATTTAGATATTAATAGTTAATTCAGTGTTTTATTCTCAGTATTTATGAGACAACAACAGTCCAGACATGCTGCACTGCATATCCCTATTAAAATAATTGATGTACCGTGCCATAATGTACAGCACACCATATAAGAGAAAGCCTAGATATATGTATGCATATTTACAGCATGTCTCGCTCACCAGATGGGAGTGTGCAGAGGAGAGGAGGCCCCAGCGGGTTCTGTTTCAGCTGCAACTCACCTCCGCAGCCCTCCCCTGTTCTCCCACAGGCCCGCGCGGGGATGACGGGGAGAACCGGCGTGAGACGAAGAGCATGTCCACCGCCGCGCCAAGACCTGGCCTGCCTCTCCTCTTCTCCGACACGCCCCGGGGGAGTAAGAACTCTGACCCACGATCTGTCGGGCGCAACGGTCCGCCGTTTCGGCTCCTGCTCGTAACTTTCGTGGTCGTGAAGCGAGGAACTGTGGTGGCATGACTGCAGAAGGGTGGAGCCGAATTTTATGCAAATGTGTTTTAGAATTCTGGTTCTAAATTTGGATGTGCGTCCGTGTGTATGTGTGTGCGAGAGAGTGTGAGTGGTACTTAGGATAGTATTCAAGAGGTACAACTCACATCCGACAGGATAAGGCAAATTATCAGATATTTTTAAAATTTGGTCAGTTGTATGTGTCTGGTTTATTATTGCTTAAATGAAGTTGAGTCACATTTTGTATTCAAGTCCATTAGCCTACTGGTTCCAATAGCCAGATCCAGGCAAGTCTGAATAGACGCCAGAGATCCTGACCTAGTCCCAGGCTAGAGTTACACTTTCTGGACAAATTGTTGCGCAAATGGTTCATGTCTGCTTTGCACCTCCGCTTGGCTGAGAGCAGGAAGGCTTAGATATACTGGACATGTCACAGTGTTTTTACAATCTATGTCATAATTTCAAAATTCAAATCCTAATCTATTTCATAAATCTTTCAGATAGGCACAGCAGATGTAACAATAAGACAACAGTGTCTATACTCGTGAATGAAGTGTGATGACAGTGGTGCACTGTTTCAGGTTGGGATCTGCTGGAAAGTAATTTTGGAGTGAGCAGATGGTCAGTGTTGGTTCAGCCGTTTGTTGCCAGTTGTTGCGATTTTTATCTGCATGTATGTTTTAGCATAACTGATCTGGAGATCAAGAAGTGAATATAATTGTATTTGTGCATGAGAGAGAGAGAGAGCGGGAGAGAGAGAGGGAGAGAGAGGGGGAGAGTGAGAGGGAGAGTGAGAGAGAGAGCTTAGTAGGAACCTGCATCTGGTCTTTGATCACTGTCATCATCTGCTAGAGTTGCAGCTGCATCTGTCCCCATTCCATCCCCCTGCGCACACACACACACACACACACACACGCACACACACACACACTCCCCAGCAGCAGCTGTCACCACAGAAGTCCTAGGATCATATTTCCTCTTGAGTAATAACTCAGTCTTATTTATACCATGACGCTCCGATGCACATTACAAGGTTCTGATGTTTTGACCTGGTTTTTGATCATGCTTCCTCCATCAAGAGCTTCATCACACACTTTCTGATATGCCCTAAAGGAAACGAAGAAGACTTTGTTTTATTTGTAGACTGCTCGTCAGTAGAGCTCCGACATACGGTAACCCGCACGATGTAATCTGTGTTGCAAATGAGTACCTAAGCAAGTCAAACTGCAGGATAAGACCCTTATTATGTCTAATCATTCTTTTCATTACATCTCTCACAACCATTAATTGAGACATCAACAGAACCATTCATCAGCTTTACAGATTAGAGATGTATGCCAGAAAGGTCATTAAGGCAACGCCGTCAACACCACTCTGACAGGTGGGACTGAACTATGATGAAGAATCTCTCTACCTGAGGGACTGCCTGTGATAAATGGAGTGTGGGGAACTTGGTGTTAATTATTGGGATACCTTGTGCAAGTGATATCGTGCTGGCCTGTCTCCAGTAACATTCTTTGTTGCTAGCCACGTTAGCAAATTGTAGTGAGGTGGTGACTCCGTTTGGACTTATTTAGGTTAAGAAACCGTGTATGTTTCTCATGAACTATTCTGCCTCACTTCTTGACCAGGGGATATTTTCGAGGGCACTGAGTATGACTAAACCTGTCCACCTCCTTAAAGCAAGAATTCTACCAGGAAATCTAATTTACAAGGTCTATTACAAGGATGTGAAATATTATTCAAATCTGTGGACTTTGCTGGGGGGGAGACTGCAAAAGATGATCTGATTTTGATCAAATTGCCAAAAAAAAAAAGCGGTATCATAAAGTATTTTTGTATCTTGATACCGAACGGCAAAGGTGAGTCATCTTGAACTTTGTTGACTTGTGTCTCTCTCCAGGGGCAGCGTCTGTTTTGGCTTGTCACTCATGCCCTTATGAACTCGGGCTATGAGAACAATAGCCGTTCTGTTCCACTCACACTCCTCTCTGTCCCTTTATCTCTCTCTCTCTAACTCTCTCTCTCTCTCTCTCTCTTTGTCATTCTCTCTTAGGGCAGGTATTTCCTGAGGGAGTGAGACCCATTATCACAGCCATTGAGGGTTGGGTTTCTCCACAAGGCATCTCTGTCCCCTCTGGCCCCTCGGATCAATACCTGCGTATGAATACACCAGGCCCCTCCCTACCCACGAAACCCCCCACCCCCCCAGCTGGAGGTGCTCACTCTGTCACGCTGAACGCGGCTGTCTCTCACTGCGGCCCGGGCAGGATGCAGGCTCGAAGGCCTCCGAGATGGTGGCGAGAGAGGGAGACAGAGGGAGGGAGGGAAGGAGGAGGGTGCGAGATCTGGATACGGGTGCACAGCTGCTGGTAGGCTGAAGTTACGGGTTGAAAAGGTCACAGAAACCAACGGTTCATCAATCCGAAGTCGGAGGCTGTAAAAGAAAGGTCGAGTTTTCGGGGGCCAGAAAGTTATACAGCTGCCATGTTTAGGGCGCCAATGTCACTGCGCAGCCTTGGGTTCTAGTGAGCTGGAAAGCCCTGAATACGTGTGACGGATGAAAGATGGAAAGCGCATGAAGGAAAACAGACGTTGACGCTGCTCTGAAAGTCCGGCTCCTCACATCTGCTGGACGGAAACATAACATGAGCCATCTCCGCGACATCTACGAAACTCGCAATACTGGGCTGCCGTAAGCAAATGGCGAAACAAAAGATCTTCACATCAGCAAGCAAAGCTCTGTCAGCTAGGGAAAAAAAACGAGAGATTTCCCACGTGTGCCTTGGTCTTTGTGATGAAGATGCAGTTATCTGGACATCGTAATCCTCTCCTGGCCTCTCGCCAGGGACAGGAACTTTCTCTTCGTGATTTACAGGCTGTTTGGAGAGGGATGTGCCGGCGAGGTAAATGAGAGGCTGCCTAGCAAAAGCTGAGGCCAAACTAAAGTAGCGGACACACACTGTATACACAGATGTTGTGTTTCACCAACAGGACATGGAGAGTCGTGATGCAAAATAAGGATGCCAAAGATAACTTGTACTGCAAAGAAACTCTAAGAACAGCTTTAAAAATTGTGCTATGCTATGTCATAGGCTAAATGCTAGCGAACATCACTTCTGTCACTAAAAAGAATATAGGCTGTATACACTTTAATCAGTATATACTTTTTTTTTGTAATACAACTGTTGTTTTTGACATACTTTATGCTTTGGTAGTCTTTTCATGATGTATGGGTTATGATGTATGACTGGAATCCTCAGGGTTCTTTAGATGGTAATCTCAAAATCCCTGTGAAGATGGCACAGGCAGCCCATACTCTCAGATTTCAAGGGAAATATGACAGACATCAAGGCCTCAAATCTGCTATGCCATCGAATATGCATAGTGGAGATAGGGGGTCATCTCTGCCATGCCACATAGCACTAGCTTGTTACTTAAGCAAAAAAATTGGGCTGTTTTAGATCTGTCAAGCTTATTTTGGATGTCTGGTCTGCTAGGCTCAGTCAGGTAGTAATCCGACCATTTATTCATCTGTCCCATGGAGACATCAAAGAAAAGCATCTTCATCCCACTTACAACCTGTCAGATGATGAAGCTTCATAATTCTGCTGAGTCCTAGACCTTCCATTTGCATGTTGAACTGGGGGAGTAACTGGGAGAAGATGGATTTCTTGGAATGTCATGGCCTGTTCCCACTGCAATCTTGGGTATAAATCTGTTCTTTTCCAACCTCACTCTCTTTATATTCAAAGTGAGAGAAAAAATTCTTAAAGCACCTTGTAAAGCTGCTTGTGATCATTAAAAGTTTCACTGCTTGTTTATAGGTCGTCAGTGACTTTACAAAACTCAAATATAACCTATTACTTTAAAACGTCCAATCATAAAAATAAAATATATTTTTTTATATTAATGTACTGAAAGACTTGTTCACGCAGTAATTTGTATAATAGATCCCCAAACATTTGCAATTCTATTGCCACATTCTCAATCAAAATACCTTTTCAAGGCACTGATTGAAGGCCAGTTAATTGCCATGATTCCAAATATGGCAGCTCTTCCCTGTATAGTTCTATATGTGGTAATTTCACATCAGGGCTACAACTGTCTTTCTAGTTTTGCAAGTTAATTGACAGAACAGCAACAGTGCAGGCCCTTGGCCCTGTTTAAACATTTTGCACAAGCTCAATGTATCTTCAAACTGTCCTGTGATAAAACTTTATTGGCTGGACAGTAGTGGACACTGCGCACCACCGTGGGACGCACCAGAGAGCATGGAACACGAAGGACAAAACATGGGTTACTTTATTGTGGGTGAAAAACCTTTACTGTGGATAACATTGCTCACAGAAATGCTCTTTTCTAAGCCAACTTCATTACTTACTTCATATTCTCCTCTGCCCCAGAGGCAGTCCGGCGCATATGCGTGTTTGTGCATGGAAACAATATTGTTTCAGATTCAGGCAAACATTTTGATAAGGTATTCTCAAGGCAACAGGGTCCAGACTGCAAGACATGGAATCTGCCAGCGACCTGTCCGAAGAGGCTTGGGGCGCAATAAAGAACCCCTGCGTTCCCGTGGTTACCATCCAAGGTTAAGAAGGTAAGAGTCTCTTTTTTTATTTTTTTTTTCATTGCTAACCCCCCCCCCCCCCCCCCACTTCTCTCTTCCCCACTAGCCTCTCAGGACCTGTCCCAACGCACATCTGGCAAACGCACATCTGTAGTTAATGTACAGGAGACTAACAACAGCTAAAACAATTCTTCACCAGGGAAGCTGTTCCCGAACAGGCAGAAAGATAATGTGTCCGGGGGAGATAAGAGCACCTCGCGATGCCTTGATGCCCTCGGTCCTTTCTCGTGAGAATTCAGAACGTCGTGTGGCGCGATGACTGGCACTTATCCCTCGTTCTTTCGGAAAGCTTGCGGCACCTGTGTGAATCCCCCCGCTACTTGTTATCGTATTTTACGCATTAGCCTCTCTCGTTGGTCACCGCGGATCTGGATCTGTCGTTCAAGTTGCGTTCTTGGCCTTGTTCCCCACTCTCTTTCTGCTAACCCCCCCCCTTTTTTTAGAGACAGGCTCGCTGAGGAAATCCGGATTGGATTTTTTGGATTTTGCCTTTGTGGTTCAGATTTTCTGGGTTGGCGCTCTCGCTAGTTCTCGGCTAGCTAGCGAAGGAGCGTGCCGGCACCCGGTAAAATTAGCTCATCATAGCGAGCGCTGACAGAAGTGCTGAGCGCAGAGGAATCCCACCACTTACACGAGCAGACCGGGCCCCTGGGCCAGCTGCTGCTGTCAGGTATGAGGGGGGCGCAGCGTGGTAAATCACGGCCGTACCCTAGTGAGAGAGACACCACCAACCTCCCCTCTCTCACCCCTCTCTCCTCTACCTCTACTCTCTCACTCCTCTTCCCTCTCTCCCCTCTCTCTCCCCTCACCCCTCTCTCTCTCCCAGCCCTGATGGGAAAAACAGAGTCAGCTCCTCACCCCTCTTTTGGCCCAGACCCTGCTTGAGGCCCAGAAAGAATTCCGTTAGCTGTCCTCTCTGTGAGGTTTATGTCTTAATCCCCACAGCATCTGCTACAGAAAGCACTGTTCCCTGAAATAGTCCTTATCGGCTGGCTGGTGTAATTAAGACATTTGTGTTTAGGTAATGTTTTGCTGTATTATAGATACGGTGATCTTCGAAGTAATTAGGTGACACTCGTTCCCTGTGACCTGCAAGGGGACAAGGAAATTGATTTTGGAGTTTGCTGGCATGGATGACATTTTCACAAATAGCATGTTTGCACTGAAGTCCGTGTCAAGATCACAACAGCATATCATTATCTCCCTACAGTGTCCTATCATTTATTATCAATAGATTTTACACACTATGGAAGCCATAAACTATATTAAACAACAACTCTTGCAGTTTACAGTGTAATGCTTAAAATAACAATGAACTTTATCTTTAAATTAAAATGTGTATTTGAATATGCTCCAATATTTTAATTATAGGCCTTTTAGGAAACACATAGACTGACGTCTCACTCTGTCTCAAGCAATTGACTTTGAGCATGACGTTTTCTGAGGGAACGACCAACCCCTTATCCTCGACCTTCAAACCTGGGTCTTCGTACGGGCTCATATGAACTGCCTGAGATCTTTCAGCTCTTCGTCCAGATACAGTTAAAAAAACAGAAAGAAACACAGAGAAAACACAGTGAAACAGAGAAATAGTCAGAGACACATGGTGTCCATGTGGAGGCCAACTTATCTCAAGTTCAAAGAGAACGAGGTTGGTCGAGGAGGCTCACTTGGCCAGAGAGTATGCTTTCATGATAAGGACCCTGCAGACGGCACATGGGCTGCTGGCTGGACAGCTGGTGGAATTTCATCCTTTAAGAGTACATCCTGGAACCTCCTGAGGTTCCACCGCTGAGGAGGACAGAAGCAAGGATCCACTGCTCTTTCCAGAGTTTTGAGGGGCTGTTGTGGACTGGCTGTTCCGGAGCTGACCTGCCTCACGGGCTGTGGTGGAATGGCTGTTCCAGAGCTGACTTGCCTGACGGGCTGTGGTGGAATGGCTGTTCCAGAGCTGTTCCAGCCCCCCTCCACTCCCACATGGTCACAGCTCCTATTTCTCCTTGCTACCCAGAGGTTAGCCGAACCTTTATCGTGACACTGAGAATTTGCATCCTTTAAGTTTCAAGGTACGGACGCTGAAGGAACATCGGACGCATATTTATTCCATCATGTGTAATGCAAAACAGATACATTATGGACAGCTTTGTGGTGAAATCCATCTTGCTTTGTGGCCGACAGTGCTTTTCTTCATCAAATTTCATTTAACTGCTCTGTTTCTGAGGACAACAGGATAAACAAAAACACAAGCAAAACTCAATGACTTGAATCTTTTCTTTTTTAGGGGCTTCATAGTAAACGTAACGTAACGTAATGTTTTTTTTCTTTCCTAGCACACAAATCAGTAATCCTTGTACTCCAGTGACATGTTTTGACAGGACCACTAATAGCAGCATGTGGAGCTTTTACTGATTACCTTTTGAGAACCTTTATCCACACTTTGGCTTTTGTTCCAGGCCAGAAATAGACCTTTCACCATCTGCCAAGACTGGAGAGTGCCTCATGTAAGTGACTACTACTACAAACCAGTCTTCCCATTGAAGGCAAGCTGAAGGTTCTGGAGGCTAGGAAACACATCCAAGCAGTAAGCGTGTGGGGGGAGCTGGGGCGGTGGGGGCGGAGGTAGGGTGGGGTTGTTGGATGACAGACTGTGGTTTTCAATCTGACATTATCCAGTAATCTGGCCTGTCCACAGAGCCTGATGTTGACAGACGGATTGGGAGTCTACCCCCGTCCCATCCATCTCTATTTAAACCCAAAGGAGTGACAGTAAGTATGTCTGACATCAGAGGGCAGAAGAAGGTTCTGGATTGTTCCAATGTTATCGCAGACAGGGTTCCCAGTCCAGTGGCGGATGTGTTTTTGTGGCTCTCTGAGGGGACCGTCTGTGTGTCTGTGTGAGTGTGTGTACTCAGTATTCTTATTGCTGAAGTTGCTGTGGTCCACTAGACTTTCAGTCTCCAAACTGACTCAGTGTCTGCCTCTTCACTGTCCCTATTATTTCCTTGAAAGGGCTGTCAAATAATATGCTCGGACAATTCTCCCTATTGTGTCTATGTTTGCTGCTTTGGGGTGATCTTGGTTTCTGGATGGGTTTGGGAGATTTCCTCCTTTTGTCAAAGAGACAGAGTGTACTCACAAACTGTATTCAAACCAAGTGGAACATAGTTCAGGGATAGGGGACATCTGTCCCACCATCTGCATAGACAGCACAAACAAGCAGCAGAAATCAATAGCGCATTTTTTTTTTCTGCATAACAATTGTGTAAGCGTTTCACCATGCATGCGTGCCTGCTTTAATGTGTGTCTCTGCGTGTATGCGTGTGTGTGTCTGCATGCATGCATGTGTGTTTCTCTTTGAGGGATGGCTTCTTAGTTAGAAACGTAGCAGTGAGTCCAAGGCTGGATACAGGATGGTTAATCAGGCAAAACACACTCCTTTCCACTTAGAGCCATATCTGCTCAGTTTCCCAGGCAGCACCATCTGTGGAAATACAGCTAAAGAGTGTAACAACCAGAAGATATCCGAGCTGCGATTGGCTGAAAGAGACTTATCGCTGATATATGGTCCGCTTCTTATGATGTTACTGTCATGCTCAATTCAGTTACAGTGCAGTCACACTGAAATGATACTCTAAAATTCTTGTTCTGTTATTAGCTTGAACCGGAAATCAGTGGCTGAAGAGCTAATGCAATGGTTTAGCCTGTGTGCTTTCAACATTTAGAAGATATTGGAGGGAGGGTCCATGCTTGTTATAGAAGATGAAGTCATCTTGGGTGTTACAGCTAGAATTAGATCAGCTGCTTTGACCGAAGACCCAGGCATCTGCTGAGGACAGCTGTAGGTTTCTTCAACACGTACCATGATGACTTCATTAACAGCAACCTACAGATTCTTCACTGTGACAGTGAATTAGCAGTTAACGGATTCCATATTGTTCCCTGGCTAATTACGTCCTAGACAAAGATGATAAAAAGAAATAAGAATGCTAACACAAAACAAGCCAAAACATACTAGCACTTTCAAAAGAAAATGAAGGAGAAAGTACATTGAAATGAACTTGGTTAGAGTTTCTGAGATTGTTTTCATTTTTGGCAGTCAGCAGTTGACTTTTACCAAATATCTGTGACCTGAGAGAAAAAATGTAGCTATTTCAGCTATTTTGCCATGGAAACCGTGTGTGCGTGTATTAGCATGATTGACATTTTTCATTGCAGGACTGGGGTCTCACAGAGGCAGTCTGAATTAAATGGAGCTCTGCCAGTATGATGCCTTCACTTCCAGCGACATCATAACACCGGCCCAACAGACGGCCTGCACAGAAGGCCACAAAGCAAACATTCCACAAGAGCATAGCAGCAGGGGCACCGCGCTCGCCTGTAAACCCCCGAAAACACACCGCCATGTTTTCTCTGCGGTCTCCGCTCAGGTTGGGAGGGAATGGTTATTGTTTATGGAGAGAGAGAGAGAGAGAGAGAGGGATGGAGAAGAACAGCTTCATGGTCTTTTGAGAGGCCACTAGTCTTTAGGCCCGCGCTTAGTGAGTGCCCCGTTTAGCTTCATGACTGAGAGAGAAGGGTTTATAGGAACTTCGACCTTGATAGAGGCATTGGAAACAGACAAGCCTTAGACCTCCTGGATTCGTTTGTTTCTCATTTTATTAATGGCTGGTGACAGAACCCTGGCAGTGACACTTTCTTGTGTCACTGTGTGGAGTTTAGCTCTGCTGTGTTCCACTGTTTATGTGGTAGAGTGGTCTGTATATCAGAAACTGAAGGTGGTCCGTATCCTGAAGGAGTCGAGAGTGGTGTGTGGATGTGTGTGTGTGTGGGGGGAGGGGTCAAGAGTGGTGTGTGGATGTGTGTGTGTGGGGGGAGGGGTCAAGAGTGGTGTGTGGATGTGTGTGTGTGTGGGGGGAGGGGTCAAGAGTGGTGTGTGGATATATGTGATGGGAGATGATGAAACTATATGTGTGTGTGTGTATGTGTGTGTGTATACACCATTTATTGATTTTTTTACATATAGCATGTCAAACTAGACCAAATATAAAGATATCCAATAATATTCTTTACTGAATTAACCTGTGTAGTTGAGCAGCCATCAGGTTTTAAACTTGTCATTATGCACTGATTCCTTTAGAATCTTTAGAAAGTCTACTTGTAGATCAGAACCTGAACGTGTTTCATTTTATATTTTTATATATTTTTTGTTTTTTTTAATTTTATGCTTGATTTTCTCAGAACACATACCTTATACAGAACCAAAACGCACACGTCACTTAGAACCGAAACAACACAACTTTATTTATGATGAAAAGAATAAACGCAGCTAGCAAACAACACAAGCTCATGGCGCCATGGAAACGGGGGCCGCCCCCATAAGAGAGGAGTGGGGGGGGGATTTTCCTCGTCTGCGTCCCATGTGTGGGGGGCCAAATGCAACCCCCGAATTTCTTCATCCGATGGGTGAAAGTGTACCGGCGTGATTCAAAGCAATGTCAGATATTCCTGCAAGAAGCAGCTGTCTTGTTCTGAGTGAGGCCTCATCTCAGGGGTCGCTCTGCTGTGGTGGCACGAGCCCAGCGCAGATGCATCTCTTACAGGCGATTGAGAAGCAGAGCAAGGATCTCCCTCGTTTTACAACACTTCTGTGGTTATTTTCCCCCATTTAAGCTAAATGAAAGACATTTGTGGTATATATAATGTGTGAATAGTCTCTCTTTTTTTTTTTTAACCCTCCCAGCATTCTGTGTTCTTTGTTTGGGATTCTTGTCCTTCTGCCAAGGTAATACGCTCTGGTGCACATAACTGCAAATGCTGTAAAGCCTGTGTATTAGTTCAAGATTTTCTGTACACAATAGTAAAAAAAGGTTGGTTAAAACAAACACACACATTAGTTCTAAATGTCTGTTCTGTTAACAAAACCTGGATCCCCCTACACTGGAATAGTTCATTTGATTGTTTGGTTTTCTGCTATTTTATTTTTATAGGTACCTATTCAATGGAATGTTATAGCATGATATTTCAAACAGAATTTCTCATTCTAACCCCTGAGCGAGATCTGCAGGGATCAGCAGTGATCAATTTGGTAAAAGCAACTCAAACCACAACAATCTTACAGCTTACAGGTTTGCTCTTAGCCAAGCCTCTCTAGTTTTATGACAAACAGCTCCACAAAAGAATGTTGTGATACCCATTTTCTGTCTGACAGAGCAGTTTCTTTTTGTGGTATTTCATGTTTGAGTGTGTATGTCATCTTGTTGTTCAAGAATGTTTGTAATTCAAATTATAAATAAGATCATTCAAAAGAGACCAATGAAGCATACAAATCAAGGATATGATGAAATATGGGCTTGGACATGATGCTTAGTCTAGAATTGATACCAGGAGTGTAATAAATATTGTTTACCATTAACAATATAGACAATTCTGGAAAAAATAAGCAAATGATGAGAAATATCATCTCTCGAGCCAGGCCAAATATCACAACTGAAGTGAAAGTTTGATCCACACAACAAGTTGCTGTTGGACACCACATGGATCTAAAAGCCATGGAAGACCCAGTCTTAGAACCGTTCAACAAGTTCATAAGCAGAAATCGAGCCCAGGGGCTAACAGACTGGGAGCCTCCCACCCTCCCAGCCCTACCGTGAGGGAGGGGTAAACACAGGTACATCTCTGCACTTTATAGCTCAGCAGCGACTTCCTGATGGATTACCAAGAAGTGACCCTGAGGCGAGCTGTGATGAATACCTCTGATGACATCTGGACCTGCGGGGGGGGTGGGGGGGGGGGCACTAAAGAGTGAGGGCACCGGTGGAAACCGGATACAGACCGGGCACGTTATTGCAAAAATACCAGCATCCAGGATCCTTTTGTTAAACATTCATCCCTGGGGCCTCAGAGAAGCTTCATAGGGACATTGTTCTGGGGGTAGTCTACAGCCAAATATTTTTATTTTTATCATTTTTTGGTGGTGGTGGTGGTGGTGGTGAGGGGTGAAGGGGATAGCCACAGCTTGCAATGATAAACTCTCATAACTAACAAATAAGTCTCTAACAAAGCACAGCTACTTGGATAGAAAGCCAGAGACGTTTCTGAGTGATATTTATGACTTTCCAAGTAATCACTTGACCACATCTGATCGCAATTAGAATTGCTGTTTTTTATCGCCAGGTCCTATAAAAACCCTCCATGACGTGCCACCTCCAGACGTTTTTTTTTTTTTTCCCCTTTCTTCGTTCCCCCGTCTTTAAAAGAAAAGAACCAGTGCTGAAGGAATAGATGACAACACCTAACAGGTAGTAAAGCAGCACTTTAAAAGAGTGGAAACTGCCTGTCGCTAATGCCTAATACAAGAAGTATGTCACGGGTCCACATTAGAAGGAGACATTGGTCTTAATGTGAGGATGGGAACACTGTATGTGGTTCGGTTCTGATTTGTGAGTATTGAATGGTGATAGGGGGTTGGAGAATGAGGCTAAGCTATGACTTCATTAGGGGTGAGAGAGCCAGGGTTGGAAGTATGGGGAGATATCAGAGACATGAAGGACTGAAACATATGGAGTGAGAGAATTCTTTGCTTTGGTGGTTTTGCCCTCCATTTTATGCTTGGGCCATTGGGATATCTGAAAACATATCACCGGTATCACTGAGGGTGGAGACACTGTCAGGGTAAAAAAACACAGGCACACAGGTCTGTTGAAGGTGCCCCTTTCTAAGTGTTTAGAATTATTGTAGATTGTTGTTTAGGTGTTTGTCATGTGCTGTTTTAGAGCACCTTATGTTGGCCAAGTATATAAACAATGCAGTGTTGAAAGGTTCATTATGAACATCACAGGCACCAACCAGACCAAACATTCTGAGGAAAAAAAAGTTTAGCTTAGCAAACATTTCCTAAGACATTAAGAGAGATGACCGAGAGGAAACAGTGCGTGTTTCGGAAACAATCAGAGTGGGACTGAGCTGATGACTTTAACACTGCTAGGGTTTTCCCCTGCATCTTCCACATATAGTGTATCATGTCTTTAAACATCACAGAGCATACTGTCTAGTCAGTTACTAGGGTAGATTTTTCTGTCACATCCATAACTGTCAAAGCCATTTCCTGTGAAACCACAGCAACCATTTAAAAAAAATCCTTCTTACCACATTTCCAAAGCAATGGCTATTTAGAAGCTGTTCTCTAGGAATAACAAGCAGTATATTTGGCTGTATATATAACTCACTAACAGGTAAATGAACTAAGTTAGGCTTAGGGTTTGTTTTTCAGAAGGCGTTATCAAAAAAATATGAATACTTGATACTTCGTTGTGTATGCTCGAACTTATGGAGCTTGGGCTGGAGTCCGATACCACGCAGCTAAAGCTTCAGGTTCAAGGTTTGGAGCCGGCTTCTCTCGGCTGAAGCTCACGTGTGCCTTTGGGTCGCAGATGTGTGTGTGTGTGTATCTCACAGAGTATCTTACAGAGTTGCACGGATCTCTCACTCAGCTGCCCATGCTAATAGTCGCTTGTTTCTCAGAGAGGGAAATGTGAACGGCCGGGGGAGGGGAGGGGTGGGGTGAGGGGGGTATTCACACGACCGCACAGATGGGAGTGGAGATGGAGAAGGAGCGCTCGCGTCGAACGAAAAGAAAAAGAAAAAAAAAACACCCGTCTCTTGGAGGTTTTCACAGCCTACCCAAATCTGTTTATATAGAGAAGAAACCGTCTTGTCACTCGGTTATTCTAAGCAGTCGTGTCATGGCTGCTGGTCGGCCCTGAGCAGCACTGGCTTGTCAAACACAGAGCTAATTCTCTGGAGGGGGAGTAGTTTAAACCCTCCTATCCCACCCCCAGATGCCACAGGGTGCGTGCACTGCAGCAGGCCAGAGGAGCGACACTCTGCCAAGGGCTTTGCACACTGGTCTTCTCTCCTCACGTCAGCTCCATCACTCTCTGGCCTGGAGGCCTTTCTGGACTCGGAGGGGTGGGGGAGTAACAGAGTGTGTGGTGCTGGGTCTGATTAGTGAAGGGTGTGTTTTGTTTTGTTTTTTTTCTTTTTTTATAGGTCCTAACCTTTTTAAATAGCACCAGAGCACCTGGCCAGCCGCCAGGCAGATAGGGGGTCTGAAAATCGCAGCAGTCAAAGAGATGCTGTTGTCTGAGACAGGTTTTCCAGCCAGTGCCCTGCATGACATAAATGTCTTATCAGAATGTCTTGATATGCCAAAAAGGTTTGAAAAGACGTGTGGGCACTGGGTGCTTCTTGAGCAACAGTGATCATATTTGCCTAAAGACATGCATGTGACTACAGGCATTTTTATTTTTCAATTATCCATGTTATTTTACAATCAATAAAATAATAAAACTGACATCTGTTGGTGAAAAATTACTGCAGTTGATTCGCAAAAGAGAATTCCACAGTTGCAGACGGAGACTTTGGAGACTCCAGAGCATATTTCAAATACTGCCACATATTTTGCGTATCACCAGATAACACGGTTCGAATTCCATCAAACCTTATCATTCAAAGGGAGATATCCCGAGACTTCACTGTGGACATGACTCCAGCAGGGCCTTCTGGTTCACCAAAGCCATTAACACAAAACAGTCTGGAATGCTGAGGGCTTGTGACCACCACTTTTTTTTTCTTAAGAAGATACGCTTTGTGCCTCATGCGGTAAAATGGTTCTTTGTTGCTACACTCCATGTTTGCTGGATTAAGGCTATGTCTGTGAAGGGTTACGTCTTCATTGGCACACATGTGCACATGGCTTTGCTCCCCTCTATGTGATGGTATGACGGGCCCTTAGGCTTATATAAATAGTCATAGTCAGGGAGGCAGAGGGGCCATGTGTTGGAACAGCTGGTGTGTGTGTGTGTGTGTGTGTGTGTGTGTGCGCTTGCAGGATGAGGATGAGGGGGAGGTGGGAGGGGTGTATCAAGTGAATCAGCCCAGCCAGGGGTTCAAACAACCTGCCAGAAAATTCCTCCCTCCAATCTGCTGCCTGTCAGTGGAGACAGGCAGTGCTGCCGATGGCTGTGTGGCATGATGGACTTTCGATGAAGCTCCTCAGCTGGATGATGGAAACAAAGATGTGGGCTGAGATTAGCAACTGGGCACCGACGTTCTCTGACCAAATGTTTTTAATCCACCTTTAAAGCATGATAATGTAGATCGGCCCTCCCAAATGTCAAAGTGAAGAATCTCCAGTACCTGCAGAAAGTTAAACACATACACTTGAACCCACCCCACTTACTCTGGAATTTTTTGGTAAATGTACAAAAAACATTGAACATTCTTTATTCTGCTGACTTTTCTCCACAAAGATGAATGAATAATAATTAAAAGTCATATAGAGAGGTACAGCAGACTATTTAGGACAGCATGCATGGGTTTATGCCCATTCCCACACAACAACTCCTTCATTGCTAAGCATGAACTCTGCAAACACTTGCATTAAGATGAAAACAATTGCACTGACTTTTACGGGCCGTTTGTTTCTCCGCAGTTGCAGCCTATAGAGCCAGCAGCTGTCTGTCTCTCTATCGTGGTGTTGCCGACAGCTGTTACTGTGTTCTTAGCTCTGGAAAGACCAAGGGCAGCTGGCAAGAGTGTGGCTGAAGCAAAAACAATAATAGAGTAATCCAGGGGTGTTCACATAACTGACACAGAAGTTCTGACACAGAACAGGCTCTACCTTGAAGCTAGAGGAACTAAAGCAGGTGAGTCTGGATGAAGAGGAACTGGAGGAACAACCAGGAGAATGTCCTTTGCATCTGGAGGCACAGGGGAGCAGGATTCTGGCAGGAGCTGGCCCTCCTGCATATCTGCAAAAATCTGTTTCGCATTAGAGTCCGGCCAGTACTGCGTAAGAGTGGGAACAGAAGAAGTCTTTATTTATTTCATAAGCTACAATGATTAATTTGTAGTTGCAAAAGCAAAAGATGCATAGCGACGTGCTGTGTGACATACTGAGCAAACTTTGCCGAAAACTAAATATGGAAGAGGAAAAAACAGACAGGGTTGATGTCATATCCATGACAATGCCATAACCAGGTGAATAACTAAATTGTGAAAGGTGAAGACGAACAGCAGAGACAATTAAACCAAACTGAACAGTTGTTAAAACCATTTCCAAGTGGATTCAGAGTCACAGAAGGCCGAGTGCATCCGGTTCTATTGCGTTATCACCCTCCATTATCTCCCTTCCTTTAGGCCCTATAGAGGAAGTTCCATATCCATATAAATGGATTGTTCCTGTGGACTCATTTCCTGTAGTTTGATATTTCCTTTTGCAAATGCACCACCTCCACCCACATGTAGATGTTCACAGAGACATACACAAAGCATACTGTGCACCCAGTCAACAAGTCACTGAATCTGTTCAGATTACCAGTGTACTTCCAGGACATATTTTCCTGTCACAGACTGGCACGAAGACTTCGCAATGTAAGAATCTCGTGGACATTCCAATGTCAACCAAAATATGAATATCATGACTAAAAACATATGATGTATTGATTAAGCACGTGTAGTTTATTGTCAAAATAAGGCGCAATAACAGTCATTTTGTCTGTGAATTGAGTCATACACCAGCAACAACAAACCTACACCCTACAGTCCAATACCACTAATTCATTGAAAGGACCTCTGAAGAAATGGCTAACCACTTACGACCGTGGCAGTGACATATGATAAATTAATCCAGCTAACGTCTTTCTTGTCTTCAGCAAGGAATACTTAAATTTGCGGTGACTGTATTGTATTTGTCTCTTAACTGCACTATTGAAACATGAACGCACATCTAATGGCGCCACCAAAACGTAACGACAAGCAGTACTCCGCTGTGTAAAGCACATCTGGTGTGTGTAAATCCAGCCTGCCAAAGAAAACAGTTTGGTTAGTTGAATTTTTTTTCCTTCGCCCATTTTCTTCTTGCTTTAGGTCCATGTAAAGTCGTTAACAGGTCTTTCATTAAGTTGATGTATTTTAATGTAATCAGAATTTGTTTGTTTCGACGCCAAACTTTCTTTGGAACAAACGACCTGAAGTTGTTTGAAGCAGCATGACTGTGTGTCCATCATTGAATATTAGGAGGAAGAAGATTAAAAAGGTAGGGGTTTGGTGATAGGAGTTTAGCCTATTTAGCCCCAGGTGAAAGCTGGCTTTCTTTTCGATAAGCGTAGCTCCAGGGCTCGCCGTTTGAGTGACCCGCGGAGGATAGTATTCCCTTCATCCATCACGAGGGAGCGACGTGATCTGGAGAAGCCTACGCCACTCTCAGATCTGACCATCCGTAACTGACATTGAGTGCATTGTTTTGGGTGGAGAGCACGGGACACACTGGCCTGAAGGTACATTCCTGACTCTAGAGGACCGTTTGAAACACAAGCCCCACCTTTGTGCCTAGTGGACCCGCTGAATCCGTCAGCCTTAGCATCCACAGACACGACACTAGGTTTTTTTTACACTTTCAAGTGTGAACTTGCACTATATCACATTACACGAGTGCAGTCAAACCTCCATTTTCTTTTTTGCACGCATGCCACAGTGCATATGAAGATGCAACTCACAAACTGTGCTCGATTGTCAAATTCACACTATAGTTCGTACAGATTGATGCCCTGTGGCAGTAAAGATGTTTCAAACTGAATATCCGCCTTCCTGTTTAACTAATTGGTTACGCAAAAATCATGTCAGTACAGAATGCATTGTGCATTTGTTGACTGCGAAATGGGAAATTTTAAATTGAAATACTGAAATTATTTGAAAAGGCGAGACCATGTTGTGACCGTTTCAGATGTCACTAAAATCTCTTGAAATAAATATATCAATATTTTTGCATGCATGTATGCTATTGGATAATCAGAGCGTCCCTATTAGGCTAATTCAGGTGTCTAATCAGTCTACAAACGGCGTCAGACCAAGAGTGAATTATTTTAAAGGAAGCAATACACTGACGAAGACAATTATACAGGCCAGTGTATATGAAAGTTGCACATTTCTGTGTATTTCAATATTAGACATTTATTGGAAGAGAACCTCGGGGCTAAAGAACCAATTAGTAATACGCCGACTGCACACCTTAAAAAGAAATTTCGCATCAAAATTTTTCATATACGCTAGAGCAAATTGTAACGATGTAACGATGGTAGTCTTCACCACACTTTTCTCATGCTGCTGCGCGCCCATCGGCCCCCGGTTTTTGGAAGGAGGTTTTCTGATCCCCGCCCCACCCCCATACTCCGCCCACAATCGACGTCGAGATTTACAACAACATATGGCCGGACCAATAGCAGCCCTACAAACTTCCGCAAGACTCGGATGGATAAAGCCAATACGACAGAATGAGACTAGAGGCCAGTACGTGAGTTTGACGCGGAGCACTTTTATTATTTGTTTGCGTCCTCATGCATACTTAATGAAGGATGATAAGGACACTCCTGTGATTTTTTTCCTCAATCCACGGGTCGGCACAACTAAAGAAAGCGTGAACTTTCTCGCTTGGACGCTCATTTCGTTGTAGCGGGGAGAACAGGACAAGCTCACAACTTCGCATTTTTCCTTTCTTAAGGGCTATTCGGAGAAGTATTTTAAGTTATTGGAGCAGTTGTTTCAACGAAACTATTGGTGAAAATGAAATGAAGCAGTTTGTTGGGAATTGCTGAATAATGATTTTGGGTACTACTTTAAAAACATTTTTTGTTGATTAAGGACTTATTTCCTGAGTAGCTACAGTCTACGAGTCACTTCAGCGCACCATTGAATTGCAAAACAAAATTTTGCTGGAGCCGACTTTCTGTAGCATGGTATAAAATAAGGAACTTTGCAGACCGGCTGAAATGAAAAAATGAGATACACTTGTTCGACTTGACGCCAGCCGTACTTCGCAATGGCAAGATTCGCAGGATTGGTACGGGACTCGTGCACGTTAATTTGGCCCGTTGCTTGCGTGCTTGTGTGTTTTGGTTATTTTTCCATTGCCTCTCCAACCCACGGTCGGCGGTTGATCTGTTGGCAGGCAATTTTAAACTGTCACTCGGAACCTGATTGCCACTACGCATATGGGCAGTATTTGCACGCGTGTGACCCTATACTGACAGGACAGAAAAAGAAATGCCCGAGTCACTGCATCTCGTCGTTAGTGCAGTTAAACCTGACTAAAAACGGCCCGGCACTTGAGGATTGCAGCTGTGCCTCAGATAATTTTTGTAGAGACACCAAACGTGCCATCGAGCCGTGTCTACCGAAAACCAGTAGCATGGGTTGCACTGAAGCCCGGCGCCAGTGCGAAAGAGATTCCCAGTGCCGGACTGCGATGGGCGATTATTTGAAGCACTGTGCTAAACTTTTAAGCGGGGTGACATGTACGAACGCTTGTCGAACTGTCATTGCCAATATGCGAAAACTACCAAAAGCCCAACTCCTGGATACTTGCATTTGTGACGGGACAGAGCGGAATATATGTGAGTTTATCAAAATAAGTATGAAAAACCTTTGCTTTGACTCTCCCCCTGATGTTGCGGGTTCCGGTGGATCTGATGAATATTATGATGTTGTGATTGATGAGGATGATGAGGATTACCCAACAGAGGGAACGCCAGTGGGGAGCACAGGTCCTCGCGCAGGGGCCTGGGGTGCTTTGACTGGGATGGCATCCATTTTGGTTTTATTGCGGCTTTTTGGATTATTAAGTTAAAAATCCAAGACTGTTAAATCTCTTTGAGATTTTCTTCAGATAAACACATTATTCTCCAAAGAATACAGGTCTAGCTTTGCATGACACTTGCTCGAGCTTTTGTCCCGAAGATTGTCATTTGTATACGTCACGAATCTCTATGCAAACGTACTGTTCATCATCTGAATTGGCCCATGTAAAACGGTACACTTTCGCTATTTATTTCTGTGATAAATTCATAAATGGACGTAATGAAGCAGTTTCCAAATATGAAGCATACACGTAGCTCTAAACACTACTGCCTTAAAACTATATTAATAATATCAAAAGTCTTTTTTTGTTGTTAAACAGAACACACTTGAGAATTATGTATGTACACCATAAAATGTTTATTGTTACCTAGAGATTTAACAATGCAAAGTTTTAATCAGAAAGCTCTGCACTGCCAATGTTAAACTAGATGTGTAAACTATTTTTATATAAAGTTGCAACTGACATTGAGTCACTGAATAACATTTATAAAGTATTTGAAATGTTGGAATAAGAAGTGCTCAAGCATTCAGTTGAAAGTACTAAATATAAGCATTTTCAGATACCAGTCACATAAAGCAATATTTTGTAACATAAAATGTCTATGGAAACAAAAGGGCGATGATTCCAGCTTTAAAGGGAAGTTCGATATTTTGTGGCATTGATTTTGCTTTTAAATACTGTACAGTGTAAATACATTTTTTCAGAGAATCTTTGTTATCTAAAGATGAATTATTCACTGTGTAGAAATGTCTAAATCCACTGTATGACTGCCTCGTTGTTCTATTTTTTATAGAAGGCATAAAAACAAAAGTGCAAAGACTAAAATGCCTACGTGTACTTTGTTGTTGTAGTATCACTGAAATGTGATGCACCGTGTTAACCGTCATAATAATTTCCAGTTACTAACTCATCTAAATTCAGGCTTGCCCAGCACTGCTTGTGATGAGCAGATTAAGTATTATAAACACAGAGCTCGAAGCATTGATACCCTTGGCTTTGCAAACAGAAATGTTTGCTGAAGACCTGAACTCTGACGTTTGGATATCTTTAGAACGTTAGCACCAAAGTGCATGGGTTTTCCCCAGGGCGCGCGTGCTGTGCCCAGACTGAGGCAAGACGGAGGTTTGTTTACTTTTCAATCATCGTGTTTGCTTAACAACGTCTGTCTATACGCCATGGCTGTGAACAAAGTTAACCGAAACTAATCCGAAAAGGAGACAGTAGCATTGCTACATGACGCGGATGATTGACTCTTTTACAGGTTGTATATTTAGTCGCTTTTGAGACCGAGCGTATCGCTTTATTAGATATTTGAGGGTGAAGGCTTCTACCAACCCACGCTTCACATGGACTCCCCTGCGCAAAATACAGGAACTGGACAGTTAACAGTTGATCGAGAACCTTCGCTAAGAAAACCCGTGATGTTATGCTGACACTGTTTTTCAGATTCCCAGAGAGAGCGGCACCACATAGCTGGTACAGTGTGGGTTAAAATGCTTGCTTGACAGCCAGTCATAAAGAGATGAGGTGTCGTTGTATGTCGGTCAAGGGTATAGCTCCCCTAGTCTAAAAGCTCTATGTTTAAATAGCCTATTTGATCATTCATACTGTTTGGTCAAGTGTATTTGATATTAATCATTCAGATCTGATAAATTTAACATTCGCAGTATTCTTTATATGTCAAAGTAGTTATGAAACTGGTCTGAAACACTGCAAAAGCGTTTGTGATAGAAACCAATAAAATATAGAAATTTACAGACTTTGTTGAAAACCTTAATATCGTGGGATAGCAAATGGTTGTTAAGCTGTACACAAATGATTAACAATTTTAGTGGCATTGGTAAATACAAATATAGCCCATGGCTTCTAAGTGATTTAACACCCTTTTGTTAAATGGATTTGGGAATCTATTCCCCTGAGTTGAAAAATATGTTTTGTCTTCTAAGGGTTGTGAATACATTTTGTTTATCTTGTCACATGCAGATCATTTAAGCAAAACCCTATCTCTCTCTCTTTCTCTCTCCCCCTCTCTCTTTCTCTCTCTCTCTCCACGTTTACCCTGTAAAACTCACTGGTCTCCTCATTCTTCCTCTCTCGTCACTGTGGTCTGCAAAACGGGGGTGATTGCTGCAAAATGTTTTATTAGAGAGGGGACAAGAGGCCTCGGGCGTGCTGAATGGAGGAGAGGTCGAGTGGCACTTTTGTCATGGTAATCTTAAGCACATAATGGCCCCGGCCCCACAATGCCCAGGCACTTCATTCCTCAGAGGCTCACTGACACCTCTTCAGAGCTGAGCCACGGGGTAGCATGTGGGAAAGATCTGCTGGCCCCTGGTCCACACACTCCATGTGGGCATCGCTATTGCCCGCCTGCCTCCCGAGAGATGCATCCGCCAGTGGGGGCCGTTATCAGAGCCTTGTTCCCTGCATCCCCCGATATTCTTTCAATGCTCTTGCTCTAGCGCTCAGATTTGACCCAATGAGAAAAAAAATGGTAAAAAGGGAGGGCCCAGCGTGACACACATGAAATAATAAGAGAGGGCGACTCGCGGGAACCGCCGTGACAGAGCAGCTAAGTGAACGTTGAGCAAGGAGTGGATTTTTTTTAAGTGAATTTGCATAAAAGACCAAGTATAGAAGGGTCCATGTCAGTGTGTCACCATGTCACCACGGTTACTCTTCCCACCCGTTACGCCCGGAGGGCTGGGTGACCTGGGCGTTTGTTCACTCGCTTGGGTCCACGGCACCTCGGAGCAGTGCATGGTAGATGTGCACAGATCCCTAGCCTGAGTAATAACTAATGACATATGTAATCTGCCATAATAAATGATGGAATCAGTGTGGGATGTTTATCTGTACAAAGAACTGTTCTTAGTTTTACTTTCAAACTAAACTATAAACCATACATTTTCAAGATACAAGATATGCACACTTTATGAACTGACCAACTGTAGAGTTGTTGAAAGAAGAAAGCGTATTTTAATTGTAATGGAGTATATGTTCAAAGTCTTGAAAACTAAAGGAGAATATATTGCAAATACTCTATATACTCTACGCATATGGTACAGTAGTCGAAGACTAGACGTCTGCTTGGCTCATGTCTGCCTTGTCTATGTTTATCCACATGTAGAAAGTAAATCTTACCCTAGTTTAGAGGGAATTTTTCTACCAAAACTTTAATCTTTCAGTTTTTTTTGTGCTGCTTTATTTTAGCAATTCATATAAATATGCATGTCCACACAGCCCACTACAGTATGCCTTAAATGACTAATTGTTTTTATTCCCATGTCATTATCTTGGAGGTGCTACCCTAATAGTAGCAAATCCAAGAGTTGGTTTCTTATGAAAAGACAATAAACAAGAAGCACATGGTGTAGTGCCTAATGACTCTGCCCTAGTTTACCAAAGGCCTCACTTCCACAGCCCATGAGCACAGAGCCAGGCCATAAGAGTGATCATTGTTTACAATAGGCCCTGTGTGTTTGTGCTTCAGGTCTCAGAGAGTTCAAAGTATCTGTCTAACTAATCTGTGTCTCAGTGTCTTCTGCAAAATAGATGCGTGAACTCTCACGATTCCTCTTATCAATCATAAGCAACATCTGTCGGTGATTATACCATTGTGAATTGAGAACTTTCAAATGTACTAAAATATGATAATATCCACTAGCACTGTTAAAGTAGTTGAAATGAGTAAACCTTTGTGAAGTCTACAAGCATGTTTGCGTCTTAATTCACAGTCCAAATCCAGACCTTTAGCACATCTGTGATCACAAAAGCAAGACGTGTCACGTTAATGAAAATGTTGCCATCACTTTAACCTTTATAATGCTCTTTTATCATTTTTTTTGCATAATAAACCAACATGTCGGGAATGGCAGATCAGGCCTTAAACTCGACGGTTGCTCATGACGTCAATTCTCTCCCCATGGAGATGAATCACAGTTTTCATTTCCTCCTCCTGGAAAATAAAGTAAATTACAGAAAGACTACAGGGAATGCAGCAGGGACGATGGACCTGGAGTCATCCTTTGGCCCACAATTGGAACTGATAAGCCACCATCATGGGCTTTTGTTGGAGTAATTACTCTTAGGTTAGAAGCACCCATGCTCAAGCGTCGGCCTCTTTGAGTCTTGGCGTGGGGAGGTGATGGAGAAACAAGAAGACAGCCTTTATGTCCAGGACTGAGCAATAAGCAGTGGAATGGAAAGTGATTTGGATGAGATTTAGGATAATCCTGTAAAATTAACACAGGGTATTTGATGGAAGGGGCCCCATGTCGAGTCTCTCTCAAGTTTGCTAAATGACAAGTGTGGACTAGAGTGGTTTTTGAGTGTTTTTAAGTGCATAACCTAGTTAGGAAGACCAGTGTATCGGCCTGATTTTATATTCTCCAAAGGAAACACATTACGAGGAAAAACTATTTTTTAAAATTTTTTCTTTGCTTGGGTTTTTAATTTTCTTCTTTGAATCTTTTTTTTCTTCCCTGAATCTATATCAGAGAGATTTTTACACTGTACTGCTCTCTACATCACTGAAGGAAATTCACTAAATCATAACAAAAAAAGAGAGAGGACCTATTTGAACCTTCTCTTCCTGGGCTATTCACCAGCTCTTTGGCTCTTGTGAGCCAAAATCGGATTTTCCCCCCTATCCGAGCTGCCACTTTGATTCCATCACGGAAGACCTCTGTTGAGGTTCACGGCTCTTTGAAATGAGCAATAGATCCAGAGCCTGGCCTCTGAAGAGGGGTACCGCTATTTTGCCTGCGGGGGGAAAAGGGAGAAAAAAAATGCAGGATTAACTTGGTCACAAAGAGATCACGTACCTGAAAGTTAGTGAGGGGCAGCTATCGAAAGTACGGTTCCCTGTACGGTCCTACCAAGGAGCTTGTGCCGAGTTTCTGCAACCTGATTATTGTAATCACTGAAACAGCAGTTCTATATTTGCTAGTGAAGATGTGCACACACATTATTGACAGAGGTGGGTTCTTGTTCACTTTTGATGTGGAAAGAGAATAATATTTTGAAATACCATCGCTACAGTTAAGAGTGTAGAGCTGAAGTTTGAAGGTTGTGGATTATCGTGGGATGTGGGAAAGCTAACATTTCATTTGTGTGAAATGGGTATGTTTATAATACTACTAAAAGTTTTAAGTTGTACAGTTCCTGGGATAATTGTAATCATTGTGTTAACAGATAAGTAGATAAGAACAGATAAGATTGATTAAGGTAGTTTGCACAAGATGTTCTTTACAGATGTGACTTCAGTAATACCTCATCATAAATCTAAATGTGTTAACTCAACTGTTACTCTCTGATTAATTTTGACATCACCAGCAAAACAATTCTGCATGCACTTTCATATTCTGGGCAAAGCATCATGGGAAAAGTGGCATTCTAATGTTCTCACTATCAGTACTGGAGCTAAAAGCCATGCTTAATTTCCAATCAATCTTCAAAACATGGTGTCAACTGACTGAAGCTACTTCCTCCCTTCGTTGGAGGATTAATCTGACGTTCCTCCATCTGGCAGGTTGTAACGCTTAGAGCAAGGTGGGTTGGACGCAGATGCAGGAAAACCGCATTTTAATAAGAAACGCTGATAGTAATACAAGGAGGACACAGAGATCACATAAACCAATACTAAACAACAATAGGGCAAATAGACACTTCTACACAGCAAGGCTAGGGCTAAGGATAAGGAAACACGAGGAGTTCTATACATGAGAACCTAAGCAAATGAGAACACTCAACAAATGACCCGGGGAAAACACGGACCAACAGAGTTAGGACTAGACACGGGAGATACAGGAAAATGAACAATGGCTAAAAGACTAGACACACCTGAAAGGCTGAAGCTAAATGCAAGGGCTAAGGTTATCCAGCAAGAGCATGCAAATAGACAGCAGATAGCATATTACAGGACAGAACTACTAGCACATTACTACAACACAGTACACCTACGCCTTACACGAGCAATAACCAACAGCCCAAGACACTGACAAGGAACTAAACAAGGAACACATGAGACTGATAACGAGAGGCGGGGTTACAAATCGGAAGGAGGGACAAACGGGCACGGAAAAACACTGGCACGTGGAACAGGACAACAGAGACTTGACAGCTAGTGAGGGGGGCGGAGCCAGGTGTGACTCGGACAACGACGGCTGGAAAAGAAGAAGCAAGGCGAGTAGCAAGAGAGGCCTGGCTGCCTGTTTTTAATGGGTGAATGAGATGATGGAGGGGAGCAGTGGGTGTTAATTTTATCCGTTTTTCTGTGGGGCAGCAGCAATATGCTTCATGCGACAGGTTTGAGAGAAGAGGACAAGCGATGGAGCAGGCCTGCACCATGACGAGGGAATGGGAGTGATGCTGACATCGCCACAGAGAACATCGCTAGTCTGTGGAGGTAGTACGGAAAAGGCGTGGTTGCTGGAGCAACTGCACGTGAGTGAGTGGGCAACACTTTTTGTTTTGTTGGAATCACTCTTCTCTTAAATTTGTAGCCTTTAGCTTCAATGAGGCATCTTTGCCCTTTTCATATGAACCATGAGCCTAAACCTGTTAAAGGTCCAGGACTGTGTGTGTACACGTGTGTTTGTGTGCGTGTGTTTTTGCTGTTCTTAACGATTTTTAAAATATGTTCAAAATCACTTTTTATCCATTCTCTTTTGAATGGCTTCACCTTGCTAGCAGTCAAGGCCAGTTCCAGATCTTGACATCCATGGGTCATGAGAGCTATCACCGGCTACTCTGTTCAGCTGGGGACGTGTACCACCAACAGGACAGAAAAAATGTGCGTCTAGGGAGGGCAGTTGCAGTGTTGGAGTGAGCAGTGGGAGAGAGAAGAGACAGTGGAATGGGGAAAGGGGGGGCAGAGAAGTTAGAAGGGTGCTGTGTGTGTGTGTGTGTGTGTGTGTGTATGTGTGAAGCCATTGACCCAACACTGGCCAAGTCCAGGTTTCTGCTGCCCGCTGCACAATGCATCATTCCAACCCCTTTGCTAACCATTCGCATCGTTTACCAACACTGAATGCTCCAGCCAGCGTCCAGTGGGAATTTTCTCTCACCACTCCCGCGCACCAAATCAAGGAGGGTCCACTTAAGAGCAAGGATGGGGGGGGGGGGACGAGATGGAGGGCGAGAGAAAGGCAGAGGCCCCAAAGGAGGATGAAAAAAGACAAAAAACTTGCTGACACGGGACATAACTTAATTTCCACGGTCGTGGAGCGGCCAGGGAGGGACGGTCTGGTGGGGATGGCCATTCGAACTTCAATGGCTCCGCTGACCCTGGAGGGCAGCTCGGGGTTGCGTCCTGCTTGGCTCTGGTGGGAGGAGATGACCAGTACTGTTTATGGGCTTGACTTCTGGAAGCTATCCTTGTTCTCAGCTCATCACTTCCTCTCAAGATTGAAGTCTGCACACATAAGAGGTGGTGTGTGGTGTTTAGATTTAAACTCCCCAAAAATAAAAATAAACTATAATTCTGTGATTCTGCAAATTACACACCTCTACCAACTTTTTGTTGTCATTTTTTTTGTAAACTTAATATAGATTCATAATATATTCTTGTAGCGTGATCGATGTAAAAGTGACAATATCTCATTGCAGATAAGGTATGAGCGTTGTGTTTCATGTCATGCGACCATGTGAATGACAAGTATCATTTACAGACCCTGCGCTATTTTCTTCGCTCTTCTAACCCCCCGATTGTTCCACAAGAGCTATTGAGGTTCTTGTAGCAACCCCACATCCACCTGAAGGACTAGCGGCCTCCTCACCCCACACGGCGCCGCCATAAAGGGGTTTTACAGCCTCACACCCGTAGCTCTCCACAGCAAGTCAAGAAGGCACTCGACAGCAGTCGCCTCGACTTACAAACCAGGGTAACATCGAATGATTAACTAAGTAGAAAATCAATCAAAGACAATAAAGTGGAGGACAGCAACAGAAAGATGGAGATGGGGGTGGGGGTATGTAGGAGGTTGGGGGGGTTTGAACAGAATATGTAATGAAGCCCAAGCCAGGGAGTTGTTAAGAGTTAATAGTCTCTCAGAAACTGAATGAGAGGCTGGGGGTGTCACTCTATTAAGCCGACCCCAAGGGCCATGGGCCAAATTGCACCCAGTTGTTGCCTTGAAAGAATTCATCCTTCACACATTCAGTTCCCCCATTATATTGTCCCTTTTCATAGCTAAGGCCATGCAGGAGGACCCGGGGTCTAAAGGAATCACTACAGGCTCTGGGGTAAGGGACAGAGAGAGATAGAGAGAGAGAGAGAGAGAAAGAGAGAGAGAAAGAGAGAGAGAGAAAGAGGGGTCATAAATATGTTGAATTGAGCGCAAGTTTAACTGGCTTTGTGCAGCAAACATAAATGATCCTTCAGAGTAATTAATTAATTCAGCACATAGTGGTTTGAGCTATTATGTAGTGAGACAACAGGCCAGAGCTGATATGTTTCCCATGGAGTTTTCTCTCTTTTCATATTAGCCAAGCAAAGGGACTGGTGATAAATTATATTTGTGGAAGAGTGTGTGTGTGTGTGTGTGACATGAATGTGTGACTGCACTGTGTGTTAAGATCTGTTGTTGTAGTGTTATTACCTAGTAAATCATTAACTCATCAACCATCATCTGAGGTCGTATTTTTTGTCTGGTTGCACGTCCAGTATATGTCTCCCGTTCTCTTTCATTTGACCAATCTCATTGCTCCATTTAATTGTACATTCAGTACATAAAAAGCATTCTTATAATACAAGGTGTTGCCATACATTTCTGTATATTTGCTAGTATGTTTACTGTATTTATTCCTGTGCATTTCAGTGCATTCCCATGCTAGTTAATGCTCCAAAAATGATTATATACCCTCATGTCTTCACACATATGGAATGTAATGATAACTAATCCACATTTGATATAATTTGAACACCAAGACAACTGACAACTTCTGTAATATTCTGTACAATTAACCAACTTTATCCTGATAGTGTCTGTGGGTGATGACATCCTCCCTTTACACCAGCCACAGCTGTGCCTCTTGGAAGGGTTTTCCCAACAAAGCCAGCTTAACCTTTTCTCCCCACTTCAAAGAAGGTCGTTGGGTTTGGGAAAAAGTCCCAGACCTTGGGAGACATGGCGCATGTGTTAGTAAACAGGCACTTTGGTCCCGCGTGCGTTGGCCAGAACACACCAAATGTCATGATGACATAGCTAGGGCAGTATTGCTCATGCGTCTCTGTTATCCTCCAGAATCCCTGGGACACTCTGGAACACAGACAGAACCGCACCAGCACTGCCCACCACGCATTCCTGGCTAGGTAAGAGGTGAGGTCAACTGTCTGCAGGGACATGAATCACTTCCTGAGGGCAACCCCTGCACCAGAACACTGCCATGTGTCCCAGCCATTGCTCTTCTCCACCATCTCTCTCTCTCTCTCTCTCTCTCTCTCTCTCATTTTCTCTCATTCCTTCTTCATGGCCCACAGGGCCTAATTATAATGCCCTATTTTGCACTCATTCCACATACCTCTACCGCCAACCTGATTGGGAAAGACCATGTTCTGACTTTGGCCTCAACTGTGATGTGTTAAAGCTCTGTCATAGTTCATCTCCACCAACGAGCTTTCTCTGTACTGTGCTTCTGAGGTACATTTTGTGTGTCTCATCCTTCTAAAATAATAATATCGATGACTGCTTGATCAGGCTCTGCGCTAAAGTGCAGAGGAGCAGAGTGTCATCTGAATGCCTCGTTGCCACGTGAGTCAGACTTTGTTCTGTTTTTAATTAAATTAGATTTAATTGCCACATTCCTCTGGCAGTAGCGACAGATGAATTAATCACTTGAACACTTTAATTATGATTGGTTTTAAAAGCTTGGCGCAACCCTCATGTCAAACATTCTTCTCAAACATACTTTTCTTTCTCAGGCCCTGCCATTTTGGTCAAAGGGCCTCGCCAGGCAGATTCAATCAGCAGAACAGAGATGTGCTCCCTGAGCCATTTTGTTGCTTATCCCGTTTATCTTCCTAGGCCTTGATGGCCCTATCAGGTGAGCTAAGTGGGTGCCCTTATACTCTCCAGGCAAAGAAAAGAGTGCAGGAGGCTGGGAAGGTGGAGGGTGTGTGTGTGTTGGGGGGGGGCTGAGGGCAACAGCTGTTGCTTTCACAGAAACTTTTTTAACCTCTCCGCTTTGCCAAGGCGCGTCCGATGTTAAAAGGCCCCCGTCGTCTAGGAGATGACCCTCACCCCCCGCCGCCCTCCCCTACACGCCCACTCGTTCTTCCTTGGTTTCTCTCTCTCTCTCTCTCCCCTCCCCTCCTGCTGGATGGATATTGGTTTACAGGCTTGTGCTGGGATCCACAGCGGATCCCCGTGCGAAGGCCCTTCGTTATGGCATGCCGATGAAGGACGCTGCTGGAATCCGGCTGACCCGCCTCGCTCAACGGCACCTGACGGGCGAGTGGGCGGAAGGCGAGGAATTTTAATCACGGATTCCCGACATCCCGCCCAGGTTCCGGGGGCCTGGACCCTGCGCCAGGTGTGCGCGTGTGTCTCCTGTCCTTGGACATTGGCCATCGGTGCCAGTGCTGTTTTATTAGAGTCAAGTTACTGAGCATAGTATGAATCAAGTAATGGTAAGCTGCAACGGATGTCTCCCCTAGTGAGTAATTACGGTACTGGTGGAATTACAATTAGTTCGAAAAGTCACGGGCAATATTTCACATCCCTCTGTCTCGCTCACCCACTTTATTCTTGGTATTTGAAAATGTTTTAAAAAAATTCTCGCCTGCACATCTTTAAACGCTATACACTGCCGACTGCCAACAACACAGGGTAATCCTGCATGGTACTGAGCGACCTGTATAGAACCATAATTTGCATGGCCTCACGAAAGAGCCTTTTTTACAAGTCACATAAAGCTATGCCTTCGAAACTCTTCGAAGAACTAATTTTCCATATGAAATAACAAACAAAACTGCAAATACTTTAATGGGGCAGAGACATTAATGGGACCGAGTCATTAAACCATGCCTATTATACAAGCTGGCCATGTGCCTTCACTTAAATGGCTCCCCAATTAAAACGTAATTTAGACGCTTCATTGTATTTTGAAATTTCCACGTATGTTGGCCAGCATTAATTAAACGAAAGGCCTGCTGGGAAGGCCAATTAGTGCGTCTACCGTGAGGCAGCCTAACAACCCCTGACATCCGTAGAGCTGCTCTTTGTACAATAATGAGAAAAAGACGGAGAGTTCGTTTGGTATTTTGGTATAGATTGAAGTTTTTTCTTCCTGGTCAAGCTCTGAACGCATTTGTCGCTAGGAACTGATGATTGTTTTGTAGTTGAACGACCAGCCACACAACTTAACTTGCCAAAGTGTATAAAACTTATCTATGAACTTTTTGTTCTATGATTACACGTGCAATCTTACACTACTGAAGGTTCTAAAGGGGGTTTCGGGAGCAATAGCAGCTTTGTTTTGTCCATTTGAAACAGAAATTGGAATGACAAGTAATTTCTCAGAGCCGATCACTAGCAACGTGTTGCTCAAACATTTGGTACCCATTATAAATAAGACAATGTACATGCCGTCACCGTGATAACACCTCTGCTCCAGCTCAGTAGTTTCGTTCTTCATAAACTGCACCAAGTCCGCCATGGCCGTTTTTATTACCCTCATTCCAGCAATGTCAGCTTCCCTGGAGTCGGAATGATATCACTCGGCAAAACCTGTGGTTATTGATGGTAGACAGCTAAAGAGCAGACATTACAGCGAGTCTTTGATTAAACCCATTTGGCAAAGCCTTTCACATCTTAGACAAACAGCCAGTGGGACATTTCTGTGGTAAGAACAAGCTGAACGCTGTGTTCGTTTTTAAAAGGCTCCACGCTGTCATGGACGTTGCTTTTTGTTGTTACATAGCGAAGTGTCTGATGTTTCACTCAGCAGCGCTCGTGTTGTTCTTGATTTCGTGTTCGCATGAGACATGCTGATTTGCAAACCTTACAGAATTTCTCTCGAACCTGGCAGCAGACAGCGATTACGCGGCAGCCGGGGTCCAATCCATTCGCTTTTCCATCGCCGGAGACGGCATCGTTGCACAATATGAGGTTTGAGTTGGTCTAATTGATTTTGAAGAACCATTTCCTCTTCCCCAGGGGCAAGATGAGCAAACAAACTAATTACAGTGTAATACAGAGCTGGTTTAGCAATTAGGAGTCTGCGAATCATTTTGATATGGCTCGTGTGCTTGTCTCTCTGTGGGAAAAACCACAACACATGTTCGGCTGTCTTCAGTTGTGTGAACCACACCGCTCTGGGCACAACCATGGAAGTCTTCTGGAAAATAAATAAATAATATTACTTGCCATCCTGTATAAGACAAAAACAAAAAAGGAAAAGAAGCTACCAAGCGGTGTTTTTCTAGACACCGTTACTGTACAAAGGCTAGCCAGTGCCGTAGACTACAATTTCCCTGGAAAATCCCATCTTTGTTCCTAGTCTTTAGGCATGTTCATGTTATGATATGAACCAATGAGTTGGTAAGGACTAGCTGAGAATGGAACAAAACACCCTCAATGCCACAGAGGATTTAGTTCCTTTTATAGCACCTCAGTGTGACCCTTGTTTTCATAAGCCAAGGTAGCTAAACTTGGTGTTTGGTGGTTTAGTCTTATTAAGGTTAAGTGCTAGCAGCAGTGGTGACTGCAGTTAGCATTCGAATGGTGGAACTCAGCACTAGATCAGAACGAGAAGGCTGGGCGTATATTTCGTCATTGCTTTACCGTTTCCCTGACACACGAGAGGCCTTCAACCTCACGGCGTGTTTGGATAGTGCGCTTGACATCTTATGCTTATGACAGCTTGTCAGGTCGACCTGTGGAGCAGTGTAAGGTGCCATTTCTGCTGAACTTAATCCTGTTTTATGAGTGTGTTCCAAGGGGATGACGTGGTCTGAACATGCTCTTGGGAAATTGTCAAACGTGTAGAGATAAAACTAGCCAAATGGAATTCAACAATGCATTTTTAAAATTGCACCTTGGCATTGGTATTCCTTTAAATAGCATTTAATATGCTTCTCGTCAGAACCGGCTATGTACATTAGTTAACGTTCAACCTAAATAAACAGCATATATTCACACATGGAGCTTTTTGTTCCACTTCAAACAAAGCCATTCCAGAACTGACAGTGTGCTCTCAATTGCCAATATCCTTTCTTTTGACTTAAAGGCTTTGGGGGGGACCCCTTTCATCCACATTCTAAGCCCTCTCTGCTCCAATATTCTTAACCAAATACAACAGCAATGGGGAGGTCAAAGGGTGAATGAGGCACGTTTGCCCCTTTAGCCCTTATGATATCAACCGTCGCTACCTAACACCTGTTTTCTTCCTCTGCCTCCTCTTGGTTTCCTTCATTGTTGTTTACATCGAGATGTGTCCACTTGCCTCAGGTGATTCACAGCCACGACTCTAAAGTGACGTCAGGTGGCCAGTGAGATCAGTCGACTTCTTGACCCTCCTGCCCAGGAGCCAGAAAGCGGCCACATGAAAAACAGCTGGGAGCAACACCAGCCGCTAAACAAACTGTTTAATTAACAATTACCGAGGGCTTGGAACACATCCAGGTCACTCCTCCGTTGACCTGGCGTTGCTCTGTGTGTACGAGTGTGTTTAGGATGTTTGCTTTGATTTGTCAGTATCACGTACATCAGTATAGAACCTAGGAAACTAGTTTGTGATGTTTTTTTGAGGAAATGAAAGCACGTGAAGGGGGGGGAACCATAAAAGCGGAGCGTCTGAGACAAACAGAGAAGTGGACTGTGGAGACTGCAACAGCTTCCCCAGGTTCGGTCAGGTTTCTCAGGTTTCCCTCAGCGGGCGACTTCAGGAGTCTCCTTCAGAGCTGCCATGCTGAGAGCTTCCCTTTTGCTCTTCGCTCTCACACCTTCCCAGTAGGTCATCCCCACATCCCTCTTTTCATCTCTCCCTCAGCGGGGAGGACAGAGGCCAAACGAGCTCTCAGCCTCACACGGAGGCCGTGTTAGTGAGCCCGGCTGAGATGAAAGTCAACATATTCGGGAGAGGTGAGAATCAGAAATAGAACCATGGGATGGGTATCATTTGGTAACCTTAGCTTGATCCAGTACATGAGAACAAATATTGTCATGGTGTGAATATAATAGCAAGGACTGGAATACTGCTTCTCACACACACACACATTATGCAACCATGCAAGATAATTCCCTGAGCTGCAATGTCAAAGACGTAATCATGTCAATGCAAGCAGAAGCAGCACAGGATTAAAGCAACTCAAACACGGCCCAAAGGGATGAAACACCCACTAAACCCCACATGCTAGCACTGTCTGATAATATTTTATACACATTATATCACTATTGCTTCTCAAATCCCACTCAGTCCTAAACTAATCCTGTTTATTGACCATAGTAATCCCAACTGAGACACTGCAAACATCATCTGCCCTCAAAGGAAGAATCTGTAGCTAACATTTTAATCTGAAGTGATTGCTAGTTATTTGTTAATCTAAAAATCACTTTAAAAGTTAATATTGACACTAAATTGTTAAATCCTTTTATATTTTAATTTAATTTATTGATTTATCAATTTTCATTCATTTCTTCCTAAGATAGATATCAATTCAGGGGACTTTGGACAGGAAGGGTAAATAAATTAACAAATTAACCATTTGGTCATTTTAAAGGATCAAATCACTTACTTAGGAACAGCTGCTAAACCCTAAAGTGTGAGATAGCAAATTAGTAAAAACTTCAGTCCTGTTATTCAAATACAGCTAAGAGGCAATAAGTCCATAAAAAGGCAGACAAATGTCATTAAAGGAACCTGCACTGCAACCATGTGCTTAACCATCCATCAGTGTCAAAGTGGTGAAGCCATTAGACTGCCATCATGAACCGCTGTTGATAATATATGACTTGATATGCAGTTTACGTTTCAGACGCTTTAAAAAATGTGCCTGCTGGGTGATTCTGGGTTTGGATCTTATGCATCAAACACAGGCAGCCAAATAACTAAATGGGAGAGTGCGCATTATCTCAGTCTGCTGATTTTGTTGCGGCCTACATGGAGCAGCTTAAGCTCTCTGTCTGTCGCAGCCCAGATCGGCCATCATTTATCAGCCAGCTGCTTTTCAAAAGGTGTTTGTACAGTTAGTGTTTGTTCAAATAGTCATACTAATTGCAAATGGGTTCTTGCATTTTTAGATTATTTCTGGATAATTTATCTCCAGTTTTCAGAACCTCATAACTCCACAACCTCAAAAATTCTTAATGGTGGAATATGTTACTCCAGATCTCACAAGAACAGAAAGCTAAAGAACGTCTTTAGCTATGACATTTGATATGGTGTCCTTTAATAATAGCTCCCAAAAAGGTACATCCTCTACATCCCATTCAACACTTAATGAATATGGTCATTGTGGTACCGAAGGATTGCATAAGACTTAACCTTCACCCACAAGGCTAATCTGAGCATAAGCGATGGATCTAGTTGTATATTCCAAACATACACCAACCCCCTTTCTTATTTCCAGCCGAGCTGTATGTTTGTGTCCATAACTGGGGCTGTACTACTATAGAATGTCCATGTTAGGTGATGGAGTGGGCCTCTGTGTTGTCACTTGGCTAGCGGTTCCCTCCACGACGTCTGCCAGCAGAAGATTTGTGTCTTGAGTTGCAGCCTGGAGCTCTTGTAGTCCACCATACAGAGACAGCCACTTCTTTCCCAGACCTGAACCCCGTCCAAGTTAAAACAGTGCAAGTCTGGCTTGCCTCGGGATGACATAGATTGACGGTGACAAGCGAACCCTTTTCTCTTCTGTTCTGGCCACAGCCGACTGGTGTCGGCTCATTTGCTGCCATGTGTGTTTGGGACGTTTCCAGGCCAGATCCTTAAATTAGAGTCCTATTCTTTTTCACTTACACGTCTCTTGAAAATCCACGAGGACTGAAAAATACCACCGTCCTTATCTGAGAATGTCATGAAGGAGTGAGACTAACTGCAGTAATGAGAAATCTGCAAAATGCATTAACAACAAGATGGGGAAATAAATTGTGTTTTTTTCTGGTTAGAAAAACTGCTATATTAGTCTATGCATTTATTTATTAATCTGCAGGATAGAACCAAGGAAATATTCTTCCAGAAATCTATAGGAAGATCTATAGAAATGTCAGCAGATGGGAGAGTTTTACTGTCATAACTCCCAGGTCTGCAAATATCACTAGCATGGAAATTCATTGAAGGGACCCATTGAAAGTAAAAAGAAAGCCAAAGTTGCTTGATCAGTTGTTGAATAAGCAACCTCTGTATTTTGTACATTTTACATAATGCTGTTGTAACAGTGGAGTCATGCCGTCTTCGTTCAAAACGAATATGCTGTTTATTTGAACAAGCACAATGACAAAAGGGACTTATCTAGCAGGGAAGATAACTAGATTCATAACACATCATGAAAATTGAAGACAAACCTCGCGTATTTGAACTAAAATGACAGGACTGAACTAAACGAAGACACATAATGCACTGGCTTGTGCATCTCCTCTATTCCAGTGATCACCCACCATACAGTCAAGTGGCATACGCCACACTGTAAACGAGACACAGAACTCTAAGATACTTTTAATGTGAAACCAATCTAATTCCTTCATAACAGTCATGCCACATAACTCAACAACAATAATAAAAGCCCATAATTAGACGACACTGAACAAATCAAACATTATTACAATGTACCGTGGATTACTGTTTCCATCATAGGCAACAGTGAACACAAAGGAATCTCTGTAAGTAAATATCAAAGCTGTAAATCATACATAAATCAATGTTATCCTTTGTGGTTTCCGAGAAAGTATGTGTTGGATACCACAAGGGGTAAAGAGGGTGGCTTCACAGAATGGAGTGCAGCCATAAGCCTGTTAGCTTACAGCTAGCAGCCTACGCTGTCCCATGCTGATCCCTCCTAATACCGTTCCTATAGCTGAACCCTATGTTAAAGATCACAGGAAACATCTGAGTAAAATACAGAGGGAGAGAATCAGCATGGAAACAGCTGGTCTAGACTCCTACAAGCAATTAAGTACAACAATTACATCACAGCAGGGAAGTGGACTGTGTGCAGATACTGAAATGCCCCCCCCTCCCACCCCGCCAGCCCTACACTGGGCAACCTTTGTTCAGTACCGAACAGGATGTTAAACACACAGGAAAGTGGTTTAGGCAGCACCTGACAAGCACGCGAGGCTCCAGCCATTCGCCTTTAGGGCAGTGAGCAAGAACGGACGCGGGAGCATTACACACCACCATTACACACCACCATCAGAGGCTTGTTTGGGCACAGGGTGTGTGAGCTGGCCCGGCTCTCACTCGGGCATCAGCCCACAAGGCGGTACCATGCTCAGGCTCACGTGTGAGTATAGCCAGGCCCTGGTGCGTGGACGCCTTTGTGCCAAGAGCTACGCAGATTAGGCTTCTGGAAGGAGTGGGATGTTCATGTAGAACCCATTTGCCTCCAAATCTTCATCCACGTTCTCTTGTCGTCTTAATTAACATGTTAAGATGTCCGACTCATGCAAATCTTTTTTCCCCAAGTGAAGTAACTAGGGATGGATTTTCTAGGATGAAGAGCTTCTAATTCAAACTATGCAGTTCTGCAAGCATTTTCTGAATGCATTTTCAGTCTAGCGAGGAGAAGGATGTTGCTTGCAGCTTTCGAACAAGTAGACCGTTGCCCTATCTAAATCTCGTCTTTTCCAGACTGGCGCGTTCCCAAGAAAGTTCACAGCGCCATTGTTCTAGGCTGTTCAATTAATTTTGCACTTTTTGCAAACTTCCAGAGATTTTGGGATGCAAGCTTCAGCTTCAGCAGATTTTGCTTGCTGAATTGCCCAGACATGGATGTGATGACATAAATGAAAGTGGCAGGATTTTCAATTAATCACCATATGGGAAGATGTGTGTGCTGAATCATAACTGCTTGAGACTTTATTATAACTTCTGATCATCGATACCAATAGGCCTTCCTGATGTGGAAGTGTAACCTGCCCTGTAATCAGCATTATGATAAACTGCAGCCCTCTGATTGGTGCTTGAAAACAAGGGCCTGAATAAATCCAGTAATAAACTCTTCAGCTTCTGAATGCCTGCTGTTTGGTATAAATGATAACCATGGAAGCTGTGTCTGAACTCCCTTCCCATTAGCACGTTTTATATGCTTCTACGCTTATAGCCATGCCGCCTCACAGGTGTCATGTGATGACCACTTCAGTAAATGTCATAGCGCATACATCCACAGTCTGTAAGACTTGAATCTGCTGCAGTCTGTAGTCTGCAGTAGTAGATTGGAAGCTACACTCAAGACTGAAGCTACATTCGCTTAGAAAAAACAGTCTTGCCTGGTATTTCATGGGAACGCTAACTTTAAAAACATACTGTGTTGTGCAATACAAAGGACCTTTTTTTGCTCTGTAAATATTCTTCATCAAAAGGAGAAATACCTGCCTTGTATTACATGTTCTGGGAAAGCACTGGTCATCTGCCAGAGTCTTTCTCTCCCTCCCCTGCTTCACTGTCTTCAAAGTCGTCAGGATAGGCTTCTCCCCCTCCAAAAAAGGGTTCCTCATATTTTTGGGCCCACGCAAATTTTGAAAGTCTTAACAATGTCCAACATCAAAATGAGATAGGTTCATTTGAAGTCAAGTATTTACAAGATGGTTTCCAAACTTTACTAGGGTCATATCAGTCCTCCCACATTCCATTCACATTAGGATTGAAGTGAAGCTCACTCACACAAATATGACTACATTAGACTAGTGCATATAATACTAATGTATTACACGAGTGCATATAACCTATATTGTCTCAGATCATTAATAAATTCATAATAAATAAATGTGTTTAACGGTGTTGTTCTCGTGCTGACATTGTCAGAATGTATTGGTGTACATGGATAAAAGTAAACAAATGTGAGCATTCTGCAACTTCAATTCGAATATACTTTATTTAGATTTCATGGTTACATTTACCTAGCCAAGTTGAGAGTTTGCACCGATTGGTCAAAATGAACTAATAATTAATTAATTCAAGAAATTATTTACTTAAAAATTAAATAATTAAATAAAGTAATTAAGTAATCAAACAAAGAAAAAAACATGCTTTAGTGATCTGGACTGATACTTCTTGGTACTGGGGCCTTTAAGATAGCAGGCATAGTGGATTTCAGATGGAATGCAAGATGATTTTTCAGGACCAACTGAGCGAAAGTCTCCTGCTAGTGTAAGCTGGGCCAGGTTTTCCAGTTTCAGTTCTGTCTCTCGCCAAATTTTACTTGTTTATTTACTTCCACCAGCTTTTCTCTGGCGATGCACATCTATAAAGCGTTATCTGACTAACCTTATGTCTCAAATAGGCATGAAGTAGTTTATTTCTGACTGAATGCTAATCTGTGCTAAAGCTTTAAGGTCCACTGCTTAGCAAGCCATGGTTTACACTCTTGGCTGTCCATTGTCCTTCTGTGACATGCAGAATGACTCTGCTAGGGAAACGAACTGCACCCAGAGCCGGAGAAGATGCAGAGATAAGGGATAATGCTGCCCTAACTTGTATGTTGACTCCTCGGGGAAAGAGAGAGGCAAAATATGGCTAAGGGAATTCCTGAAATATTCTGGAGACACAGGAAAAACACAGTTCTTAAACCCGTGATCTTAAATACTGTCTAGTATTCTCTTTAAGGGATATTTTTGTAGGTTCACATCCCATAAGCTCAAAAAGGAAAAGTCAAATAAAAATCGAACAAGAAAAATTTATATCAAAATTGGTGAAAATGTTTGAAGACCTATAGATTCACATATGTGATGCAAGTTTTCATATTCATTTGGTTATGTGTGTTGTCAACAGTGTTCATGAAATTAGCTTGTTTTTACATCAAGCAAGGTCCAGATATACAGTATTAAATCTCTTTTAATTCCAATAATGCTGCACTATTGAATTTTTGTTCTTTCCAGCTGTCACTTCCATTGTGATGTGGTTAAAACCGTACTGTTCACATGAGAAATGATATAATTGGCAAAGGCATTACAGTTCTGTTCACACACTTTGCCCACCTATCACTCCACTTTTCCAGCTGTATCTTTGAACCTTAGACGATCCCACAAGTTCATGGAAAACCTCAGGAGTCCCTCTGGATCTTCACTACCTCATTTTATTTTCTCAATTCCCTTGATCCTGCCTTAAAGTGTAACTCTATTTCCAATTTTCCCTCCAGATAGACCGGAGGATAAGACTTCCTATGCAAACTTGGCAGAGTTTCAAGGCAGACAGGAACGTTTGCTTGTACAAATGCTTTTAGTAATGGGGCGGGGTGGAGAGGGTACATGAGGACACAACCATTGCATTGGATTCATTAGGCTTTATATCTCAGGTATATCCATTTTAAAGAAGAATGATACATTAAGAGCAAGAGAGAGAGAGAGAGAACAGAGAGAGAGAGAAAGAGAGAGAGAGAGAGAGAGAGAGAGAGAGAGAGGAGGTGTCTGTTTTTCATCATGCCCCTGTGAAATGCAATATGGTGTCATTCATAAACATTCCTGCATCGGTGTATAATTTTTGTCAGTCGGTTAATCCACAGCAGGCACGGTGAGCCACTGTCACACGTGACTGATGACATGTTCCAACACACCATGGAAAGGTCGTCTCCATGGGCGTCTCCTCAGCCTGACAGGGAAGAGGGCTCATACACTGGGAAAAGGGACCATAGAGTGAAACTGCACAACGCAGCAAACATAATGGTGAGAGAGAGAGAGAAAGAGAGAGAGAGAGAGAGAAACCAAGGCCCTACCCACTTAGCTGCTCTCATTTTTATGACCAGAAAACCACAGTAAACAAACAAAAAGTGCACCAACTTTTCCCCCATCAAGCTAAACGGTGTTGCCAAACCCAGCTTTTTTTTAAAAGCCACCTACAGCAGTTCATATGTGGCACAGCAGTTATTTAGGCATGATGGGACTTTGAGTTGTACACTGTGCAAATATCTTTATTTTACAACATTTCATTTAATGACTTTACATCGTGGGACATGTGAAGATGTTTAGCTAAAAGGTGTTTAGCTAAAATACTGTATATATAAGTTTATGATTACAACCTATTGTTATTTACATTTCAGTTTCCTACTGTAAATGTACAGTACTTTCTCAGTACTCAGTACTTTTGGTAGTTATTTGCTATAAAATTCTGGATGCCTGACTGATTTTTTTTTATTAAAAAATATAACACACTACATCAACTGGCTTTAAACTGTTGTTTGATTTATGTAGTTCTATCATGTTCATAAACATAGTTGTTCATTATAGATAAATATATATTAAGGCAACACCATTGATCTTCTTGTAAACTCAACCATTTTTAAAATGATCAATGATTCAGTCAAAAATATTTTTCCATATCAGGATTTCCATATTCCGTGTTCAAGCATTATTAACAATAAATATTTTATTGTTATTAATAATAAAATATTTAAATTTGAGCATTACTGCCAGTGGGATTTGAGTATTGCTATCAGTGTGCTAATATAAACCTGACAGTAATAATTTCTTTATTCAACCTTTATCTGTCTGTTCTGTGCTGTAGCCACTGCTGCAACACCCGAATTTCCCCCATGGGGATCAATAAAGGAATCTGATCTTAACTGAATACTTCTGAGGCTATTATCATTTGTCAAAGTGAACCTATGTGAACACTAAGGAGATGTGTAATAACTGCCATTCTGCTGTGTATATAGTCTTATATAGTGTATAGTCTTATATAATATATAGTGTATAAAGTCTTGCACTGTTCAACAGAGACTCCTTAGCCTGCCTACAATTCCCAGTTGAGCATGTAGTTGCTTGTAGTATGGTTTAGACAGCACTCTGCCATTAGACAACAGTCTGTGACAACTGCAGATTGCAGCAGATCATCTTGGTCAGACACACAGCCTACTGTGTAAAGGTCCGACTGTGTAATAGCCATATTGTTACTTTATTTACATTTAAGGGAATAGTTACTAATTCAGTATTCAACAGCTACACATTAAATGAACACTATTGAATAAACAAGGTTAGATTTACTTGTAACTCTATTGTACTCTGTCACACACTTCTCCATGATAGTATGTAAAGCCCAAGAACAACAGTGAGCAATGAAATCCAAAAAAATACTCTTCACATAAAGAACAATAAATTAAAGAATTTACATTGAAGATGCATGAACATGTATCTGTAACTGCCATTTAGTTCTCCAAAAAATCCTGGGATGTTATATCCATGTCCCTCCTCTAAAAGATTTATAGTACATTTATAGAAGATTACTGGTAGAAGCTTCCAGTGCAATTACAGTGATTTTTCTTTACTGTGTGGGTTCCAGGATGAATAATGCATTCTGATCATGTTTCAAAATCTGCCTCCTGAGTATGAATTGTCAACCATTTTTGGATCAGAAAATGGACTAGAATTTTTCGATTTTGTAATAATGTGCATTGACTAAAATGTATATGAAGGACTGCAGGTGATGCCTGATTATATCAAGATCTGGGTTCCACAAATGAAGCCTATTAGCAGGTCATATATTATCGATACCTTATTCACAAAAGGTCAGTGTTCGCATATGGTCTGTGTTAAGACGAACAAGAACATTTAGATTTCCTGTTATTCTACAATGATTGGTTCATTAGTGGGAAAAGCTAACTGGCACTCTTTTTCTTAAAGAAGTTGATATGGCACAAAAACAAGCCCTTAAATGTGTTGCATTCGTTATTTATTTCCGAATTGCAATGACTGGTAAGTCCAGTTTTTAAATTGCTACAGCGATGCAGTATTGCACAATATTGCACAATATTCTCTTTGATAGCAAAAGCTAAAGACGTTTAATTAGATCAGGCAAAAATCTTGTATTTATTTAATTATTTTAACTGTTTTTGATCTGCGCATTTAAAAAAATAAATGTTTTTCACCTGTTTTAGTAACACGCGAGTTCTCACAACACACACGATTCAGCACATCATCAGATCAAGCTGACCACAGCTTGTATAGCTGTCGTAGTCCTTGCGATTCCAATACTGCATGCATTCAGTTCATTGAAGATGTTCGGCTGATGAGGTGAATTATTACACCGTTGCACTTATTCTTCACTAAAGAGAACACACTTTCCTGCTCTTGGCACCATATTGCTTGAGCGTTCGACTGATATATCAGCCACATGCGGCTGTGTGTGAAGTTCGCTCTTGCTCTCTGTAACACTCCTCGAACAGCTGATCTGGCCTGCTTTGTTCGCATAACTGTAGCCATATGGCTGGGGTTTGGAGTTCAAAACTGACTTCTAAGAGTCTCTGCCAACTCCACCTAACCTTAATACCTCGTCCAGGGAAACCATCAGAGAGAGAGAGAAGGGAATCAAACGTCACACACCCACACGCTCTCTTGCAGTCGATCTCCAGATATCCAGTACGATTCAAACTGGCTTCTTACACAGGGATACCTGTAAGGATTTTCCATTTGTGAAATACCTCTTTGTTACAAAACTGGTCCTCCATCAAATGAACAGTCTTAATGCTAATGTGACGATAAATGTTCATTTGAGTTTCTATTGTGTGTAAAACTTTAAATAATAGTCTTAAGCACAAATATCCTAAGAAAAGCATGTACTGTATCACTTGCATAGAGTCACAAGTGTATTCCCATGAGGTCACTGTGTTTAATATGCTAACAGAGAACAGTCTTTGCTACGCAAGTTCTCCCATCCCTCTTTCTGCAACCTGGAGATAGAACAGAACCCACAGAAATGAGGGTTCACATTAGGAGAATGTCTTGTTATCTCCCCAAAGGCATTCCTGTGGTCCTGCCACAATATGGCCCATAATCCCATGTGCTGAGTCACAACGCTGCTGCTACTCTAGACTGCAGTCAGTAACATACACTACACACATTAAAATCCATACTGCTCTGAAAGACACAACTTCGAACGGCTAGTCATGGCACACATCAAATCCATCCTCCCTCCCACCCTTGACCCCTGCCAGTTCGCATACTGAGCCAGACGATCTACAGAGGATGCAATCTCCTCTGCCTCTCCCTCAGTCAAGAAAAACACGTACGTGAGAATGCTGTTCTTAGCCTTTAGCTCAGCATTTAATACAGTAATACCACAACAACTCATCTTCAAACTTGACAAGCTGGGGCTCTGCAACTGGCTGCTAGACTTCCTCAGCCAGAGGCCACAAGCAGCACATGTTGGAAGCCACACCTCCAGCAGCATCATAATGAACACAGGAGTCCCTCAAGGCTGCATGTTCAGTCCCCTACACTTAACCATGCTGACACATGACTGCACTGCAACCTACAGTACAAACTGCATGGCGAAGTTCGCAGACGACACAACTCCGGTGGGTCTCATCACCAGGGGAGACGAGACCCACCACAGGGAGGAGGGCAAGCTTCTGACCACGTGGTGCAGGAACAACAACCTCCTCCTAAACGTCAGCAAAACCAAGAATTGTTGGTTTCCGAAAAGGTCACACCCAACACCTGCCACCGACCATCAAGGGAGCTGCGGTTGAGGTGGTACCTCCGGGAGGAGGTACAGAAGCCTCTGCTCTCGCACAACCAGACTCACAAACTGCTTCATCCACCAGGCTGTGAGGCTGCTGAGTGCCTGCCCTTTATCTCCACCCGGATACCCTCAGCTCTGTCCAGGCTGTCAAGAAGCCAAACGCTCAAACACACACACAGACACACACACACACACACACACGACCCCAAGGACTGTTCTGCACTATGCAAACTTGCACATTATGTAAACGTAATTTCTTGCTGCTACTATAACAAATGACTTTCACTATGCCAACTCGCTGCTATAACATCCACATTTTAAATATATTTCTCCGACAGCTTACTGTTTATTTTGCCTTTATTGTTACTTAGTTCATTTAATCCTCACCACTGCGCACCTACTGTATTTATTCAGCTGTTGTTACGTTAGTATTAGTACTTTAGTGTTAGATTGGTCTGTCTATTGTTGCACTGTGCACTTTACTGTCATTTGCGGTATTTCGTCATTATTGTCACTTGATTATTAGTGCGATTGTTAGTTAAGATAGGTTTGTTCTAATTGTTACTGGAATTTAGACACATGTGTTGTCAACACAAAGTCAATTCAATTCGACTCAGAGAGAGAGAGAGAGAGAGAGAGAGAGAAAGAGAAAGGGAGAAACAGACAGAGAGAGTGAGAGAGAGAGAGAGAGAGAAAGAAAGAGAAAAGGAAGAAACAGAGACAGAGAGCGAGAGAGAAAGAGAGAGAGAAAGCGCATGTAATAAGAGTCATGATGGCAGCAGTTCCCAGCAGTGTTTGTTTAGTAAAAATCCTCCCAGCGTGTGCAGGGTGAGACGGAACGAATAAGTCTCATGTTTGCAGAGGTGTGTGTGTGTGTGTGTGTGTGCTCCTGTGTGTGTGTGTAGACTGTAGAACCAACATTATGTAGTCAGAACAGGATTATGACTTGAACATCTCAAAAGTAATGTTCCATAGATGTTTTATATGTTTTATAGCACTACGTGATTCACATGAGTTATACATCACCAAAAAGGTATAGCACTATATATTATGAAGAGTTTCAATACTGCATTAGCATACTGACAAAAATGTCTAAGTATATAGTTAATTGTTGATAGCACTTGTCACGAAAATAAAATGCACACTGAATCTAAGTTTTCATAAGTTCCAGTTTTACTAGTTTCACCCCTACTTTTACTCTATTATACTCTTATGTCATTATGTATGTATGGAAACACTGTGCGGGCCATAGTCTACTCTGTGTTGACAGACTACTGCTGGACTCTGCTGATGTTCCTCAGGCCAAATATCAATGGATACAAAGGACATTGCATCTTTAAGAAATACGTTTCTACATATTCTGAGTGTAATAACGGACTTATTTACATAATGTGTACTTAATGTAATATTTACTTGCCCTTTAAGTTTTAAGTGCCAATGTCACTTTTAAAACATGATAGAAAAATTCTAAAAAAAAAAAAAATTCTTGTATTTTGGTGCTCAGTGAAGCGTATCAGGTTTCCTTCGGTCCGGCCAGGGCCTCACAAGGGCCAGAGCTCCTCGCCCCTGCCTTCATCTGCTTCTCATTCATGCTCAGAGCTGCCTAATGAAACCTGACCATTTTTAAAAGATCCTGCATTATGGGCCCATCGATAAATACCGTATTCTGCCTTTGAAGTCACCCAGGCTGTGGAAAGTGCTAAGATGTCATGTGTTAAAGTTATGACCTGATTCATTAAAACTAATCGACTGCGCTTGACGTGGCCCCTTTTTAACGAACGTGCACCTTCATTAATCCTGACGACCGGTGGAGCCGGAGTCCTTTCTCCCCCTGGTCCGAGTGTCAGATCCCTTTCGTGTCTTGTAATATGTTTCAGGACCTTTTAGCCTGAACCACGACTAAAAGGAGCGACGGTGTGATGCGTGCGCGTCTCAGCCGCTTCACACCAGGCAAGTCCGCTACAGATGTGTGTAAAAGAATTCGCTTCACACCAGCAAGCAACCGCTGGCCTGGACCTCCTGCAGGTTTTGCTTGAGCCGTTATTCCTTGCTGTGGCTATTGGTGTCTTATAATCTTATAGATATATATAAGAGTCGTGGATGGTGCTCTGTGGGTGTTGTCATCTCTCCCCTCCCTGTGTCTGCCTGTCCAGTGGTGGATGGTGCTCTGGCCTGGGTGTTGTCATCTCTCCCCTCCCTGTGTCTGCCTGTCCAGTGGTGGATGGTGCTCTGGCCTGGGTGTTGCCATCTCTCCCCTCCCTGTGTCTGCATGTCCAGTGATGGATGGTGCTCTGGCCTGGGTGTTGCCTCTCTCCCCTCCCTGTGTCTGCCTGTCCAGTGGTGGATGGTGCTCCTCCTGCTTCCTGGACCTGGCCTGGTTGTTGTCATCTCTCCCTCCCTGTGTCCCTGTTGGTGGATTTTGTCTGCATGTCCAGTGATGGATGGTGCTCTGGCCTGGGTGTTGTCATCTCTCCCCTCCCTGTGTCTGCCTGTCCAGTGGTGGAACTGGCTGCCTCCCCTCCCTGTGTCTGCCTTCTGCACGGTGTGTGTGATTGGTTGTTAAAGGTTCCTGTACCCTGTACCCCAGTTGGCGGAATTTTGTAAAGCAACTGGCTGCCTCTCTTCTCACCTTGGGTATCTTGAAAGACCTTGGGCATCAACAACAAAAGTGTACGTTTTATGCATTCATTCAAACAGAAAAACAGTCCACGGCCCTCGGAGCCCATGTTTGACCCATGTCTCACCTCAGCTGGGGCTGTCAGATTAAGATCTACACTAGCCCTCTGACAGCTCGCAATGATAATATAATGTCTCTCCTTGGTTACGAGCCTTCCAGCTGTTTTGGATAATGAACGACAGTAGTCATGCAATGTCGAGTGTGAGAAATGCCAGCACTTCCATTACAGTGTTTGTGTGTGCCAGAAGAAGGATGTTAAACTAAAAGTGGGAGAGAGAGACGATGTATCATGGTATGTAAGTCCATTAGAAAACACCCAGCTCTGCCCTTGACTGGCAGACCTATGTAATTAATGTGGTGCTGAGAAATGAATGTTCCAGAAACTGAAAAGGAAAATGTTCGCTGATAACAGCAGTGTTTTAAATCACCGCATAGTCTTAAATGTATAATTCATTTAGTCATTAAATTTTAGTGTGTAATTAAACTGTGGAAACAACTGATATGAACCTACGTCACTGAAATAAATAAATAAAGGCAAGTTTGATGTTTGCACTTTTTTTCTACCATCTTGTAACCCTGAGGTTGCCTCTGGCGTTCCAATCTGTGAGCAAACTCGGCATTTGACGTTCGTCATCACCGGTTCTTTTGATGAGGTGGAGAAGCCTCCAGCAACCGCTCTCCCTCTAACCTCACTGCTGAGCTAATGAAGTGTGTTTGAATGGCCGTAGCAGCATTCCGTTACAGCCATCAAAGCTGCGCATTGTTCCCGGGGAACCTCACGCCCGAGCCATGTTAGGATGCCTAATATCACATGCTCTGCGGTCTCCCCTTCCCAAACACTTCCCTTCAGACACGTCACCTTCTCACCCCTACGGATAACAACGTAACCCAACCTTAAGGTGACTGCTCGGTCACAGGCTGAAAGGCTGCCCCCGGAATCCGCCGCCGAGCACTGTGCACCGAGCCTTGGAGAGGAAGAAAGATATAATGTGACGGAAAAGAAGAGGGGATTTGAGGGATGAGCCATCGTCCTGAACGTCTGCCACGCTGCAGTCGCTTGTAAGACGTAATGTAAGTAGTTACATTTCTGGGAAGCGGGCGTGTTGCTAACTGAAATGGAATCCCTAACGGGGGGGGGGGGAGCGCTTTCTAGCAGCAGGAGAGATATGAAGTTCCACACAGATCAGAATGGTATTATATTCAAGCCTGTGCCAGCTGGCCCTGTGTAGATCAGACCAGCTCCTAATGTTACTGTGGAATACTGGAGAAAACAGTGTGTCCTTCTCATGCAGAAAAACTCAAGCCACGATTTGTAGTCTAATATTATAGAACCATATTTGATACTGTTCTGAGGTGCAGTTCAAAGCAGGTCAGCAATTACAAATGCCATGCAGAATGCCAAAGTTATTATGCCATCAGAGGTTGTCATTTATCATCCAACAGTCACAAGCATGCTGGCTAATTTATTACATCAAATTCTGAAATACAGCTTCGCCCATAATTATAACTTCCATACCCTAGAAACTTTAACAGGCATTTTGACAAGTAGAACCACCCCATTTCTAGCCGGCTTTTCTTTCCTTCAGCAAATATCATCACAGCTACTGGGACGCTGTGTGATCCTGAAACACCAACCTCCATTGTGTTCCCCGGGTCCCAGGTTGCCCTGTCATTATGATGAACTGGAGAAGAAAGCCCTCAAACACTCTGATTACAGGGTAGAACCAGTTACCTCAAAGAGTCTGCAACAAACTATATGACTATATGACTGTTCTGGGAAAAGTGAACGTGAAGAATAGCCCGTCAATCGCAGCCTGAGGGACAGGCTAAAGCCAGAGCCTCTGAAAGAGCTTAGACTGATGGCTTCATCTTAGAATGACAGAAGGGCCACATATACACCCCTGCACGACCCCATCACACCACCACATGACCAGAGGTTAATACAAGGCCATATGTCATGTGTTGCTAAGCGAACCGATGTTTGCAGGCTTTGGACTTCACGCGTTATGCAATGCTTAAGACAAAAAGTCTTTGATACATAAAGTTTGCGATTCTTTCTTTGTAATTACAGGTACAAGATTCATGCTGAATGATACTAGTTGGAGAACTTCACATTCATTTCGTGAGTATTTTTTTAATGTATGTACCATTTGACTGCATAAGAAGACTTTATTTTCCATTTTATTTTCAAGTCAGACATTACCAAAATTGCTAAATTCTTATACAGCTCCTGTAATAGGGCCACGGTGCATATAATATGCTGTACAGTAAAATACTGTACAGTACAGGCACAAAGTAAAGCTTGCTATACATTAGTGGATGTATATGCACATTTCAGAGGGCATGGAGAGGATCCTAAAAATAAGTTAATAATGTGCCAACCATTTTGCAAAAACTTTCAAGTAATTCAAGCATTCAAGTAATATGGAACCATTTAATGCCTTAAAAGAGTACCTCAGCGTGAGACAGGAAACTAGAACACGGAACCAGTTCCAGCTGCCATAACTCAGTGTTTTGTGTATTATCGTCCTTTAATGCATCAGTCCCAGAATGTTACTGTTTTCAATTACCATTAATGCAAACACTGCTCATTAGTTAGCAAAGCCCATTTAAACCAGTCCAGTCAAGTGGTCGGAGGTGAGCTGCATTTACGAGGCTGGGTCCCGTGCTAACTTATGAGCAGCGCGTTTGTTCAGCTGACTCCATGCTCCTAAAGTCTGATGGAGGCTCTCCCCCTCCTGAGGTCAGTAAATAGGTCTAGCTTCCCCTGTCATGGTCCCCTATCTTCTCCAGTTGCAGGCTGGGACCTGTAGCCCATGCTCTTTGATATGCATTCCCCCTTCAGGCCAGCCAAAAACATGCTGTCTCAGGCACTGAGTTCTTCCACTATATCCTTCACAGGCTTTCAGTGTCTGCAAGCGATTTCGGATTTCCAATAAAATGGAAACACATATCAATTGTATGGTCCACCGAAGCACGCTTCACTCCCCTGGTCGTGATCCTTAAGGACGTCTTTCACGCAGACGTCTTCAGTTACCCTTTCGTCTGAAGAAGAAACACCAGATCGCACTTTCTAACGGTCTAGAACTGAGGCGGATTACAGCATTTGCTCTACACCGCGCATATGTTTCCATCCTGCTGTCATTAAGGATCATCAGATATGGAATACGGCTCTCCACAGTCTAAACACAGACTGACGGTTTCTCTTTGCCCTTCTCGTTTTGCTACATATTCACGTAGCAACATCAACATCCAGACACACTTGTTATCAGAGAAGCGATTGTTGGTTATCGCAAACATTATGTTTGTCATAGAACCATCTTGTTGCAACTAAACAACCGGGGAATTTCAAACTGTTGAATAAGATTTTTGTTTTAACTGAGTTTTAACAGATTCAAAACTGCATATGAACAAAGCAGAAGAAAACTCATAAATGCCACAGCAAGACTTAACAAGAACCTAGAGAATGTACTCTAGCTAAGGGGGATTACTAATGGAATGTATATGGTGCTAAATATGTTCATCAGTGATTTGTGACAGTAACGATATTGATTACTTCTAATTTATCGCAAGATTATCATGTGTAAGGCAAACGACTGCACCGTGTTGTAAAGTTTGTGAGCTGTTTGTGCCACAATATGTGCTTTTTAACTACATGTTCTAGCTCAAGTCTGAAAACAATTTCACTGTGTGACATCTGACCTCAGAGCTGTGCTAATAGTGGGCATTATAAACCCATTTAGCCCGGCCCATTCGGCTCCCACACAGGAAACTGGTGCTAATAGTCACTTTTGCGACTGCTGCACCCAAAAGCCACTTACCAGCAACAAGAGTTATTCTCAGACTTTGTTGGAGCCATGAGAGATTTCAAAATATTTCCCAATACCCCCGACTCCACATACACACCTCAGAACGCCCGACTCCTAATCCCCTCAAAGTTCGCAGTTCAAGAAAAGAGGAAAAGTTAGAGGAAGGGAAAAGAAGCGGAGGGGGGGAGGGGAGACAGCGAGAGCGGCCGTGTTAACCAGCTTACCGCAATTAAAATTTATTTAGGGCTTACAAGGAATCCTTTCACTGGCGAATAAATCAGTGGAAATGACATGGCTCAGGTGGAAGAGCAGCTCTCGGCGCTGTTCTGGCAGGGGCCCCGTCTCCCTGTAATTACCCAGTCCCACCTCCAGCTTTTGGGCCTCCAGTTCAGAGGAGGAACTGAGGAACGCCCCTCCCCCGGGCCCTGCCTGGAAACTTCACCCTTCCCCCCAACCCCCTCCCCACCCCGACACCAACCACCCCGACACTATATATGCAGCGTACTCTATACATATTACAGCTGCAGTGTACTATATTTATCTTTGTGTATTTCACATTGATTTTAACATACCACAGTTTTTGATATACTACAGTACGCTGAGGTTTGCTCACCCGGAATCTTCCGCTGGTTCTTCTTCTGGTTGGAGCAGCATTGGACTCAGTGCTCAGTCAGATGAAGGCAGTGTAGAGCAGTCTGAAAAATAGGTGTGTTACTTTATAAAGAGTGCTGATAAATCGAATTTGACAGCAGCTCTTTGGCACCAGTAACTGGCAGGTGTAGGTTTTATCATCACCACAGTAACCACGTGACCTGGAGTTTAAACAGGATCTCTGTAGTGCTGACTGTCCACAACCAACTTGTCAGCTTGTCAAGGCAATTTTTTTCCCCTAAGCAGGTCAGCTCAAACCTCTGGGCTGTTATTTTGAATGTATTAGGGAACAATGAATGATGGTCTGATGTTTTTAGAAACTGTTTAATGAAAAAAGCATTAAATATTCTGTTTTAAATATTCTACTCAAAGCGGGAATCATAAGACTTAAACTGCCTACCACCTTTAATGTAAAGGAACACATTACAGTTCTTACTTCACATAGAAACGGAAGCTAAAAATAATTTATAATGTGGTCATTTAGTTATCTTTTTTAAATGATGAAAATGTCATCACTTCAGATTAATTTCACACCTGCATATTGAACCCTCCCCCCTTCCTTCATTTTAAGAGCCACCAAGCCAATAACACCACATCCTGCCTGAATGGCCAAACACAGAAAACAAGCTGCAAGATATTTCCATTTCTCAAGAGGTGAAGTAAGAAAATGACGGTCAATGCCGACCGGGGAAAACCTGACGACTGTAGGTGATCTTGCTGGGCCGTTATTTGGCACGAAGGAACCTCGCCCAGAGGAAACAAAAGCCCCTTTTCTCTTCGCTGTGCACATCTGTCCAAACCCACCTCGGTAATTGCATGGGTTAGACTTTGGTAATTGACACATAAATATTAAACTGTCAAAATGTGACCATTGGTGACACGCTTTGGTCTGAGTCATTGCCTTAGCAGCTGTGTGTGTGTGTGTGTGCGAGAGAGAGAGAGAGAGAGAGAGAGAGAGAGTCAGGGAGAATGAGAGAGACAGAGAGAGAGAAAGAGAGAGGTGAAACGGTTTCTGCCTTGCTGTCGGCATAGCCAGTACCTCCAGACTGGAGAGAGGGCTAACTGATGAGGTCATCAGACTTGGCTGCATTTGTCATCACGTCACTCCATAACCAGGGGCGTGGCAAATTAACTCAGCGCCCATACCTACCATTACGTCAATGTCCAACACCAGGGCAACATTGTTGAAATACTGACTTGCCATCCATTTGATTCTATAGCGTAGGTGTTTACGACCAAAGATAGATTTACTTCCTATAGGAACATGGTATGCTTGTCTTTCCTGTGTAGAGAAGTGCTGACTTATGGTGACTGGTAATTTTTGCAATGGCAATTTATATGTCATGCCGGCTTTAAAATTAACTTGGTTTTAGAGAAGCAGCATTATCTTTAGAAGATCATAATATCACAATTGTTACAGTATATACAATGTCAGCTCCTCAACAATGCAATCAGAATTTATATACCTCATAAATTGACTTCATTGTTCCTGGGAGATAAATTCTTGTCTAGACCATGGAAAGGAATAACATTGTGGTAAAAACGCAACTTATGTCTGTTTAAGTACATTAATAGTTCCGTTCTAAAGAGTATATCTACGCACAAGGAGATGTCAAATGTTAATTCTGTTACTGTTACTGGTTTCCTGTTCTTGACCAGCTGACCTCCTAACCCCTGTCTGAAGGGTTTGTTTGAGCTGAACCCATTGTAAAACCTGGACGTTCGCCTCAGACAAAGCAGCGGCTGACCCAGGTCAGTTCTTCTCTCGTCCCCTTCAGCTCACCTTTGTCCTCTTCGCGTCCCCTGGCCTTGAAAAGAGGCAGCGTCAGTACGCGTAGGCTGAGGAAGTGGCAAAGCCCGACCTGAATAATTTCCACAAAACAATCGGGGATCACGGCCACGGACGATCCTCGCGTCGTCCGGCTTTCTGAGGAAATTCGCCGGCAGCCAGCGCTGAGGGGGAGGGTTCCCATATGATTGGCGAGGGACCTAAATAAACAGTTCTGACAAGACTGAGAGCTGTGCAAACAGAGGATTAGGCGGGAGATGAAAGCGAGAGGAAACGACCCGACTCGCTCGTCTGAGGTACGGGAAGCAGGACCAGGCAACTGCCGCATGTGCTACCACAGCTCTACCGGTGGGAGCATCAGAGACACGCCCTCCCGCGACCTGTATTATTACAGCGGGAGGCCTTCAGCTCCCACGTTTGCCTCATAGACGCACCGTATTCTACAGGATTGGCCCGTTTCCCTAGCACTGGTTTTGCATATGCAATATCTCAGCTTTCAGAATTTTCTCAATGGGGAAAAGTATTAGAGAGAGAAGCTTTATAATGATCACGTTTGTATATTTAAATACTGTAAGCCTGACAGTGAAAGTCATGGTGTTTATATTGTCAACAAACCCCTCGGCCCTCTGCTCTGCGTGCCGACACCCCTTCAGTTCACACACACACACACACACACACCATTCTTTTTGTCCACTGGAAGAGTGCCATCCTGGAGAGGTGCGAAGCGTGCCCCAACCCCGCACCCCCTAACCACCCCCCGCCCCCCGCCCCGCCCCGCCCACCCCCAACAGCTCCGTTGCTACCCGACCACACCGGCATCCTAAGCTGAAGTACCATGGTGCTCTGGCTCCGGGACCCCCGGGCAGCTTCGGTGGGCCTGCTGAGAAGCGTGACGGCAAGGCCTGACAGCTCCGGGGCCCTGGGGCCCGGGGGACGCCGCTGTCATCGGTGCACAAAAGAGCTCGGCTGGCGTGCACCGGCCGTCACCAGTGCCCCCCCCAAAACCCCCACAACAACCCCCCACCCCCCGAGAGGATTAGCGGGACCGGCCGGACAAAGGAGTGTTCGGCAAAAAAGGCCCGCACTAAATTGGGCATTAAATATAACATTCAGTCACAGGGTCGTGAGCTTCCAATGCAAGTTCATGAAAAGAGAGAGTTTATATTCAAGGATGAGATGGCAAAAAAGAGGAACACCAGGGACAATTCTGGATCCTTAGGGCAGGATAATGTGAATGAAAATTCCATAACAGTGCTTACAGTTCTTCCCATTCTTTCCACAGCCCATTACAAAGTGCCCAAAGGAAATACAAGCCAAAACTAAAGAATGTGCCACTCGTGTGTAGTGCGTGTACAGAGGGCTGCTTAAATTAATTTGGCCTCTTGCTCAAATTACAGAGGCTTAATTAATCCAGGCTTCGAGACAGACACATATTTGGACTTGAGACACACCACCGATGGCGTCCCCAGCCATGAAGTGGAGGGATTTTTGAACGGGGAGATTTGGAAGCTTGTGAAAACGCTTTCCACGCTCCTCAGCAGAGCCATATAAAGAAGCAGAAGCTCATTAAAGAGGGGCAGCAGGTGGATACACTCCCTCTGAAAAGAAAAAAAAAGAAGAAAAAGAAAAAAAAAAAGAGAGAGAGAGAGAGAGAGAAATAAACCTAAGAGCTACCAGAATCAGAGGCTGCCGCTGCACCTAAGGTTTCTGCTGTGGTCACCCTGGTCAGGCCCAAACTCATGCTCCTGATGGCCCTCGGTCTTCGCAACCGCTTGCAGGACAGGCCTGTTTTTACATTCTGTCAAGCGCCATCCCGCAAACCACACTAGAATAAACACAGCAGAAACCTCGGCACCGATTCCGCCATTGTGTTGCTTTGGTCCAGCTTGCAGTGAGCACACTGCAGCAACAGAGGCTGCTCAGATCTCCAGGAAATGCAGACACACCCCCCCAACACGTATATAAAAAACATTTAATACATTTAGAGGTATAGACTCTTAGGATGATTCTGACACTGGAATACTTTCTTTGCTATAGACTGCTACATGCTTATTGCTAAAATTACGTCATATTTCCTGGACATTAACTGGTGAACACAATCCAATTAATGCGTGGACTGACGATGTGGTATAACTTTTAGATCATTTTGTACTTGGCAGACTTACAACCATGGTAGGCGAATGTAGTGTTAGGACTCCTGCCCAAGGAGTCTTACTGGTGCAGTGTAGTGCATTTGTTCCCTTTCTCCATGGGAGAGACGGCGTTGTTACCCAGTACACTAAACTATAAAGCACGCTTGAATCCAAACCCAACATGGGACTCAAGGCCATGACACCGGGATTAAGTGTTGTACATCGTTACATGCATGTATAAATACCCGTCACTGACACCTACTGAGAACTGCACAACCTGAAGTACCGATTTCCTCAGTGTTTCTGTAGTTCACCTCCTGAGGCTTCTTGGTTTACTATATGAATGAGATCTAGGAATGTTGGGATGTTCAGAGTCTCCCAGATCCCAGATGAGATCTATGGCCTACAGCAAATTGCATGGTAGTGCAATATTAAACAAATACTTGCTAAAGGTGAAACACAGCTGGATCTTTCTGCAGTAGCTTCTATTTGTTATACTCCATCTGAGCTGCACAATGGACTTCTTTAGTATCTACACATGCAGATGTTTCATCCTGTGTCTACAGATTTTGTAGTAAAATATAGGAGAACTATTCTAAAGCTTTTGAACAAATCTGCAGGGACGTATCTTCATGCATTAGAAAGTTAAGAGACGTCTGTTTTTGTCCATTACGGAGGTATGATAAAGCAACCCATTTTTCATGGAAGAACTTGCTGAATGTGCGACGTCATTTGCGATGCTTGATTTATTTTATCCCGAGAAGCTCTATCGTGCCCCCTGAATTTCTTGCATCCTGGCCAAACAGTCGGAGGGGGTGAGCGAAGCAGCATCTTAACTGCCTGCAGTGCGTTGACGAAAACAGAGTGGTTGTCATAATCACTCGCGCTCATCAGGGACCGTATGTGGCCAAAGCTGTTTGCATCACAAATAGTCCCAGCGCTGCAAGAGACGCCTGATCATTAATGCCAGTTTGGTACTTTTCCCCCTTCAAACGTGCGCACAAGAGACGCATTGATGAAGTCCGCGAATGGAAACACATCACCGTAATTGAGGCTGAAGCAGCGTCCGTCTCGTGGGAAGCGCGCGCGAGGAGATTCTCGTTTGACTTCAGCACTCCACAAGCAAACAGGCTTTGACATGCTTTCTGCATTCCAGCCAGCAGAAAAATATATGACGACTATCATTTTGGATGTGAAATCAAAACACGACGAAATAAATAAAGTCTCGCACAAGGTGCAACATGCCATTTAGTCCTGCTATTTTTCAAGGCTGAGAACAGTGCGTTTCTTTCAGCCGTAGATCTTCAACACGAGCATTTCAGTTACTCTGGATCCGATCCATGAGTTATTAAGTTACTCGGAAGGCATTCAAGCTTGCATTAATCATTTGTATCACATCCACACCCAAGACGCTATAAGTCTAATGCAGATTGTTTTATGGAGATGTTGGATCCAGTGAAAAAGCAAGAGCAAACCTGAATGTTTGATGAGTCCAGAGTGAGGTCAAAGGATTTAAATACTCCTACATTTGTGCAAAGGTAATGGCCATATATAAATATGTCTGTATGTATATATGTATAAATATGTCACTCTAGATTACAACAAGAAAATACAGTGAATTTGTATTAACAAACACAAAATCAGCAGAAACAACAGCTGCCATAGTCTATAGTAGCATGTGTTTAGTGTGAGCTCCTCTTACACTTGAGTAATAACAGGAAAACCCTAAGCCTAAATAAGAAAGAAAGAATTCTGGTATAATAGACCAGATTACTTTAGAAAACTTCAGGACAGTCTCCCCAAAATAGTTCAAGATATGCTAAGTGCCATGGGAGGTCACATTAAATACTGACTTTAGCCTGTAGAAGCCATTTTGTTAAAAAAATAACAGTTTTTTCAGATTTTGTTTATATATTTCCTGTATTTTCTGTTTGTGTCTTAATAAAGACATAGGGAAATAAGAAATAATTATGTATTGTCAGTACACCATTGCAAACACAACCAATCTAATGGTGGCCTAGGACTTTAGCACAGTACTGCATGTATATGTGTGACAGGCGAGGAGTACAAGCGATCATGCCAGTCTCAGGGAAAAAGGAGGATTTAATGGAGAACGTGCACCAACTGAAAACCCGTGACACAATCCAAATTAAGGATACAACAACAGCGGTCAAGTGGTACAAAGACAAGACATATATATATATATATATATATATATATATATATATATATATATATATATATATATATACGAACAAACGGCCCTCAGGTGCGGGCGATTATAATAAGCCCCACCCACCTGAGGGACAAACACAACACAACAACAAGACAACATGAAATACTGCCGCTGTGGACGGAGGCGACCGGTAGGGGCCCCCTGTATCGTGACAATATGTTCTTTGGAAAAGAACCCATTAGCTTCATAAACAGTGAAAACCACATATTTGCTAAGAGCTTCAGGAAGAAAGGTGAGAGTAATTCCCGCTGCTGCTCCCAGAGCAACAAGGAGAATTATTCACTTTGAGACCCAGAGGACTACAGGAGAGTCCTCATTCACAAGTCATCTGCAACGTATTCACAGTGCTTCACACAATTCTACACACAATACCCAACAATGACAAAAAGTGATCAAAGTTTTGGAAATTTTTGCATAATTTATTTTTGTCATTTATTAATCAAAAACATTTATTAAGTAGTTATAGTTAATTATAGTTTATTAAGTGAATGCAAAGTGAATGACCAAAAGTAAATCTAAATCAAATCAATATTTGGTGTTTGCGTTCAAAACAGCATCAATTCTTCTAGGCACACTTGTACAAAGTTAGGTACTTTATATTAGGATTATATTCAGTTGTATTATTAACCAATTATACCAAACAGGTGATAATGATCATTATTTTCATATATAGGTTGAAATACAGTCATTACCGGAAACAGAAACAGCTGTATATGAGGCTTTTTAAACTGGTTGAGGAACAGCTAAGCTCTGCTACAAATGTTACTTTCAAGACTGAGCACAGCAACAAGGTATGGCATCATCAGGCAAAGATTTCAAAGCAGACTGGGGTTTCAAGATGTGCTGTACAAGCTTCCTTTGAAGAAGCACAATGAAACAGTCAACGATGAGGAGCACAGACACAGTGGATGGCCATGGAAGCTCAGTGCAGCAGATGAAAGACACATCATGCTCGAAACTGGAAGAGCAGTGCCATCTGTTCAGAACTGGCAGAAACCAGTGGGACCCAGTACACCCATCTTTGGACAAGTCTGGCCAGCAGTGGTCTTCATGGAAGAATTGTGGAAATGAGGTCAAGCAACTAAACTATGCACAAAACATAGGAACTGGGATGCGGAAAAATGGCAGCAGATGCACTGGAGTGATGAGTCAAAAGTGTAAACATCTGTCAGTGAAGCATGGTGGAGGTTCCTTGGTGGAGGTTCCTTGCACGTTTGGTGCTGCATTTCAGCAAATGGAGTTGTGGATTTGGTCTGGACCAATGGTGTCCTCAATGCTGAGAATTACAGGCAGATACTTATCCATCATGCAATTCCACCAGGGAGGAGTTTGACTGGCTTCACATTTATAAGGACAATAGGGTTCCTAGAGGGGAAAGAGGGTGTCATCCCACACCCTGTCCGTGGCCTGAACCCAAGCAAGGAGCCAAATCTTTCTTGCACAGTCCAATATAGGTATGTGTGAACATACAATGGTGTTCAGAGTTGTTTTAGATTGACTTTTAATGTGTTCATAACTACATTATGGCCATAACAATAACACTGCTTTACATTGTTTTATGACCAGTTACAGAAAAGCAACATCATTTCCAGAACCATTTAGGGAATATCCTCAGCGCCAGGTTTGGCGATTAGTCCTGTAATGAATTACAGAAGGGTTCAGAAGGTTGCTCAGGGAGAGAGAAGATCCTGTCACATCTGATCTCAGCGTGGGTCCAAGGTTTGGGCCTGGGACACACTACTTTCACAGGGCCCGGGGAATACGATGATGAGCTCGTGGGGTACGAGAGGGGTAAAAGAGGCCTGTTTCTGCGCTGCTCCACGCATGCTGACCTGGTTATTGTTGTGCGTCTTGAGCAACAGAGGCTCATCCAAGTATTGCCGTAGGTTGGGGGGGGGGGGGGGGTGCTGGAAAAAGACACAGACGTGAATGAAACACAAAGTTTCAGAAAAATATTTGACCCTTAAAAGTGGAATGTTTGACCCTAAAATTGTCATTTTCAGGGTGAAATACTCCTTTAACCTACATTCACTGCCACAAAATATACAACGCTGTCTATCGGCTTACAAGAGCCCCCAGTCTCCTTCGGAGGTGAGCAGGGGACTCTTCATTATCAGCCTTGAAATGTTTACAGGATTCTCTTCCAAAAACGCAAGAGAAAGGGAGTGAGGAGCTACGGTCCGATGTATCCAAAAGCTGAGGCAGGGGCCCCTAGAAAAGCCTTTATGGAAGTGCCAAATATGAATCACTGTAGTCCGGATGCCAGACGGGCCTTTCCTGTGTTGCTAAGAGAGCCCCCTAGCTGAGCTGCAGCCACAAGGGGGGGTGGGGGGGGGGGGGTTAACTCCCTCAGATGGCTGTACAGTTTCAGCCACGTTTGACATGACTGGATGCTCCTATTCCTGTAAAGGTCTTCCTGGGTGGTCTTTTTGAGTTTTGTGATGGGGTGAGGGTGGAGGGGGTGGAGGTGGGTGGGCAGGGTTTTAATGCCTCCATCTATTAGCGCCATCGGGTCATGATTTATACAGCTGTCAAGTTGGACTTCATCGGGGCCCTTCGCTCCTGGTGAGTTGTGGGCATCTCAGGCTGTGCCCCGGCCTGCTGAGCGTTGTGCTTTAGGAGCTAAAGTAAACCGTCGAATAGGGGGCGGGAGAAAGAGCAGAAAAAGAACAGGAGGGTTGGAAGAGGAAAAAAAAAAAAACAGCAGAACAGCCTGCACATACTTCTTGTGTCCCAGAGCCTCTCCCAGTGAAATATGTCCTCCTTGAAACATCTTGGTCAGCCAAAAAAATAAAAGTAATGTGAAGTGCTGGCAGTGCAGGAAGGTAAAAGGTGGGAGAGAGAGAAAAAAAGAAATCGCTCTTGTGCAAAACGTGAGCAGTTTCGAGTGTTGAGAGGGCTATTTACAGCCTCGGCTAATAGAGGTAACTTTGCAGAAGTCAGAAATCTAGCTGAAGCTACTTAGGTTAAACAAAAGGGAAAATATTTAATCTCTTTAAAATACAACAACGCATTCACTGCAGGCTGTATATTATCAGAATGAAATATAAATATAGACCTCTATGACCTATTTAACAATGTCAACTTTGTTCTTAGGTAGAGAGTAATTTGTGTATTTTGTTGCACACACCTTGGATGTACATATTCCAAGAACACTGGTACTATCTAATACTATCTAAGTCGAAACTAATAATGGTCCTATTATATCGTATAGTTTTAGTGATTCTGTGTTTTGTGTATTTCATGGTTAATTTAAAATCTAAACACCAGGTTATTTTAGTAATGAACCTTATAGCACATTACTAACTGTGGAGAATGATTCAGTAAATAGAAAGTATCGAATAAGAAAAGAAAGGCATGTAGTTACAAGAGAGTCTGGACCCATGGAGGAACATGAAGGGTTAAACCTTCTAACATGACTGACTGAATATTCTTAAAATACAGACGACATTCCAATCATTGTATAGGAAGCGACCCACCCCTATCCCCCAATCTAACTTCACAAGTGCCAAATGCCCCCTTCTCTGGATCATGTCGCATGTGGGAAAATACACGGCACATAACCACAGTACCTGCTCCTACAACGTTATTCAGATCAGAGATTACAACTTAATTATCCTTCATCCTAATGTAAACCATAAGGACTATACCTCCCCCCTTTTCTCCATTCATTTCGGGAAGGTGTTAGCACGAGGCGCTTGCTAATTGGCTCACCAGATGCTTATAACATGGCATTTTCTACACATGGATTAGGGGTCGCTGCCGAGATCCTGGGCCGCGTTCTGATTCGTCTTGCTCCTGACAGATGATTTATCCGTGTCTTCAGGAGGCGACTTCCTTCTAAAAAGCACAAATTAGTGACATTTTTGTTCATATCTCTAGGCAACTTTAATAAATTGTATGAATTAGGCTATCGACGGTACGGATCATTCAAACCAGCACAGGCACAGGCTCTGAACCTTGCCACATTTCATTAACTCATTCATTCATTTTAAAAACATAATATCCCATATTCTTCGACAGCCGCAAAACGGAAAACGCCATCAAAACTTACATTGGAATCACTAAGATGTATATTTTTAAGAATTTAAATGAAATGGTATCATAATACAGTCTGGGGGCAGTTTCTCTGTGATTCTTCATAGGTTAGACCTACAGCACGAGCGTGCTTCGGAACTGCAAGGCGCTGGCACGAGCGCAGGGTGCGACGCCCGATGTTCTGCGGTTTTGCTTAATTCGCGTCGGGTCAGGGGCGGACTCGTAGTCTACTTTTATGGTCAGGTTCGGAGAGAACGAGCTTCGCTTGAGGTCACCGTCAGACTTTCCAGATGGGCCAGTGTTAGATCAAGCAATTCATAATTAGAACCATATAATTTGAAGACATTATGATATTAAAGATGGCAGTTAGGTTTGCCGAGCAAAAACTAACTTCATAAGTGGCTTACCATAATTTAAGGTTCTGTTCGCGGCGTGCCAGAGAGAGGGAGTTTCAGTAGCCTATAACATAGGACTGCTCATAGCAGTCTGTTCCTAAGTAGGTTAAGTGCTAAAGAGAGGTGTAAAATTAACAGTCCATATTTACCAGCCGTCTTACAGTGAAGATGCATATCTGTGATAAACTGCCCCGTGTGGTATTTCTGAGCATATCAAAGATTGAAATATTCAGATTAGTAGGCTAGGTTTTAGAATGTAATCTTTATACAGATTTACTTTGTGGACTTCAAGCGAGCTATTCTTACTGTTCATAATGTCGGATAATACATCGTAGGCCTATTTGTATGTAAGTATAATTTCCAACAAATTAATGTCTTAACTTAAGGACAATATACTTACATATCCGTCGCTTAACTAGTCAACCTGACAACTACCTTTTTCCACCAACTTAAACCAGAAATAAATGTTTAATGATGCGTATCGCTACACACTGTTTCTTCCATCAAGGGAATGTGCATCGGCCGTTTGTGCAACGTATCTACTGCTAAAGACAGCAATCGGCCCTGTAGCCCCATTACTCCAGAGTCATGTTGATGAGCCGTGTCACTGGTCGCGAGTACTGACGCTCCTTCATCCATAACTTAACCCACTCAGGCTGCAGAGAGAGCCTTCTGCTCCGCGAGCCGCGTGCAGAGGAAGCTCGGTTTATGCAGCTCAATGGACCATTATGACCCTTCGTGGCCAGGTGCCCAGTGGAACATATGGGGAGGATCTGCCTCGAGCCAGGGAGATTCCTGGTTTCATGAAACTCTCTACTGTAGCTTATAAAGTCAAGAGTATAGGTCGCATGAACAGTGTTCTCACCAATAAGATGCATTCGCACGTTCTTTTTTTTCCTCGAGCTCTCTTACCGCAATGGCTAGTCTCCTCACCCAAGAACAAATGTTTTTCTTTCCCACACTTCTGGGTGATCGTGGTACGTGTTTGGAGTTGGCGCCATCGCGTGGATTCAAATGTAAGACCAAATAAAAAGAAAGTGTTGTATATGCAGAAAACAAAAGCAAAACTGCACTTAATGAAATCAATTATCTAATTAAAAACGTACTTTAAAAAGTACACCGCGTTCCACACTAGTGTAGGTAACACGGAAAACGGGATTTGCACTTCAAAATGTACAACGATTACAATCTGTTTTTGTGGTAAAACTGTGCCATCTAGTGCTTAAAAAGCATACGTTAATCTTATGGATAGCAACGCAAATACTTCTGGAAATATTTTTTTAAAAGATTAACAATTGGATTTCACATAAAGGATATCAGCACTATTTTCCAATCTTTTGTGGATGAGCACTCTAAAAAGCTGAAATCTGAATCTCTCTTTCACACGCACACATCTGAATTTCACACGCACACATCTGAATCTCTTTCACATACACACACACATCTGAATCTCTTTCACATACACACACACAAATCCCCATGTAGCATGTTCTCTCAAAAAATCACTTTTCATAGCAGTGTTGAAACTTTACCCACTGGTACAAGAACAGCCAATTAATAGTACAATGAAGTAATTTCTTTTTTAGTTTTTAAATTACACATGAGATTTGCTACACACTTTACTAAAAAAAAAAATGAAAGCACTTGATACATGTCCTGAGGTAAGGGGCAGTACGGTTTGAAACTTAGTCATAGCTGACTATTGCTTGTTGTATGTTTTAGTGCTTGCAAAGAATGAGAGAAGTTAAAGAATAAAGAAAGCATGAGAACTTCAGAGCATATCCCAATTTCCTTGTTTCAGACATTTAGATGTTTTAGATATTGTGTTATATAACAACCACAGCTAATAAGTAAAAGTAAGACTTAAAAACCTCCTTTGTCCATCATACCATCAGATTGTACAACTCCTGTCCAAAGACAATGCAGGAATAAGAGTATCTATAAACATCTATAATAAGCAAACATCTTCATACACTGAGGTAGACATGACATCACATCTCAAATTTTAAGAAAACAGACAGGAAGCCAACTGATTTCTGTAAAAAAAAAATTAGTAAGTGTTGTACAGTACATGTTCATATGGTCCTCTGAAGTACTGATATGGATGATCAGATGTGGGGAATGTGGTCACAGTCCTATTAGTGCCTGGGAACGCAGAGCCTTTTGGATGAGGTCGCATCATTGACTTGGTCGAGGCTGTGAGTTCCACAACAGAATCACCAATCGTATTTCCCACAGTGTGTCCACTGCTTTGATGCGATGGCGGAGGGATCCAAGCTGTGACTTCGATGCGGTGCGCTGCCTCGCAAGCGTGCTCCACGTTGCCTTGCTTTCTGAAGTGATCTTCCCAGCAGGGTTCCTCTCTGCCTGTGCATTTCCTGTCTTTTCCATATCCCATGTTCTACCAGTGCTTACTTATCTGGAGCCTCGTGATATCTAGAGACGTGTTATATTTAGTGGGGCACAGTAGACTGGAGATTTATAAATTGGATTCAATGGTATCTTAAAAATGTGCAAATTTACACAATGGTTTTACATCCCATACATTTACTTATATAGCACATATTATTCATAAAGCCCTGATATTAGAGTGAGCAATCAGAAAGTACCTGTTTAGTGATTGCGAACATGGACCAGGCATGGATTTAACAGCCAGAACTTTGCATCAGGGCAATAGAAGCACCGTTCATGCACTCACTGGAAGTCTTCTGAGTAAGCTTGACTGCTCATTGATCACTAGCTGTACTGTACAAGTTGGCTAACATTTCAAGAATGTCTGGTGAAACTGGCTTTCTTTATAACTATAATAAAGCATAAAGGTTTTGGCACACGCAGTTTGCAATATGTACTTGCAAGGTTTCTGCCTACTAACTTTACTGCCATCTCTACTGCAGCTTCGGTAGGCTGGCGTCACATACAGCGCTTACAGAGGGTCAATTGTAAACATCTTGCAAAGAATTACTCGTAATGACCAAGCAGTCTTCTGTATTGCTTCCATATCACAGATTTTTTGTCTCAGGCTCAGCAGTTTTGTTTGTGTGCGTGTTTCAAAAAGCTGTAATGTTAAGAAAATGTCCAAAGATTAGATTCTGCAGTGATAGCAGAAATGCACAACACTGTTCCACTTTCTTTGGCGCTTTCTTAGCCGCACTGGTATGGAATAATGCTCCTTTCATGTGTGGGATTCGTCAACATGTCCTTGGAGATATCAGAGTCATTCAGTCCGAAACGTATAGAAGCCATTGTCTGGAATAGCTGGGCTTCAGTTTCCGACTTTGGCCTGGCTAACACACTCCAGCATTCTTCCGCTGGAGTGAGTTTACCGTCTTCCGGTACCTATAATGAGTATTATAGTTATTAGTTTTAAGTATTCAACAATGGAGATTTTCAAGCTAAAAAGAACATTTAGGAGTCAATGAAACATCAGATGCTCCACAGACCTTGTCAAGCAACATCATGTAACCTATATTAAACCGCCTCCACCATACAGGGTGCAATGGTGAACAAAAAAAACCCTCCATAAATAGGCTTACCTCCGCAGATATGCTCAGTAGCCAAAGCTTCTCTTCATCAGTGAACTCCATTGCAGAATGAAAAACTATAATAAATCGCAATGGTTATGTGGCTAGTGACATAATCGCAGATCAGCATATTTTTTTTTATCTATACCTAACAGCGACCGGCTGAAAAACATCAAAATGAAAGTGAAAACAAAATAATGTTTTGTTTTTCTTATTTTCCCAGTACAATATAAGTACAATATTCATCTTTCGATAATTTTATTTCGTATCTATAATACTTATTGTGTACTATTGCACATGCATATTTAAGTACCCTTCCACCAACAGTCAAAAATAATAAAAAATAATGTTTATACTATTTCAGCTGACGTAAGATGTCTATTTACGTTTTTGCTTTTTGACAACACAGCAATGCCAGCTTGAATGCTGGCGGAATAAAAAACTGTAATGACTTACCGTTTTGATTATGTTACACTTCACAACTCTATCTTTCGCTTACAATGTTTAGTATTAGTGTTCCGACGGCGACGTAAATCATTTTGCTCCTAAACAGCGTGCCTGTGGAGTTCTTGAATGTTGCTTGTTTTTTCTGCTAAAAACTGACTAAAAGTTATATATTTCCGGTTAACTCTCTTTTAATATAGTAGAAATCTTTCTCTTACTCCAATAGGTTTCGTCCCTGTAAACTACTTTCCTTTAAATCACAACTACTAAGCTAAGTCTGACTGCACCCGTCTGGTGATTTCAAAGAAATGGATTGCATGAAAGCAAACAGAAACTGAAAGTAAAGACTATGCAGACTAGGGAAGACGTAGTCGTCTGTTTTTTCAACGAAGCGTTTGATCATTAATAATATTGCTGACATGAACTGCAAATATTGCAAGAATAAGATTTTATTTGTATAAGACTTTTAACTTATGAATACATGCATTGTATAATTTTAAACCCTAGACCAAAAGAAGAAAGTGTCTTGATTTACTTAATGATGGACCCTCACTGTATTTCCATAGCATTCGCGCCAACGTAATTTGGATTTGAAATCGTTATTTACAGTGATCAGCGTGCTGTAGTTGCATTTAGTTCCACAAAGGAAAGGAAAAAAATGTTTATGACAAGTATTTCCTGATAAAAACGCAAGAGACCCTGACAAATGCGAGCTGTGATTTTAATGTAAAATGTATTGATTGAGCGAAAAAATGATTTAGCAGTGACCTTCAAGTATACCAATGGTAATTCATAAATTTTCTCAGGGATGAATTACCAACTTGGCACGCAGAACACAACAGCTATTATTAAATTAATTACCATCATTATTACTACATATCCGTTATTGAGAGTGGCTCTTTTCCATTGCCTTGAAGAGCTGCAGCAATGTTAGCCTTCTTAGCCACGATTAGCCAACGGCGTAAGTGTGTGCCCAGCCAGGCAGGAGGGCAGTTCCCAGAGCCTCAGTGGGTGACCCATCCCTGAGACGGTGAACTCCATCGTGAGCCGTGGGGCGAGAACCGGAGGAGCTCAGAACTCTTCCTCTGCGTTGCGGGTTCTCGAGACCTTCAGCTGCCTGAGGCGCTCCATGCAGTCGGACAGACTCCTTTCTCCGTGGACCTTGTTGTCGCGGGTCCGGACGTTCACAGTGTCCCCGGCCTTCTCCTTCTCTCCCACCACTGGACGTGGAGAAACACGACAGCATCTTAGTCATTTCCAAAAGCAACCAACGTACTGAAGTAGAAATCAAAAGTTTAAAGTAGGTATTGAGGATGTTTTTTTTTTCCTGAGGGACCAGTTAGGATATCGGTGGAGACCGACACTGGAACAGCACGTAGGAATGCCACACCGTGCCACTACAGCCTAAACGTGAGACGGCCAAGTTCTAACAGTAAGCTTGTGTTCCAAAAACACTGGAATGTCTGAGGAACGAGGACGACCCTACATCCGACTATGCTAAGCTACACGAGGGCCTTCTCATTGACCTACAGCTACAGACGCCAACTCGTCTGAAGATGGCTTTGTTTCACGCAGATGCCGCGGAGCGCATCGCCATCCGCCCTGGTGTCCACGTTTCCGTCTTCCAAGTTTTACAAAAGGCAATTAGGGCGGCTAATGCACGCGCGGTCTGGCGCGCACCGTCGGCTTGTTCTTTAAACGCCGCGCCAGCCGGGGATAAAGCTGTCTGAGGGGGATCCAAAATGCCTGCCTTACCATTCTGCGCAAGTTCCACTTTCAGTTCCTCTGTGGTTTAGAAAAAAAGAAAAGAAAAACCCCAGAAGCAAACGAACGAAACAAACAACAACAATTACAGGTACGTACGAATCAAGCTTACGTCAAAATAAATCTGCAAAACGTACCTAAAATAAAGTTGTACTGAGCTAGTTGAGCATTTCGGATCTTCTTGTTCAGAGTGCAGCCGGGGTCCAGGTCCACGTCCGTCATCAGGCCAGCGCTGTGGGACTCCTGCTGCACCTGTCCAGGGAGCGCAATACGTTAGCGGACGCCTCCGTCCGGCTCAAGTGTCCAGGGTTTAGTCGAACGCTAAAGCGCATGGCTGAAAACCAAATCCTTTACCCTCTTGGCGTAGTCCTCACAAGTGGGTCCGACAGGCACGACCATCACCTGCCGCGGCGAAAGCCACAGAGGCCTAGAGGCAGACGAACGGAAAGCATTAACCTTCCCTCAGGTAACGGATGCAGAAATGGAAATCAGCCATTTGAACAGGTTACAGCCACAGTGACTCGGTGCGCTTCGGTCTTGCCTCCACAGATTCATCTTACTCGCGCGTACCATTTTCCGCCATAGTTTTCTGTCAGGATCGCGATCATCCTCTCCACGGAGCCCAAAATGGCTCTGTGAATGATCACCGGCCTCTTCTTATCATCTCCATCATGGCTACAGAGAGGGACATTATGGTAATGAAGACCAAATGATTTCAAAGTCAACAGTAAAGATGAATGAGACGTCAATTAAAGAACTACTGCAAATAAAACAGGTGACCACAAGATGTCGCTATTGTACCGATAACAGGCATTTGAACAAAATAATGCTTAAAGAACGAATTGGGTAGCAGAAACCAGTAAGGCAGGCTACATAAACCTTTAAACCACAAAAAGATGTGTGTGTAGCCTACCTGACAAAGGTGAGATTGAAACGAATGGGTAGCTGGAAGTCCAGCTGGATGGTGGCACACTGGTGGTATCTGCCGATAGCATCTTTAATCTGGATGTCAATCTGAACCACAGAACAAAAGGTCAAACTCTATCCATGCACTCCGTGCTCCATCCATGCAAGGCGTCTGAAGGCCCCATGGTTACCTTCGGTCCGTAGAAAGCACCATCGCCAGGGTTCAACAGCCACTTCTCCCCAAACTCGTTCAGGCTGTTCTCCAGTTGCTATGGAAATCAAAAGAAAACAAAAAGATGCTTGGGAACGCTGGAACACCGTCTAGCACCACAAATCCGGAATTAACCAATTTCAACGTTACAAATGTCTTTAATTGTTTACAGTGCAGATTACTGCAGATTCACGCTGCTCGTTCTGAAAAGCTTGCCTGAGGTTGGCATTTTGCCAAAATGTGTTCATCTACGTCACTAGTAGTAGATGTGGCAGACGAGGCAGCTGGAAGATGAACGTTACCTTCTCAGCCTGATCCCAGAGTTCAGGTTCCCCAAGGAACTTCTCTGGCCTGGTGGAGAGGTTCAGCTTGAAAGTGAAGCCGAACACGTCGTACACAGAACGCAGGAAGTCCAGGCAGCCCTTAATTTCCGACTCAATCTGATGGATATACGACACCTGCTTTCAGTCCTGTGTCTTTGTTGTGAGGAACCAGGTTCTGAAGACCCGATTTAAATATTCTGACTTGAGACGGAGTAAACAGAGCCAAAACAAATTCTGCAGTAATAGGATCAGAACAGCAAATCGATGTACTAAATGAGCCCAGAAAGACATTAGGCTCCCAATCTATCATTTTCTCAACCATGGAATCCTATCCGACTGATTATTGCTGTTCTTCAGAGATCATGAGCCAAGCTATATAGGGAGCAAACACTTTAACCAATTTAGCATGTGGGAGGAGCATAACCCAGCACCTGGTCCATGGAGCAGAAGATGTGCGCGTCGTCCTGCTGGAAGCGGCGGACGCGGGTCAGGCCCGTGAGCGCCCCAGAGAGCTCGTTGCGGTGCAGCACGCCGAAATCCGCTAGGCGTAGAGGCAGCTCCCGCCAGGAGCGCGGCCGATGGTCAAACATGAGGCTGCGGTGAGGAGCAGAAGCATTTGAGAGGGTCACGTCAGCGTGTCACGTTTGGGGTCGATGGCATTCTGCAACCGTACCCCAGTTCCATAGTAATTAATGCGTCTGTGAAACATGATATTTAGAATACATTGCTTTGTCAAATTGTGTTAATTTATTAGCAGCTCTTCTGTACTGGAAGCCAACATAAATAAATAAAATGCAGCACACCGACCGGAATGCTGTAGGGCAATGTGGCAAAGTTCCCTGGTCTAGATATCACCCGATCGCATTTGTAGAATTCAGGAGTAATTTCTAAAAGGCAGAATCCAGGAGTCATGTTTAAATGCACCACAAAGAACCGCGAGTCAATCCATGAGGTCAACTGCATCGTGCCGAGAGCTCATTATGAGTCACCGTGGCATTTTCAGACGAAGGACTCGTTTTCTCTGGGCTTGTTTTGCAAAAATTGTAAGTGCCGGACGTTCGTACCAGTGTCCGGGGCAGTTCATGGGTTTGAGGGCGAAGATCTCCTTCTCCACCTCAAAGGAGAACATGTTCTCGCTGTAGTGCTGCCAGTGGCCGGACGTCTGCCACAGCTTGCTGTTGTAAATATTCGGGGTCACCACTTCTTGGAAGCCCCTCTTCCTGTATTCGCTCTGTGGACCATATGGAGCATGATGTCACAAAACCTCAGTCAGACTCTGAAATTTGTATCTCTTTCTTCGACATTAATGACCATGATGGTTCTGGGGAGCAACTCAGTGACTCTTAAGATGTTCTATATGCAGCATTGAAGGTATTGCCTTCAGAACACAACACAGCACTCGAACTAAATACATACTTTCGATAAAACGTGGATGTTTTTACTTCAGATAACCTTGTCACTGCAAATGTAACGCAGGCCAGCTCGCTCGTCCCCTACTCCGGCAGAGCCGGGCCCTACTGCACGTGCGGTCAGCGATGTGGCCCATGTAGCTGGGAGAGGCAGCTTACCCGTATAAACTCCACCAGCGTGTTATAGATGTATGCCCCCTTCGGGAGAAAGAAGCAGCTGCCGGGGCTGAGGTCATGGAAGAAAAACAAGTCTTGCTCCTGGAAAAAGGCACAAAAGGTGTTGGGTGTGTGCGTAGCTGTCCGAGAAATAGAGACGGGAGTGTTTGTGTGTGTGTGTGAGAGAGAGAACGAGCGCGTGAGTGAAACAGACAGGCAGAGCGTGACCACGTGCAGGCCTGTCCGATTAGCCCTCTCTGTTTTGCCGTGACAAACCCCGTCCACGCGTGCCCGGCACTGCGCTCGCTGGCAGATGGCACATTAAGTGAAGGGACATCTGCCAGCTCCGCCCACCATCCCCCACCAGATCCGCTGCCAGTTAACGGAGAGGACACGGGAACCCCGGGAGCCCGAAAAAACACTGCCGTTAAACCAAGAGTGTGGACAGCTTGCAGCCCGAGTCATTAGCGCGCCTAGGAGACGTCGCTTCCCCCTGCGCGGACGCCGCTGTCTGCCGGTTTGTCACCCACTGTTCGATAAAGCGAGCCGTTTCCTTGCTAAGTCGTCCCCCCCCCCCAGATGGACGTTAAACCTGGGGCTGAAATAAATTGGGCTACCACTGACAGTGGTGCTCTGGTGGAAATCCTATAGGTCAGGGGATAATGTGTGTCCAGGAAAAGCGGTGAAAGAGTGCTTTTTCTATTCTTGGCAAATAGGGACGATGAAGTAGAAGATGGAGAAGATTTCACAATATTCTGGACGTACAGGTGTTTAAACTGTTGCTCCTGGCATGTTATGCTCTACGCACGCAGTGTGGGGAATTTAAATGAGGTGTTTCTGCTGTAAGCAAAAAGCTTCCAACTCAGTAAAACAATATAAATGTTTTTTGTTTTTCTTGGATACACATCAACCCAATCAACTACACGTATTTATAGCACATAGCGCAGCCTATACCAACTGTCAGTAACATGCCTGCATATGCAAACACATGTTTTACCACCTGCACCTGCTTCATCATAATAATCCTGTATCAATTTTAAAAAGGGCACCCATATCTGCATAAATAGCACATATACAAATCCACAGCCACGCCCATACCCGCCCCAGTTTGCGGTGGTCCCGGTTCTTGGCCTCCTCTTGGAACTTCTCCCAGTCCTTCAGCATCTTGGGGTCAGGGAAGGAGATGCCATAGAGACGCTGCAGGCTCTCCATGTCTGCCTTGCCCTCCCAGTATGTGGAAGAGTTCTGTAGCAGCAGAAATGTACCATTAGACAGTAAGCGTGGTCTGGAGGATATCCTATTACATCCAGGAAGGAGACTGAGCATGATTAAAAAATTGGTAGGAAGAAAATAGAATAGATTGTATAGAAATCTGGCGTTAATTGAATTAAATCTCCTAAAGCTACAAAACGGGCCTGTACCTTATGGATCTTCAAAGCCTTGATCTTTCCGGTGTGTCTTACATGGGGGCCTCTGCATAGGTCAATCAGTGGACCACACCTTCAGAAGACAAAAAAAAAACCATCTCACGACACCTGATGCTTCCAGTATGAGCCTGACGCAATATCTGCAACGCATGTCTGAGCGTGGACCAAGGCCTATAGACTATACCTATAGACTGTTGTTGTTGGGGTGGTGACCTTCTCGTTCAGAATGCGGCACTTAAACTTGTTATACTGCGGCGAGACGGGAGAGGAAAGATTAGCGGCGGCGAAGCCGGTGGCTCTGTAGCGCGACACACCCGTCGCAGGCTCCCGCATCTCCTCCGTGGAAAGACAAGAGCTCCTACCTTGAACATTTCCAGGAGAGTCTCCTTCTTTATCTCCAGCCTCTCAAAGGGCTGCTTCTCCTTTATGATCTTCTTACACAGGGTCTCCAGACAGGGGAAGTCATTACTTGACAAACCTCTATATATAATAAAAAATAATAATAATAAAAAGCGTGCGTGAGCGGAGGTGGCGGCAATATATCGCACGAGTGAAGTGAGAAAGGGAGAAGTAAAGAAAATAGACAGGTCAGAAGAAAAAAAAATGTTCATGAAAACATTTTCATGAATATGCATAATGAAGATGCTGGTGAAAAAGGATTAATGAATAAATTGGTGAAGAAGGATGGCAAACATCTAGGTGCTATCAATGGAGGAAACTTTCCCCATTACCAGTAACCTCACTTGGTACTCTGGAGCTCCTGTTCGAGAGCTGACACATCTACACCATAAACAAGGTGCAGCTTGACAGTCAAATCATCTTGTAGAATATCATTAGCATAAATTGGCTTTCAGTAAGAAAATAACAGTACTTATTATTTCCACCCCTCACACTAATTTAAAGCCACAGTAAAAGCTTGCAGTCAAACAAAAGGTCAAATAAAATTGTTTATAACCAGTCTCTTCGCAGACTAGCAAGATGGCCTTTGAAATTATATTTTTTTCCACTGTCTGCTTAATATTCAAGCATTGATAGACGAATTCATTAGACTTAAAAACCTCACCTACTCACAAGAGAACGGAATACAATTTGAATCCTACTCACTATTCAAGCCTTGTAGTGCATTTTTGTCACAATGGTTATTAGACTAGCTGGTAAACACCTGCCTTTAACAATATGTCTGCCATATAAATGTTAAGAAAAACATGTTACGTGCATTAGGGTATAGTGGTTCAAAGACTTGCGATGAAATACTTCAGTATTAGCAATGTGAATTTCAAAAATACTCCTTTTCTAAATAAACAGGAAAAATAAATTTCTTCTGTGTATCTGGAAGGAACATTTTGTAACTGTCGCATCCATTTCCTTACTAATGCTGTAATTCCAAACACGTGGCACAAATGAACATTATTTAAATGTGCTAGATAAGAATTAAGATTCTGAGCATGCGACATGTACTACATTACTGCAATAAATCAAGGCTCCCATCAAAGTCCTTTCAAACACTTTAAGGCCTCTATATAGATCAAAGCTAAGAGCGACGCAATATGACAGGATTACGGAGGACGCGATCAACCTGAGACGATCTCCGCTATACGGCCGAGCACGTGTGCGGCTGCCACGAAAGACGCGGTGCCAGTTGCATCTTTGTCCCTTTTCTGTACAAATATGCTTCCTCATCCTCGTGTCCGAAGATTTGCTTAGAAGTTAAAAACTCCGGCGCCGCGCCAACTGTTGCTATAGCGCCAGGCAATCTTCTCCCAATTAGCGTCAAAAGCGCCCGACGCATCATGACCGCTCCACCCGCAGTAATGGATTTACACATTCTTCACAACCAAAACAAAAACGCTGACAGTATCCAAGCCTCCACGCTCCCCGAGGTGGCCCTTGTGCTCTTGCATCGCTCAAAAACACTTTCACCGGAAGCGTTTCCAACTGCGACGTACTCGGCACAATGGCAGTAATGATGCTTTAAGAAATCACTTCATCACTCCACTGCGGAGACCCCTCCACTGATGCCGGTGACTACAGGGAGCCGGACTGAAAACTGAAGCTTGCTGACGAAGCCAAAAACTAAACTGCTCATTTGTCTACTGCAAGCGTTTGGTCTCAGCCCATACCGTATCGCGCACCATTCATGCCTCTAGTGCGACTACAATCACACATCCCCCCCCCCCCCCCACGGCCTCACGCTTCACGCCTCTCTTCTGTGCCAGCAACCAGATGATACAACAAACTCCCACTAGCTGCCCATACATCGTCTTTTACTGTCCTCAAACGCAGACTAAACACCCGGCGTTTCCAAGAAGCACTTGAACGTTCCACGATCGCTTCAATGGCGCTACAATAATCAACATTCCTTCACTTCTCTAGAGAAAAAAAAAGTACTTTCATTGTACGGCTTCCCTCCGACACAGTTCTAGCTTAATGGTGTCCGTAAGACAAGCGGGTAGAATACTACCGTAAGGATTTCCATGGAGACAACTACGCACTGCTATAAGTCGCTCTGGACAAAAGCGACTGCTAAATGCTGCTAATGTAAATGACACGGCGGTGCTTTAACGGCCACTTACTCGCTCTCCAGAAACATGTCGTAGTAGAAGCCGTTCTCGATGGGAGGGCCGTAGCACAGACATCCTCCATACACTCTCTCCATGGCCTCCCCCATGATGTGAGCACTGGAGTGCCAGTAGACCTTAAAGGCAATGGTGGTGGCATTAGTGGTGATGACACTATGCCAGGCAGCCGTTTCCCCATGTAAGTGAGGGGTTCACCACTCCCAATACAGCCTGTAGGTTTTGGACAGTTCTCTCCAATGCACATAAACCCAGTGACTGTCTGATGAGTTAGATCAGGGGTCTTTGAGCAGGGAGGAGTCAGACTGGCTCAGACTCTGTTAATCGTTAATTGAAACGGTGCAAGGTTACGCCCAAGATGTCCATGGTAATGAAAAGAGTATTGAGGTGTTTCAGAAAGACATTTTTTCACTATGGGTAACACTTATTTGAGACACCAAGTTCCATTTTCAATTACATTTAAATACAAAAAAAATGATTACAGTGTAAGCAGGGTTTTACGACCACTCTATTACACGTTATTGGTCACGGGCATAAATCCAATTTAACACTAACCAAAACCTCTCGGCCGAAGGGCACTGGAAAATCCACACAAATAAAGGCAAAAACGACTGGGCTTGGACTCACTGCTTGTGCCTCTTCGTCGTCGAACTTGAGAAGCTGCAGGCTGCAGTCGCCCTCCAGAGGTCGATCCAGGTCCCACACGTCACCGTTCACTTTGGCAATAACGGTGTTATCAGCGAGCCCTTGGCTGTTTTTAGTGACAGGGCGACAGAAAACACTGCGCTCAGATCGCTCGCCCGTAAACGGGAACCACCGCACCGCCAGGGGAAGAATCGGTCGGGTGACTGCTCTCAATCTCAAACTGCTCTCAATCTCAAACGTGTCAGGTGAGTCATTGTTCCCATGGCCGGCGCTGGAGGGGACCGCGAAGCAATCTCACGCTCTGAGGTGCGTCGCTCACCTGATGCCGCAGGCGACCTGGTACGGCGTGGTCTTCCAGGACTCCCCATCCACCACCTTTCCGTCAGGCAGGGTGATCCGGATGGGCTTGCTGTCCTTCTCTGCCTTCTCAGCCAACAGGGCATCGTGTTCTGCTTTCAGCTTGTTATACAGGACCAGGCGGTCCTCTATATACTGAGGTGCTGGTTTCAGCTATGACAGACACAGTTTAATGAATAATAATGAGTAACAACCACAGCGGTCACTACAATGTACAACACAAGCCCACACACAATGGATTTGACAATAAACTCAGCTAAAGTTCTCATCTGGGGTTGTGATGGTCCCCTTGAAACACCTTTTTAAATTTGGATGGCTCTCAGTCTACGTTACTGGAGTTGCTCAGACTGCAGCAGTAAAATCACAGTGAGTGATAAACACAGAAAGAATGGGCAGTATGTGGACCGTCAGTCATAGATGTGCCCAGGAGGCCATTCCGAAACTTTCGAGCTACCTCAGCTCTCCCGCCCGCGTCTCCTCCTGCAGCTTTGTTCTTCTTCTTTGCTCCATCTTTACCAGCCTTGTCTGATGCTCCACCCTGTGAAGGATGAATAAAGGGCGAGTCTGAGTGCGTCTACAAACATCTTAATTAGCTACTCTACCCATTACACACACAATCATATGATTATGACACGAACACGAATATGAAATAAGAATACAAGGAATATGAATGTAATTAGAAATATGAATACGAAATTTCTATTTTGCTAATAGCGACTGACTAGACGGAGAGGTTTCACATGCAAACGTATAGCCTAACCTAGAATAACACTATACTAGCCAGTTTATTGGCTAAATACAAATGTATAAACATTGAACGATAATACTGCTTGTTATGTTTAGAATATAAACTACTGACACCTTAAATAGAATCAACAGACCACTGGCTTGTACAATGGTCAGAAATAAGTAGCTGGCTACCTATCCTAGCACATGTCAATAACAGGATGGTGCCGACAGCACATCACTAGCTAGCAAGCTAAACTAAACAAGCACGGTTGCGGGCGAGCTAGCTAGTAAGCTAATGTTGTCATGCTAGCTATGCAGCTAATTGATACACCGTAACATTACCTGCTTCCCGTCGTCTACTTGTAGGACTTTTATTTGTTCAGTGATAGCTTTGTCCGCCATTCCAAGATGAAAAATAAACGTTATGATACAAAAAAAAGTCCTCCAAATCAAATTTCCACTTAACCAACCCGGCATATAAGTTACCAGCAGCGTGTCCCGGATATAGGTACAGACGCCAGTGCTGATGCAACACCGTAATGGGCGGGCTTTCTTCAATGACAGCCAATGGGAACCAAATAGGTTGCTGTATACTGCAAATGGGGACGTCTCAGTGAAATGATGCAATGTACAAGCGGCTTTGTGTGAAGTGTTCATGAAAAATAAATATGTTTTAAATAAAAGTTATATAATTGGCAAAAAAACATTTAATTGGCAAGACGATATAGGCTACTCAAAACCTGAACTCGCTTTTTTAAAAATGCATGTGGAGGGTATGAAAGTATTCCAAGAAAGTTGATTCAGTTATAGTGGACACAAGTTTAGATACATTTCATCCCCGTTCGCATGACTTTTCTAGTGTTCGTCAGCGACTGAAGTCACTCAGATGTCTACAAAATGAAAAATACATGAAAAAGTACATAAGAAAATGGCATATTACTACTTACTGTAGGATGAGACAGGAAATATGTAGGTCGATATGTATGCATGCATTTATGTATGTAAGTATCTATCTGTCTACAGTGTACGTGTACTTCTATCCTTGTGAACTTCACTGCCAATTTTACTATCTACATTTGCTCCCTTATATACATCGACCAGCTATAACATTATAAACACTGGGTGGTGGAGAGAATAACATTGATTACCTTGTTACAATAACATCTATCAATAGATACAGGACATGTAAGTAAAATGTATTTATATAGCACATTTCCAAGCAAAGCTACAATGTGATGCAGAAATAATATATAAGACATACCAATAAAAATAGTCAAAATGGCATAAAATGCACAAAAAACAATTGACATAAAACAACAATTGTCTACCGATCGGTCTCAAAAGCCAGGGCAAACAAATGAGTATTTAATCTTTATTTTATTTTTGGCAAGACAAAAGGGCAATAAAATAAGGATCTTGGTGAATTTGACAAAGGTTAAATTGTGATGGCTATATGACTGGGTCAGGGCACCTCTAAAAAGCCATGTCTTGTGGGGTGTTTCCAGAATGCAGTGATGGTTCATGGAAGGACAAGTGGTAATCCATTAAAAGAACATGCCAGAGCCCCTAATACATTTCAGCTTGCTGTGTATGAGGCTGCGTAGCTGCAGACTGGTGCCCAACTTCCACTGAAATACATATGTGAGCATCAGAACTGGAACATGGATCAGTGGAAGAAGGTGACCTGGCCTGATTAAGCATGTTTTCTTTCAGACCATATGAATGTACAGGTGCCTGTGCTTCACTTATATGGAAGAGAGATGGCCCCAGGTGGACTATGGGAAGAAAGCATAGTGCTGGAATCAGTGTGACACTCTGGGCAAAACTTTGGGTCCTTGATATGTGCCGTGTACCTAGACATTGTTGCAGGCAACGCACACCCTTTCATAGTAATGATATTCTCTAATGGGAGTGGAAGATAATGTTTTTCAGGAGGATAATGTGCCTGCAAAAGTAGTTCAGGAATGGTTTGAAGAACATGACAGCGAGCTCAAGGTAGTGACTTGGCCTCCGAATACCCCTGATCAAGCATCTGCGGGATGCAATTGAGAAACAAGTCTCGGATGTGGAGGCCCCACCTTGCACCTTGGATTTATTCATTCATTCATTATCCGTACCGCTTATTCCCGCTAGTCGGGGTCACGGGGGGGCTGGAGCCAATCGCAGCATCTCTGGGCGAAGGCAGGGTACACCAAGGGCAGTTCGTCAGTCCACCACATGGCCACACACGCACACACACACACACTCACCTACGGGAACCTAAGATGCATGTCTTTGGACTGTGGGAGGAAACCAGAGTACCCGGAGAAAACCCACGCAGGCACAGGGAGAACATGCAAACTCCACACAGAGCAGCCCAGACCGAGAATCGAACCCAGACCGCCTTGCTGTGAGGCGACAGTGCTAACCACCACACCACCATGCCGCCCCCTTGGATTTATTGTAGTCCATGGTTCAATTTCGTATACATAATATACATTATATTATTATAAGGACTATACAATTTGAAATGTTATTATATTACTATGTGGCATGCCAGGTGATTATGCCCCCATATTTTGAAGGGACACATGTCACAGCTTCAGTGCACGGCTTGACTGCTTATCAACATGTTTAGTTTCCTTCAGGCAGGCCATAGCTGATTGGTCCACATCCCAGGACACCCATGTTTGGATGTACTCTACTCAAAGGCATTTTGACTCAAACAACAGAAGAACAGACTCAGCTCAGAGAATATTTCCTGAAGAGGATCCTAATACGGGGGCAGTTACAGCCAAACCAGCATCCCTTGTGAACGAAGACGAGATACCATGGACAGCTACCAAATTCAGAAGATCTGGCAGCCGCTGAGCAACTGTGGAGTCCTTCAGAGGAGATTAACATCAACATGCCTTTTAGCATAACCAGAAACCTGCTACCCTAGAGATGAAGCTTAAACAGGACATAAGAGATGCATGGGTATGTTTGGTCAAATAAGGACTACCTACATAATGCATGTAAAACACAGTGCAGTGAAATGTCTGTTCTTGTCTGTTCTTGTATGCCTTTGGAATAATAAAATACATTCTAACCATTACAAAAATATATTCCAGTTTCAATTCCGTACAAAGCTGAACATTGCAGATAATGTGGCCAGGCCTGTTTCAGATATATCTGGAAATGGGAAGAGAAATGAAATAGGCCAGATCTGTCTTCATGTAGTCCAGGTTTCAGTTTTCAAACCATAGACATTAAACATTTTATATAATAGAATGTCTGAATTATTTTCTGTCTGTCTATGGGAGTCTCCAAATGAACTAGACTTGCTTTAAGGACAAAACCTTGCTGGTTTAACCAAGCATAATGATGACACGGATTCACTGACTCACTGACACTCAGCTCACTGAGTATTTTAACCTTTTGTATGTCCTTCCATATCAGCATTTTAACCTCCCAGAAATCTGTGGGGAATATGACTGAATGAAGTCCCAACCATGTAAAATCTTACCCTTCTTTTCCACCAGATTGTATCACTGCCACTATGACTATAGTGCCTGAAAGTAGGTGTCTTCCTTTAACAACCGATGGCTGTTGAGCGAGTGCATATAAATATGCCTCTTTATTACCCAGGTGAGTCAAGAGAGGTGAGTGTGTGTTCAGGCGCAGACTGAGTGTGAGATTCAATTTCATGCACAGACACTTGCTTAAGAAGGTGAAGCAGTGTCAGATTGACCTGAGCTCTCCCAGACAGCTCTTGTAATTTTCCACACACTTGATTTGTCTCATGGGCCAGTAGGCGCATTTTGATGTCATATCACCAGAGATGTTACCTGAATGAGACCAACACTTTGCTAGTTTCTACTTTAGGAAATGGAAACCTGAGCAGGATGGACTACATGCCCCAAGATTCTAAACAGTAGTGTGTGTGTTTTTTTTCCTGCATAAATGACATCATGTGGAATATAGGCTTAGAAACTTGCTTGAATGACTTTGTGATTTTTTTTTATTGTTTGGATAAGATATTGTCTCTTTCTTAACAACTGCCCTCTGGCTGCCATTGTAAACCTTAAGTGAGTTGTGCATTCCATGCTCACAAAAACCATCAGATGTTTCGAGTCCATCAGATGTTTCGAATGGGTTTTTCCATTGTTTCCCAAGTAGAGGGAAATGTGCGCAAAATATTGCATGTGGCAATCGACCCTACGCTATAGATGCAGTAGATAGATTTTAGATTGAAAAATACTGAAGTGTTCCTTTAAGGAAAACTTTTATCATTTTAATGTCATTTTTAAATTCTGCCTCAGGGCCGTTGACTTATTATTCTTATCTGGCGATTTGCAGACACCTTTGAAGGTAATGCATTGGTTGAACCTTATAAGCTATTCATGAGCTAATCAATGTAAGCTGCCACTCAAAACTTGTACGTCTACTTTCTTGTCACCTGTGTTTCATGAACTAAAAACAATTGCAAAATCTTAAATTGGTTAATCTTCTGGATAAAGTGGATGAAATGGGCATTCTCACACACTAGTTCGGGGAGTCCTGGACTATATATGAGCGCAATAATTCCCCATCAAAAATCTTTGAACTCTTTTCTCCATACAAGAGACGTCCTCCCAGGGAAACATGAAAGAGCCTGCTTTATGCTCTCCTGGTTTATTTAATTCTACCCATTTAAACCACTTTGGAGGAGATTAGCTTAAACAGGTGATGCCACTGAGTTTTAGATGGGGGTCGAGGGCCTCTGTCGGCTTTCAAAACAGCCAGACTCAAAGGACAGGCTGATGGCTTATGCAAATCATCCTTGAGGATATTGGTAATTTATTCTCATGAAGTCACCTGGGCCACAGCCTCACTCTGGTCTATAGAAGAAGTTTTTTTTCAAGACACTAAAAGGAAAAGGGGAAAATAAATAAATAAAGCCAGCAAATTGTGTTTTGGGGGGATTATTTTTCGTGGTGTGATATCCTTATGCTAATTGCACAACTGCTTGGTGTGTCAGTTTTGAAATTGATTTTTAAGGTCTGCAGCTTCAGTGGCCTTCAAGCAAACAAAGCTTGAGAAAATGAACAGCTTAAATGTGACCCCAAGGAAACTTCAAAACACACATTGTTAACCTTAACTCAGGGGACAGAAATGAACTTGAATAATCCAACCTGTTTATCCCAAAGGCACGTGTCTTTGCAAGGATGCTTAAAAAGCTGACAAAAGTATTGGTAGACAAAACTGTGCTGTTTTACTGCAAATTTCAATTATTTCTCTCTCTGTAAGAATTCAGTAGCTTAACTGAAAGATGTAGCATCCAAGAAGTTTTATGGTCTTTAAATAATTAATGACCAAGTAATGAACATTTCCATTTTAGCAGAAGGTGAAGATTATGGCAGATGTTGAATAACATATAAAGTCTTCAAATAAAGTAATGTGCGAAACAATTAAACATGCAAAGTCTATAAAATATTTCAGAAGTGAATGACGATGTGAGAACTGAGAGGGTTAACCACAGTCCATTTCAGGGGTTCTGCACACAAAATCTTCTCTGCTGTTGAACTCTGGAAGCAAACAGCCTTAAACATGGTCCCTCTAGGGGAAGTTATAATATAACGCCATCTGTTTTCCTCACCAGAAGCCAGCAGCCTCCAAGGAAGACCAATACCCCAAAAGCAGTCCACCAAGATTAACCACCTTCAGCAGACAAACCTCGCCTCCACTCAGTGAAAAGCCGCTGACAGAGATGAACTCCTCACCTTCTCCGAGGCAAATGAGTGAAGGAAGGAGGGAAGAGAGAGCACAGGAGTGGGAGAAATATGCCTGCAGCCTTCCCCTGCTGTCCTTGACACAAGAACTCGAGGCTGGGTAATGAGTTCTCCTGTACTGGGAAATCTCTCAGTACAGGAATGTGTTCTGAGAATACTGTGGCACCCCAGGGCAAGGGAAGACATCTTTCAGATGCATTTCAGACACTGTGCCTTACATTTGTTTATTCTCTATTTAGGCTTTTCTCTTCTATGACAGCAGCCTTTTCTTTTGGCTTCTTTGGGGCATTTCTTTCTATTTGCCCTTGCTGTTGGCTGATAGCCACACCGTTCGACCCTACAGTGCAAACAGGTCTACAGAAGATACCATCGGTTCTACTCTTCACACTGCACACTTCCACTTTGAACACCAGGGGAACTATGTGAGGATTCTGTAGATTTCAGTAGATTTTTAACAAGGTGATACCAGGCAGACTGGTCACTAAACTCACTGACCTGGGAATCTCACAACACATCTGCCTCTGGATAAAGAACTTTCTGACTAATTTCCCCATACTGTTAAAATAGGCACTTAGCTCTCTTCCTCCCTGATACTCAACACTGCTTCTCTGTGCCTTCTATGCCTATGACTGCATGACCACACATCCCACAAACACCATCATTAAGTTCATGGATGATGACTTATCTCACGAGCTGAAGAGACTAGCAAGGTGGTGCTCTAAGAACAAAAGCGAAATAACTCATTATCAACTTCAGGCTTCACTCTACACCAACAGGAACAGTGTAGAAAGAAACCCTGCTTTCAGGTTCCTGGGCATGCATGTCATAGAAGATCTTTCCGGAACCACCACCACCACTGATATAGTCAGAAGGCACAGCAGAGACTCTATATCCTGAGTGTCCTCAAAAAACAAAAAAAAAACCACTGAAAAAAAAACCACAAGAAACTACTTGTTTCCTTCTACTGCTGCTCTATTGAGAGTATATTGATGTACTGTATCTCGATGTTAGGAGCCAACTGCTCAGCAGTGAACAGGAGAGCTCTTCAGTGGGTCATCGCCATGGCCCAGAAGATCAATGGCTGCTCACTGACCTCCTTGGAAGATCTTTCCAGCTCTCGTAGCCTCAGCAAAGCAGCCAACATACTCAAAGACCCAACCCACCCCAGACATCACCTATTTGATCTGCTGCCTATGGGAGATGTTTCACAAACAGGTTTAAGAACAGCTTCTACCCTGGATCCATAAATGAACTGAACCCTACCAAATTCCAGCACTGTTTGGGTCCTGTATCACTCACAGACCCAACACACAATATTAGATTCTATCCTATTTTTATATTTTACATTTTATCATATTTTCGTTGTACTCTGTACAGTAAATTAATCTATCTATCTATCTATCTATCTATCTATCTATCTATCTATCTATCTATCTATCTATCTATCTATCTATCTATCTATCTATCTATCTATCTATACTGTACTGTACTGTACTGTACTGATGTGCATTATATGTAATCCGGGTGGTGAATCTAGGCACTGGTGATTCTTCTTTTAACTGAAAATGTGTGTCCATTGTGCCAGTTGGATTGAAATTTCTGCACACATTCCATTTTAAGTGAGTTTTCTGTGCATATAGTCTGGTCCTGTTATTCATTAACTTCTTTGCCTAAGCACACAGATTAAAAAATCAGGCTTTCCACATAACATGCACATACCACATAAAGCTGCAGTATAGAAATGCAGGGCATCTACTGTCTCCTGGCTATTAATGCACTACATAGGTTCTACGTTCCCTCGCTCTGCTTCACACCCTCCTTCTCTTCTGTTTGTTTTTGCTTCTGTCCTCTTTCCTCCGAGGAGCATCACAATCAGCGATGAATGATGAGATAGGAGGCCCTGCAGTGACAAAAAACATCTGCGACACCTGCCACCACCCTTCAACCACACACACACACACACACAAAAATGCATGCACTCGCACACACATACGCACACACACTCTGTCCAGCCTCCTCCCGCCACCTCTCCTCCCCATCCTCCTGCACGTATAGCGGTGGCCCAGAATCCCCAATGCTCCAGGATTTTGCCTTCGTCAGCAGAAACAGCTTTCCCATCTCCCTCTGCTCAGGCCCACTCTACACACTCAGCCTCCTAACTACTCCACCCAGGGACCACAAAGCACGTGGACGCAAATGAATGGACACACATTGCAGACCTGGGCTGTGCGATTGTTTTTTTTTTCTTGTGTGTGTGTGTGTGTGTGTGTGCACTATCAGGGGCAACCTTGCTTCTCTCCTTGTAGCGCGAGCAGGCACTGGTCCTCTACCTGTTATTTCTGTTACGCAAAGCAATCCATAACCCTTAGTGTGTATACCGCTGCTGACAGTACTGATGAACCTTTGACCTACTTTAAAGAAGAAGATGAGAGAGAGATGGAAGGAGAATAAATGTAATATAGACACTAAGGGATATTACTGCCACAATATTTCATTTGCAGTGTTAAATGCATAAAATCTGCACATGTTACTGTAATATGCAGTATATCCACCATTAATGTCTTCGGATTTTGCTTTTAATTCGGAGAGTGTGTTTAACAACTGGAAAAAGTCCTGTATCAGGATTTGATACGGATAAAAACAAAAAACAAACAAAAAACAAAACAACAAAACAAAATAAAGTGTTCTTTGCATTTACGAATGTAGTGCAGTTCTGAGATTAAAACAAAAATGGGTTTTGACAGCAGGTGGCAGTAAAGGTACTCTGCACACTTGTACACATCTACACACACAAAGACACGCACTCACACACACACAAACACACATTAGTGGTCTTGCCGGTCGGTCTGTGGGGTATCTACAGGTGTTCACACATGTTACTCAGATCCAGGAATACGTGGATTTGCCAGCAAGAGTCACTGAAACAGATTAATGGGTGGAGGGGAGAGAACGGGGGAAAGACTCAGTGGTCACTCAGGTGACCCTTTCATTTCCTAGTTCTTCACAAAAATCTACCATGCCATTACACTGCCATCCTACAGCTCTTCATTACCTTCTCATGAATTTTACATCCACCGCGAGCGCGACGATCTCCAGCCGCAGCTCCACCGTTAGACTCCCGCTTCTTCTCCATCCCCCGTTGTCCAGCCATTTGGCTTCACCTTTGGCAAAGGCCTGGAGAATAACAAGCTAGTCACCCCGCTCCGACCGCTCCTCACTGGACCCGGGCATGAGTGAGATCCCTCCCCCCGCCAGGCCTCTTAGTGGGAGCTGTCAGTGTGTAGCCTCCGAGCGTCTGAACCCTATTGTTTGGCCTTCTCTGTGTGAAGCTGAAAATCCAGGGCCACAATTTCAACATACCTAAAAGATGAGAGAGAGACAGAGAGAGAGAGAGAGAGAGAGAGAGAGAGAGAGAGGGAGAGAGAATGAGGGAATGAGGCAGATATAGAGAATGACACACTGAGATTGAGAGAGTGTGATGAGAGAGAGTGAATGGGCGGGATGAGGCAAAATAAAAAAGGAAGCAGGTGGATTGCTCTGTGTAAAACAAAGTGTGCTGGAGGTGTGGTGCTTAACTGCTAATATGTTTATTTCATCAGTGTCTGAGCAAACAAAAGCACGCCTTCTGAAAGCAAGGCTCTCTGGGAACAATTACTGCTCAACACTAAGAAAGAGCACTTAGTGAGTGGATTGCCTTTGCCAAATTTGTGAATAAAATGTATCTATTGTCTCTAAATTAGTGTGAAGTGACAACATGGGTATATATATTTATTTACTGGTTTTATTCCTTATAGTCTTAAAATTGTAATTTGTTTTAACACATTTAAAAATTTGTCTTCTAAACAGAAACCCAATATATAAATATGGTAGGCTGTATACAACAAACAAACCAGATACTATTCATATATATTCATATTGGTCACTATGTTTACCAATTTAATTTAAACCTTAGTACAGTTGTTGAGTCCAAAGTCACTGGCAGTCAAGTACGAGTCCAGATGGCCAGCCCATATATAACCCTGCCTTCCTGCTTCTGCGTGATCTCCTACAGAGGCCTTCCCATTCTTATTCATTACACACCCTGGCATTAGCAGAACCATCACGGAAGACACATTAAAAGTCGTCTCTTCTCAGCGTCTTCGTCTGATTGTGTAAGTTTGTATGTCTTATCAGAGACATTACTTTGATAAGGCAGGTCAAATAGAGCACCCCAGAGCAGGTGTGTGGATCGGTTTTCCATTATTGGGTCCTGTCAGCCTACCGTCAAAGGTTGGTAATAGAAACGACACTGTGACAGGTGTTAATTAGTAAGACTTAAGATATCAGTCACTGGAGTGAAATGAGTACTGTCAGACATGCTTAAGACTTTGATTTGCAAATTTTTGAGATGGTAAAAGCTTTTCTTTTAAGTAGGCCGCACTTAAGGGTGGCAAACCGAGGGGGAAAGAAAGAAGGAAAGAAAGACGAACTGAAAATGGGTTCATAATTAGGGGGAATTGTTTGCTTTAAATGGCAATCAACTGCCAATTCAAAAGGCATTTGGCTAGGTTATAGTTACACTGATTACCATTCTCCCATTGGCTTCAGAACAAGACTTGTTTAAAACAAGAATTCTACTGATTGGCCAATTTAGGATTCAAGCTAATTAAACTTGTTTCCAATTAATTATAATTATTAACTGTAACTGTTCATTTAATGTATATATATATATATATATATATATATATATATATATATATATATATATTACATTTGTCAATCAATTTTTAATTGCAACTATCCATTACATGTTTTTAATTTGTCCAATCTGTCTAAATAAATAAACAGATGTAATACACAGCTCAGTGTCTCTCATGTATGGTTCTATAAACCATCTACTTCAAAGCCTACAAAAAGAGCTCTGTGGTCTTTTGCATTGTGCATAATTTTGATGACAGTGACATCTAAAAATTTGTAGCAATTTGCTTTGAAAATCTGTTGTGCTCTCAGACATCTCCATTTTCTCAGAAATATTCATAAGCTAGAAGCAACAAGTTAAAATCAACCCCCCAAAAAAACAAAAAACAAGCCAAAATGTCACAGTGCAGCCCTCAGCTTCTGAGCTGTGGTGTTTCATTGTGGGTGATGTGCGCATGTGATCACAAAGCCTGCTATTCATCGAAGGTTGCTTCAACAATCCATGTCCACACACTCTTAATCATTTGTGACTCAGCATGTATGTATTACTTTCAAGAGCAACTAAGTTGACTTGTATAACTGATGAATCATTGACGCAGCCATAGATTTTGAACATAAATGTATTTATCCACCTTTGAATGTCTGTGTGTGTGTGTGTGTGTGAGTGTCTTACATTTAAGTGTGCCAGACCTGTTACTTTAAAACATGGAGCCTCATGCTTCTGCTAAAGAGCTGTTTCAAGAAACAGTAAGGTAATCCTCAGAGAAAACTTGCCAGTGTGTTAAACCTGACTGTAACAGTGTCTTCCAATACCCCATGCTGATCCTGGATCTGTGCTGGATGCACACTAATGAGGTCCCATGCTCATATACCGCGGCTTCTGAGCAGGGCACCAACCTAGAACAAAACACCTGAACCAACTGTCGCACTGCACCAGCCACTAACGCTCTCCTGCATACGTGGGGCAACATAAACAGTGCCGTGAGCTTTCGCTTTTACTTTTTATATTGTCACAGTTTTACCTCTAATATGTCCAATAATCTTGGGGCTCAGATTTGATCAGTGGGAGTCTATTTACTAGCTCCAAGCTCGTGGGTGGCTAAATGAAATTCTCAGCTCTTGTCATCCCTACGTGCCGTTCAAAGACAAACACGACTCTCAAGGTTGGGCTGTTGACAGTTTTTGGTGTGGGACTGAATTAGACGCGGTTAAAATGGTGCATTATTGACTGAACTGTAAAGAGAATGATATAACACTGTATAATAGAGGATGGTGTTGGCCCAGTGATTGAGATGATGGTGCAACCTCTGCTAAACAAAACTATTACACAGCTAACCCATTCCTTAAGTTGGTATGGCATGCTAACTACTATTGGCAACACTGACTGGGTGTATATGTCTGAAAAGCTTTTTGGTATGGTAACTACATTTGTTTAATAAACCACAGAACCACTTTCTGCACTACTACAGTAAATCAGATAGGACTGGAAGGTGAAACACTATACTGCCAAAAGTATCGCTCACCCATCCAAATTATTGGAATCAGGTGTTCCAATCACTTCCATAGCCACAAGTGAATAAAATTAAGCACCTATGCATACAGACTGTTTTTACAAACATTTGTGAAAGAATGGGTTGCTTTCATGAGCTAGTGAATTCCAGCGTGGAATTGTGATAGGATGCCACCTGTGCAACAAATCCAGTTGTGAAATTTGTTCGCTCCTAAATATTCCACAGTCAACTGTCAACTGTATTATAAGAAAACAGAAGTGTTTGGGAATGACAGCAACTCAGCCAAACTTACAGAGCAGGGTCAGCGAATGCTGAAGCGCATAGTGCGAAGAGGTCGCCAACTTTCTGCAGAGTCAATCACTACAGACATCCAAACTTCATGTGGCCTTCAGATGAACTCAAGAACAGTGTGCAGAGAGCTTCCAAGCCATACATCACCAAGTGCAATGCAAAGCGTCCGATGCAGTGGTGTAAAGCAGAGCAGTGGAGGTGCGTTCTCTGGAGTGAGAAATAGCGCTGATCCATCTGGCAATCTGATGGATGAGTCTGTGTTTGCCAGGAGAATGGTACTTGTCTGACTGCATTGTGCCAAGTGTAAAGTTTGGTGGAGGGGGGATTATGGTGTGGGGTTGTTTTTCAGGAGCTGGGCTTGGCTCCTTAGTTTCAGTGAAAGGAATTCTGAATGCTTCAGCATACCAAGACATTTTGGACAATTTCATGCTCCCAACTTTGTGGGAACAGTTTGGAGCTCGCCCCTTCGTCTTCCAACATGACTGTGCACCAGTGCACAATGCAAAGTCTATAAAGACATGCATGGCAGAGTCTGGTGTGGATGAACTTGACTGGCCTGCACAGAGTCCTGACCTCAACCCTCTATAATCACTTAAGATAATATGTGCGTCAAGGAAGGTGAGTGAATACTTTTGGCAATATAGCTCTTTAGCCTGCAGTTCTAATGAGGTACTATTTGTCAAAATATCTATTGTTAGTCTCAGAGATCCTAGCAAAGGGTATTGCTTATGAGCTAAGTCCTCCTCTGTATTGTTAGCCCTGAGAAATAACATCTTTTATGTTTATATTCATCATGGTTGTTTCCTGCTATTTAATAATCAGTCAACACTTTGCTGTTGAATATTTGAAAGACAAAAAGTGCTTCCACTTCTCCAGTTTGCACTTGGCATGAATAACCATAAGTAACACTGACATAGCCATTTACCGTTCTAAATGGCTTGTGTTTACATGCATGGAATTCTAGCATCATGCCTTTTTAAAATGCACGAGCTACATATTTCCTATTATCCACAGCTAATGCATATTGGCACTTTTTGCAGTGGCTGTGCAAGGGAATGCGACGTCAGCAGGGTTCAAACCTCAGTTCAAACCTCAGCCTAATCTAACTTGTCGGCTTCCTCAAGGCAAAAAAGAAAAAAAAAACCTCAGTCATCATTTGCCCTTCTCTAGAAATATAGTGATATTCTTTTTATTTAATGTACATTCTCTGCCAGAGAAGGCTACAAGGAAATATTCGAAACTTGCAAAAACTCTGTGGATTTAACTGTAACAGTGAATGGGGGAGGGGGGGGGTTCACCAAATATTAACCATTAGCGGGAATGAAGGGGGTATGAAAAGTCTGACAGGCGAGTAACGGCTCGCGTGGCAATGGATCACTTCTGTAGTATCTCTGGCATCGTTAAAAGCTTCTCTCCCCTGATCGTAACTCAGAGAATAATTGACCTCGAGGGCCCTTAATGAACATCACACATCAGAAGCCGCTGAAATTACACTATCTTATCAAGCAAGAGGCCTTGCAGAATACAGCAGCCCACAGACACCAGCATACCATCAGCAAAACAACCATAGAAACTTGAGAATCGTTGGTATTTATAACAGAATTAACGTCATTAATACATTTGGCTCAAGTCACGCGAAAAGGTGCTACGTTCTGAAAAAGATGCCCTGCGGCTTAGAGGGGGACTGAGCTGCTTAATATATGCTGGCAGGCTAAAGTTGGTACGCGCTAACCTTTTCACCTGCATCTCCGCCGGTATCCTCATGCCGACGTTGACTGGGATCGCGTATTGATTGTGCGGCAGACACGGGTTGCCCTTTGTTCTCTAATTAGCAAAGGCTTGAAAAATGAGTGCCGCAGTAGAGCAGATGAGCGCATTTGTCAGAGTCTGACGCCCGCACCGTATTAACCCCAGCGGCCGGCTTTCTTGCTGCTCTCTTCCTGCCGATTGCTGTGATCACGGGAAGCAAAGAGTAAAGGGAATGACCTCTAGTTGTGCCAGGAGAGCGCATGTTTGAATCCTTGCTGATATTAGATCGAAAAGCAATCTGGAAGTATAATCTGATGGCAAATGATCTTGTTTTATATTAGCGTTTTGAAGGAAAATGTTTATCTGAAGGCAACTATGTGGATGAGGCTTTGTCTCAGCCTGTTTGAGTATCAGATGTGCGATGGACTAAGAAACCTAGTCTATGGATATATTTGCGTCTGACTTCATTTATTGAGAGAACAACAATGCATCTGTGTTTTTACTCCAGAGTCCTTCATGTACAATATGGATTATTTTATTCTGCAGTTAAATATGTATGATGTCACTCTAGACATAATATTGCTATTTGTTTTTTAACATAGCATTTTCATTGAAACTGTTTTGAAGTCTTATATCATACCATTCACTGAAGCTAAATTGGTAAATGGCAGGAAAGCCATTAACTCTCAGTTATGCTTTACATTTTAATGTGTTTCTAAAAGCCTCTTAAAGGCTGAGTCAGTAGTTCAGCAAATTGTTTGAAAGTCATTGTTTCAGTATTAATCTTACAGTTCTAACCATTCTTGATTAAGGCCTTACTAATTGGACAGTGCAATTGAAATTCTTGCAACACTGTTCTAATGACAAAATGGCTGCCATCTCTCAGCTAAAAAGGTGCCAGCTCACACTAAGGACAGAGGTAAATGTCTGAAGCTACATTTAAGAGTTCCATGTAAAAGGTGTGAAAAAAAGGCGTGATGGAAAAAGCTCGGGATGACTTTGAATGGGACATCGTGGAATTTCCACATGCCACCCGAAATCTCTGTCCATATCTGAAAGGAGACACCCTTACAATGGGCTATGTGATACGTGCAGGGTTGGGGGAGGGGGTGCGGTCTAATCTTGTAATGGTAGAAACTCAATCTGAGCCAAGACCCGTGTAGCATTGTGAGGAAGACATGGCGTCAAGCTTGGAGGCGTTAACCATTTAGCTCTACCCCTGCTGGGGGGGTCGGTGGACAGGGAGGGAAGTCAGAACTGCCAGATAATGGACAGGCAATCATTTATTTAGTGCAGAGAGATGGGTATGAGGAAGACCTATATCTTCCATTTCCTTGGGGACACCTGTGTCTGTACTATCCTCTCAGCTAATTTGAAAATGATTCATGATAGAATAAGGAGGCCATTATCGCAGCTGGTACTAAACCTACACAGTTGCCAGTTCGTATGGAGGGACATATATGCTGTCTCGGCATTTTGCTGTGGATGAAATGGATGGCAAATGTATTGGTAATTTTACTTTTACTTCATTCAGAGATTGAATCATCGGTATCTCAAATGCCTGAATGGTAATAAATCTTGGCATATCACTTAGATACATATAAATTACTGCATTGGCTTTATAGTATTCGGTATCAAAAACCGGGTTTATTGGTGCCAAGGAGATGTGCTTAGCGTATAACTCAATTTATCTACATTGAACTGACGATCACACCAGTAGTCCACATGGAGCATATTTAAATCATCAACAAGTGGACGTCCCTGCAACTAGTCCTCAGCCAAATTACCCAGCTGTGCTCAGTCAGGTCTTGCTTGTTCTGCAATTTATCTTGGATGGTCGGAATTTGTTGTTGAATGACTGCATTCTGTCTTTGGAATCAACAACACTGTTAAACTATGTTGTCATGGGCGGGGGGAAGCTCACCCTTACTACTTATTCAACTTTCAATGCTTAGTCGGAGAATCTGCTGAGAACAGTTTGATGGATGGTCTGAGTTGTTTAGCAAATGTTTGAGGGGAAAACTAATAAACTCAGGGTAAACTGAAACTGAATTGCTTTGTGCCTTTAAGAGTTCATATTTGAGTGAGAAACAAACGTGTTCATGATCTTTGTGTCACCTGTTGAAAGATACACACCATAATTTCAATAGCGTGGTATATTTGAAAGTATTCAAATAGTTCAAGATGAAGACATGTTAAACAGACTCTTCTCTGGAGTTACTAGATAAACCTTTACACTCAGACAGAATATGAGAAATGAACAATATTGCAAACCCCACCATTTATCAATTTTGACACAAATCTACATGCAATACAGTCTTTATTTACTGTATATGATAATAAACATGCCTGCGAGGATGATGTTGTAGTGGACAGTCAAGAGAAAAGTAACAAACTGTTCAGTCTGGGGTGACTCTCAGCTAAGAGGTGGGCCATTTGACCAGCCAACCAATTAGCAGCAGACATAATATAAGCATACATACAGGAGTTGTTAGTTCATTGTGGATTAATTTATTACAATTTATTAGAATCAAATAACATTACACAAATTAAGAAGTTGATGACAATACAGTTATTATAAACTTCGATTATTGAAATAGAACGCATGTTTAGTCATTTGGAAATACAGATAAAGCAGAAAACCGATTTATTCATGCATTTTTGTGCTACATGTTTAAGGAGTTAATTCCCTACCTTCATTACTATTGACAAGGATACCAGGCATTTACTTAAGCAGCTTGGTGCAAGACAGCCAGCACTCAAGGTCATGTGCAAAATGAACACGTACACTCATTCAAACGTATTCATTCATTCTTCAGAGAAAAGACGACTTCCTTGACATGCTTTCCCAAGTAATGAAAACGGAAATGCAGCCCATGCAAGGAGTGCAATGCATAACTATGTAAAAAAGCATAATTTGTGTGACTAGTCTTGAGTATAATAACTATGATTGATGCAGATGAGGTGCAAGGGTGAATAAATGTGTGTAGCGTATAAATAAATAGTGGTACAAGTAAAATAGTGTTAGTAGCAGCAAATAATTGAAAATTAACTCCAAACAATTTTCCAGGTTACAGCGTAACCACTGAATGGTGGCAGTGATAAAACATAACGCAAGAACACGGCCCAGGGGTAATGAATAAGTCAGATAATAGGAAAGAAGAAGCATGTGGTCACATGTGATTGTATTAATGGTTTTAATAGTCTGTGAGCAAGCTACAGTTTAGCTTGGAAAACACGAATTATTGACAAAGGGGACAAGTGAGTTCAAAGGTTTCCAGACAGTTCTTGAAGGTTCTTTGTGATGGCATTGTAGTGAAGAGTGAGGTCCTGATGGAGGGGAGGTGGCAGCCAATTGCCATCTCAGCAGGGTGAATGGCTGCTACTTGGCACCAAAGAGTACAGAAGAGCAGAACCACACAGCGGTGGAGGTAGCAAAGACATGCACAGTAACACTGAGGAGACGGGTCAGCACAGGGACATGGAGCTTCCTGACCTGATGCGATTAGAACAGCGTCTGCTAAGCTTTCCTGACGAAGGTGTCCCTCTTCAGGGTGCTGCAGACGGTCACATGACTCCACCATGTTCACAGCTGTGGATGGGCTGCCAAAGCACAGCGTGCAAAAGTCCACCTTCATTTCAGTTGAGTTGAATGTGTTGAGCTGCAGGTAGCGCTGAGCACACTGAAGCATGAGTCAGTCTGCCTCTCCCCTGTAAACAGATTCATCTTAGTGGGAGACCCAGCTTGGCCAAGTCAGTGGAACAGCAGTCAGTATAGTGAGAACAGAAAGGCTAAGAGTAAAAGGCTCAGCGTAAAAGTGTAGGCACATCCTCTGGCAAAAGGGGTTATACGTTAATGTAATTGCTCACGTTTTTTTTCAAAGCAATGTGTAGCTAAGGGGTTGTGCTTGAAAGTAGTCTATGAATGTACTCATTTACTCTTAATACTTCCTTTCACTTTGGCTCTTGATCAAACTAAAGGCTTTTCAACAGAGTACGTACACAGAAAGCAAAAATCATTTCGCTTCTACCCTTTCTGAAAACAAAATTTTTTTTTTACATTTGGAAAGTGTGCCAATGTTTCTTGTAATAAAAGCCCTTAGTGTTGATAGTTTTTGATGATGTACCTTGTTTGGGCTTTTGCAGGAATAGTAACTATAATAGTAGCTATACATTTATGTTTCTTGACTATGTAGATTTCATTACTGAGATTTGTTTCTCACAGTCACAGAAGGTCTTCATTTAAATATGCAATGTGCGGTTGTAAGAAACATTCTATGCATCATTTCTAAAGTGCATTTCTAGATGGATCCGTCCATCCATCAGAGATGTAATACACAAAGTTTCCAGAGATCAGAGCTGTGCAAGCAAAGTGCTTTGTGTATTTCACTACAATTTTTAATATCTACATGTCTATGTATCTTACTAAAGTACACTGCAGTTGCAAAAGTATTAATGGTTTTTGTCAGGTTTTTAGTCAGGTGTATGATTAACCAATTTTACCAAACAGGTGATAATGATCATCATTTTCATATGTAGGTTGAAACACAGTCATTACTTGAAACAGAAACAACGTAGAAACTGTGTAGGAGGCTTAAAAAATGTGGTGAGAAACAGCCGGACTCTGCTACAGAGGAGGTTGAGGAGGACAGTTTCAGGTCGCAGGTCATGCACCATGGCAAAACTGAGCACAGCAACAAGACACAGGGTAGTTAAACTGCATCAGTGAGGTCTCTGCCAAAAGATTTCAAAAGCAGACTGGGGCTTCAAGACGTGCAGAGAAATGGCAGCCGGTGCAGTGGAGTGATGAGTTACATTTTGAAATGCTTGGCTGTAACATAAGGTAGTTTGTTTACGAAGGGCCGGAGAGTGGTACAATAATGAGGGTCCACAGGCAACAATGAAGCATGGTTCATTTAACCAATGCAGTTGGGGATTTGGTCACGATCTTCGGTGTCATCAGTGCTGAGAAATACAAGCAGATGCTTATCCATCATACAGCACCATCAGGGAGGAGTATGACTGGCTCCAAATTTATTCTGCAGCAGGACAATGACCCCAAACATACAGCCAAGGTCATTAACATCGTCATCGTCATCATGGCGTTATCTTTGGTGTAAAGAACAAGGAGTCATGGAGGTGCTGATATGACACCACAGAGCCCTGATCTCAACATCACTGGGTCTGTTTGGGATTACATGAAGAGTCCAAAGCATTTGAGCAAGCCTACATCCACAGATGATCTGTGGTTGGTTTACTGCCGAATTCCTTCAAAAACTGTGCATGTTTGCCTAGAAGAATTTATGCTGTCTTGAAGGCAAAGTGTGGTCACACAAAATAGCTCTCTGATGTTCTTTCAGTTTGTATTTTGGTAGTTGACAAACAATACACTATTGACACTATTTTTGAAAGCGTTCTTACTTTAGTATATATGCCTCCTATGTGCTAGGTAAAAGCATATGATAATAGAAGTGTCATTCTTGAAGTAATTATATCTTCTAGTAAGGGGGTTTCTTCAAGAAGAGCCTCTGACAGTGGACTTTAAACGTGTGATAGGGGATGTTGAGCATCTTTGCCTGTTACGCATGACACTTAACAATCATGTGATCATTTTTAATAATTTGGCAATGATTAAATTATTACATTCAACTGCTTTTTAAGCTTAACCTCCTCTTCAAATGGTATTGTTTGTTTTGCTTTTCTTTGTACAGTTGATATTAAGATACCACAGAAGAGTCGAAGAAAAACTTCCACTTTGAAGCTTGCGCGATTGAAGGCCTTCTGTCCTTTTCAAAGGGTTCAAAGGATCCATAGATAAAACGGAAATAAAGGCAGTCCATATAGTCATGCAGCATTGTTTTCATGTACAGTATTCCATACCAAGTTCTGTGCGGTTTTAACCTTGGGTTTATTGACGAGTGTGTCCCATGAGCAGCCTTCGAAAGAGTGAGGCTTCATCGCTTCTGACAGAAGTCGAGTCGCTGCAATTGCAGCGGGAGAGCGAAAGGGGTTGATTTTACTGTGCCATGAATTATCGGTCAGGTTCCTGTGTCTGTGGGTGCCTAGAGGCGTGAAAGGAACAGGTCCCAGTAGAGGACTGTATGAGTGTTGATCACTTTTCCTTGTTTCTTGGTCAACGCATGTTGCCATCATGTTGGAGAATATTTGCCTTGACATATGTGATTACTTCTGTTACAGACACTTGGGTGTCTCATGGTGTTTTCAAAATAAAGGGAAACCAACTTCAAAAAAGTATTTGTCATCTTTTGTAACAAAACACATTCATCTAGGATATTAAAATGTCCAAGACCACATGCACATATTGGTTTATCACTTTTTTCATTTATTTGTTTACCATTTTTTGACTGTTCCTACAAACTGTGATTTACAAGATATTTTCAAATGCAGAATACTTAGCTGGTTAAACAAAAGGACTACATACTACTTCAGCTTTCAATGCTATGTGATGCATTATAATTTGTTAAATATGTTATAATTAAATATGCATGTGTTCAGCATTATAAACTAATACAACCATCCTAATATAACCTATATATTACACCTACACTGTAAAAAATGGGAGACACATCTGGAGCCTCTGCGTCACACGCGAACAACGACCATCATTGGTCGTAACAATATATATATGAGCGAGAAAGAGATCGAGTGAAAGGAAGAGCGACAGAGATATAGGGGTTGAACAATGAAACGGAAACATCTGTCATTTAGTGTGGGAGGTTTCATGGCTAAATTGGAGCAGCCTGGTGGCCAATCTTCAGTAATTGCACTTGTAATTGTAAGAGAAGAGTGTGAATGTTCAATTAGCAGGGTAAGAGTACAGTTTTGCTCAAAATATTGCAATGCACACAACATTATAGGTGACATACCAGAGTTCAAAAGTGCTGGTGCATCTGTGACCAAGACAGCAAGTCTTTGTGATGTATAAAGAGCCACAGTATCCAGGGTAATGACAGCATACCACCAAGAAGGACGAACAACATCCAACAGGATTAACTGTGGACGCAAAAGGAAGCTGTCTGAAAGAGATGTTCAGGCCCACATTTTAAAATAAAAATGTAAAGTATGAGAGCAACGGTTTACAGTAAGAGCTAGTAGCTGGCTCGTGGCAGAACACGCCAATATACTACTAAATAACTAATAAACGAACTAACTGGCACCCTTGACATGTTTTAACACACATTCTGTTCTGGTTACCTGAACCAAGTTATAATTGAAACGTAGTTTCGTGACAAGCTAGGTAGACGGTGGCCATGTGGCGTGCTAACAGGTCTCACTAATAAAACGCTAGTACAGCAGACTTCATTGCAAGTTAAACTCACGTTGCCGTTTGACTGTCCAAAGAAAGCAAGCTAATGTTTGTAATTACATTTAAAAAAACACTACATGATCAGCATAGTTGTGGATTTTATATAACATACTTTAACACCGCTTTATACGTTGAAAAAACCTTAATTTGTACCTACAAACACAGGTGTTCTTCAGTTCACGTGATCAACGAGCTCCTACTCTCATCTTCACTGCTGCTTCACCGTGCGTGTCTTTCAAAATAGCAGTAAATCCTCGCAATATGTTTTATTTACAGGTGGGAAAGTAACCGCCTGTTTTTTTCCAACAGTTTACCGCTAAAATTACAGTTAAAGACCGTACCTATTTGGTGACCCATAATGCATTGCGTTCTACAGCAATACAATGTAAAACCACTAAACGGTGATTTACTGTAAGATTTTACTGTAAAAATTACAGCAATTTTTTACAGTGTAATATAAACCAATAATAATCCACTAATATAAACCTAATCAGCCTATGTTTTATTATTCTTTACCATTTCATATTAACAAATAAAAGGTTATGGCCTATATGTAACAGAAATACCTTTATAAAAATTAAAAATGCAAAACAATATTTGAGAAAGTGTAGATGAAGATGTTCATGTCTTTCAGGTTTTCCATAAAAAAACTGGACTATGTCTGTAACGCCAGGAGCGACGGTGGAGAATTGGGCGGACACAACTGCTGAGGAGAGCGAGATTTATTAAAGGGCAATGCAGAATCAGAGTCGAATAAACAGGCGTGGGTCACACCGGTTAGGGAGTCCGAACAAGAAACATATCCAATACGTAGACACATACTTAAACAAGGACAACTAGCATGAACAGAAATACAGACGAGAACAATATATGGGCTGAGCAGACACAATACACGAAGGCAAATACAGATGCAAATACCAAGACAAAATAACCAGCGACATACCAGACCAAAGAGAGGATATAAATAGATCAAACTAACAACAGACACCTGAACTACGATAACGAGGGGCAGGGATTACAAAATACAAGGAGGGGCTATGAAACACATGGCTAACACAACAAAACAGGCATGAGTGACAGGAGGGGGAGGGTCTAACCGTGACAATGTCATCTAGTAAAGAATATAAAGCATGTACATATATCTGAAATAATTTAAGTTTTTTTTTTATGGAGTCTATGGAATGAAAATTAATCATTGCATGATTAAAAATGTTTATTTGTTTTGCAACTAGGCTATATATGATTAATCAGAGCATTAATAAGTTTTCATATGTGTTCCTTGCTTAAGCTTTGTTCTGTCAGCTCCTGTGACATCAGCTCCAGAATGCAGCTTCTCAGTGAACTTCTTGAACCTTCTTGCAAGTTCTTCGTGCCTTAGGGAACTTTGAGACTCCTGAGAAAACTAGCTTTGTTGTTGTTCGTCATCATTAATATGCATAAACTTGCAGAGATCCATTCTCCTCCCTGATTTCTTTGTAGACAAGCTTCAGCTAAATTCTCACAAGTGGACTCACTTGTATGAATATATAACACATAATATCCAAATCACTCAAGGTCTAAAATCTCTAGCTCGCATAGCCACCCACACACGGTAAAAAAAACTTTTTTTTGTGCCTGCACTGCCAAAATTCACTTTCGTTCAAACGTATATCGGGCATTTTAACATTGGCGTAACCTCACATCTGGAACGGATGTTGAAACAAACTTCAGGAGAACACAGACTTTACGCACATAGCCAGGTGGGTTGCGTTTTGTTGTTGTTTGGTATGTTCGCTCTCTTTCTGTGTTTTTTTAGATCATCCACAGCGCTTGCCGTTACGTAATCTTAGTGGGGACTTTGCATTCTACATGCTTACAAATCACTCAACAATCTCTCAGCAAACATCAGCAATAAATAAAACCACGGTGTCGTTGAGATGTGGAATCATTTACTACTTTGAAATTCACACCCTCGCTGCTCCTTTCCAGGTCACACGGATATTGTGAAAGATATCAAAGTTCTACAGCCAAAACCATCTCTCGCGATTCTCGGATGGCCTTCGGAGACACGAAAAGATGTAGATTTACTAGATAGATTGTCTTATTTGAGCTAATCTAAAATCGCCACTTTCCATTATTAGATCATTTTAATATCATTGAGTACAAAAATCGAAAATACCCACACCAGAAATGACACTGCTCATACAAACCGGTGGGTCTTGTTTGTGACAGGTGTATCTAGAAGAGCGGGACAAGCAGGTGTACCAGGAAGTTAAAAAAAAGACGTTTACAGAAAGCAGAGCTTTCTCGACTCTGTCATAGTTGCGAGCAGGCCTATATGAGCTACATAATATTACAGTACTAATGTCAGCCTGAGCGACACGTTAAAATAATGGTGCAAAGTACTGTTCGGTATACGAAACTAACATCTGAGACTCAAGATGAAACAGAAACCGGTGACGCTGGCAGCGATGAAGACACAGTGACTATCTACACAAAGCAGTGAGTGATTCCAGTGTGTCTAAGCCGAGCAGTATTGAAAAAAGCATATAGTTTGTTCAACCTGCTGTTATTGTAGCCATTTACCACATCCCACGAACTAAGTAAAAACTTATTATTCGTGCTCAAATAGTCGAAATCGTGTAGGTGTGCGTAGAAATGGCTTAATGCTTCTATTGATACAATAAGCTATTCACTCGCGATAAATACTTAGCCTACTCAGTGTAATCGCAGCTGGTTAAGCTCACTTTTATACGTATGGCGTTTTTCACAGTAGACAATGGCACAATGCAGCTTTGGTTCATGCGTAAACCTAGCAACAAGGGGAAAATGAAATGAGATACGCTGAACCCGTCTTCCATTGAGTAGTGGTCGTCTTTTAATATGTTAACTGATCAGTAACTGATAATCTCTTACAGTGTAGTAAATCCACTGCTAATGTAATACGTCATTAAAGAACAAACCACCTGCAAGGTATTTCAATTTATCCTTTTTTTATAGATTTTTAGTGTACAATAAAACAAAAATCCCACGTTTCTTCAAGTTTTTTTCTCATTATAGTTTTTTTCCCATATATTTTGTATAGAAGTGTACAATTTGTGTTATACGATTGACTGTGGCTGAGGAAACCTGACTGCTACTATGAAGTCATATTCAGAACCATACACAGCAGTCCTTTTATCTGGATCAAAGATAAATTGCTTTAGTTATTTTAAAGACTGAGCCACCACACATAACACCCACAAGCCTTTACTTAAGTGTCCATCTCTGCCTTAGGATGCCTTGTTTTCAGCTTTGGTTACTGTGAAATCTTGTGGCAGCTGAGGGCATCAAAGTGATGGGCCATCCACAATGATCTTTTGGCCTTCTCATATATTTTGTGCAATATTACAGCAATGAATTGGACTAGGGAAAGGCAGAGTGACATATAGATCCATCAGGTTTCACTGGTCAAATTGCTTTGTTTCCACGTTTCATTCCTCTGCGAACATCTGTCTCTCCAGCCTACAGAAGTTGTTCTTCTCTTTCCTCTTCCCTTGCTTGTCGTTCCTACGTCCCACAGGCCCACCAGAGGTCTGCAGATAGAGGTGGTGAAGAAAGATACATGGGTCCGGGTGGTGGTGGCCCTGGTTCTGCTGGGTGTAGTCTTGGTGTTCATGATTCTTGAGTGCAACGGATGGTGGTCAGGCCCTGGAGGCCTCCAGGGTCCAGGATGCTATGGTTCCAACAGCAAGGTCATGAAAACCCAAGATGAACAAGATGAGCATGACCATGCTAAGATTGGCGACCACAATGACGAAGATCATCATCTTCATCATCACGACATTTCACTGTACCACCACGCTGTTGTCCTTACAGCCTCAGGTTTAGATTGATATGTTTTTTTTTTGTTTTTTTTTATCTAGATGCTAATGTCTTGGCACCTTTATGGCAGATGATAAGATAAATCACAAATCATTGTGTTCTAGTGTGTCACTGCATTGATGAGCTGGCGGTGTTGCTTGTGTCTGTAGCTGACTGCTCCAGGGTTGGCAAAGAGCTTCTTCAGGAGGGAGGAAACATAGTTGATGCAGCTGTTGCATCTCTACTCTGCTTAGGAGTTGTCCACCCACACACAGCAGGAATAGGTCAGTAAAATATCTTCCATTTATCAATTTCAAATCAAATAATGCTATATAGTCATATCTGGAAATAACATGTTCACACATTACAGCCTAATTTGTTTGAATTGACCATTTGGACCTTCAGATTTTGATGGTATTATATTTATCTGAGCTGGATTTACATTTTATGTGCCCCTGATGCAATTTCAGATTCAGCATGAGCAAACATTGGGTCTGCTTGGAAATGTTCTTTCAACATGCCACTGGTGATATTTGCATCTGAATTGTAGTGCTTTTTGGTCAAGCTCATAATCAGTATAACATTTTAAATTTGTAGTTTATGTTTAGTCAAGCACTTAAATAAAGTGGTATGAAAAGGCCATTAGAGGTGTATGTGTTCCCAAAGTGGGAAAATCATTTATGAAAGGTCACAGCAGATGCATAAAAATCACAGCTATTTCAACTTCCATAACAGAAGATCAAGTCCATTAAAGTAAAAACCCTAAGTTGCTTAAATAATATCTAAATATTTGAATTTCTTACTTAAATGCATGGTTTTAGTCTTACCGACTAGACCTGTAATTGTTTTTTCAGAAGATTTATAGGGAACTATAAAGGATATTGTGCATAATGACCATTGATTATTCACTTAATATTATAACTGATGGTTTTCTTGAAATGGTCTTGGAATAGTAAACCATAGAGAAAGAGATTGCTTAGAGAAAATAACTGATTCTTGCTACTTTGTGCTATGTTTTTAAATGAATAAATTGTTTGAGAAGTTTTCACAGTCCTTTGTCCCTTAAGGTGGAGCATTCTCTGCCATTCTGTACAACCGCACATCAGGATCACTCAAAGCAGTACATTCCACTGGGCCACAAATGCCCCCAATGACTTATGGGATACCATCTATACTGCAGGGTGTCAAAGAGCTGCACTCTCGATGGGGCCGTTCAAAATGGAGCAGTCTTTTCAAAGGCGCCATTGAGTTAGCGGAGGACGGCTTCCTCGTCGACAGCATCCTTGGCGGGGCCTTGGAAGCCCACGAGGATGAAATCTCCACGTCCGATCTGTGCGACCTGTTCTGCGACGTGAACAGGCGCTTGAAATCGGCCGGCATGCTCACCTCCAACCGGAATCTCGCCGAGCTCTTGCGGGGCGCCAGCCTAAATGAGTCCCATTTCCCAGAAACTCTGGCCATGAAATTGGCTGAGGACCTCTCCCCGCACGAGAGGCCCGCTTTCGTTGCCGCCGTTCAACGCGGCCATGGAGAAATCAATGAGCCCCTTATCACCGAGGGGGAGAAATACACTGTCCTTTCAGACACCTCCCCTCACACAGGCTTGATGCTATCTGTTATATTAGAGCAAATCAGGGAGCAAAGTCTGGCCTTTCAGGGAAGCAGAGATCTTAACAGCACTGCTGCCTCTTATGCCAGCCTCTTTAACTTGACTCAGGGACTCAGCAAAACGGCTGAGAAAAACCCGGACTCCTCCAAGTTATTTGGTCTTAACATGAGGAGAAGTCACATTGGTGCGCTGGACAGGCACGGTAATTTTATCATCATGTCAGCTTCGCTGAACACCACTTGGGGATCAAGGCGGCTCCTGCCGACCAGCGGGGTTATCCTCAGCAGCTTTACCGCAAACGTCTCGGGCTCACCTTACCTTGGCTTTCCGTTGGTCCTAAAGATCAGTACTGACAGTGACCCTCAGAGCGATGGTGACGAGGGAGACAACGAATTGGAAGTCATCGCTGTTGGAGGAGGACTTCCTGCCTTATTTAATGCTGCCGTTCTGCTGCACAACAGGGTTGACTCTGGAATGTCTCCTGCAGAGGCTGTTGGCAAACCACTTCTCCACCTGGAGCAGGGAACCTCATCAGAAGTTGCTGTTTGTCTGTCTGCCATCTCAAATGGCTCAGACGTCTGCAGGCTGCTTCCACAGAGGGGCGGGGGGTTAGAGGAGGTGGACGAGTGTACGGACGACACCATGTCCATGCTGTTGCGCCTCCACACAGAGCACATTAGCACACACAGTGCCCCTGCTGCCACAGCCCATACCGACGGCTATTGAAGGAGGCTCAATTACCACGCCTTAGCAGTCAGACGCTGCAATTAATTATGAACTTTGGTGCACTTAACAATCCCTAATTCCTCCACAACAGAGGTACGCTACTGTCTTCGATTTTGATAACCTGAGGATAATCGGGTCAATGCGAATCAATCACTGAGTTAATCTCCACCCATTTACAGTCATCGGAAATGATGTCACCAATGTGTAATTACCTCTCGCTCAATGTATTAGGAAAGGTCATCTGGGGAGAATGCGTTTTGCAGAATGAGTCTAAGTGTGTTTTGCAGAACGAGCAAATGGCAAATGCAAAAAAAAGAAGAAGAAAAGCCATTAGGTTTGCTCCTCTTGCACGCGCCTCGGTTCAAAATCCGTTTGGCCACATGGAGGAATGCCAACATAAACCTGCCTCCCGAGAGCCGCTTGCTCGTTACGTTAATTTAGACAGATGCTTGCAAGGTGTGTATATCGATGCCTCGGTTTGCATGCCTGGATCTTCTCAGAGTGCTGCCTAAGGGTTTACCTGCATCCCTCTCCCCCCTTTGATAAATCCTGATTTTGCACACAGCGGGTGAATGGTCCACACTGATGGAAAAATTGCTTTCCTCCGTGGTGCAGTAGCAAATTCGCCCTCTCAACCCTCTGATTGTAAAAGATGCGGGCCGTCTTTGTCGAAATCTGCCATAGCCACTGCCTCTGATTTCAGCTCTCCTCTGCTTGGAGGTTCCAAATCACCAGTGTCTGGTGAGAAAATGCAATACGGAATATACTATGGATCAGCCCATTGTGTTTCACAATGTACCACGCCTGCTGAGTCCTATCTGTAATGCTGTGTTTAGGGTGAAACTGCTGTCCTAGATGTTACTGCTCAGAAAACAGCCTGTTGTCATGTAAGAAGATAATGAGGATGGTAATCTGATTAGTAAAAAGATGCAGTGTCATTGCATCTTTATTATCATATTTTAGCCATCTGTGATGACATTAAAGCTACGCATCAGAACTGTGGCTTTTTATTTTTATTTGTTTACAATATGCAATGATGCACTGAAACCACAATATGTAAATTAAAAGTTATTGTTTTTGCACTTAATTATGTAATGCAAATAATGATTTTTTCTGTATGGTCTGTAGTGAAAAATCTCTAGTAAACAGACAGTTTTTCACATTTTCCTAGACTTCAGTCTTTTTCCTTTCTCTGCTTGTGATTTCTCCTGCAGTAATTTTGAGAATCTTGTCTGTATCACAACACTACTGACTAGTACGTCGGCATGCTGCAGCATTTGCCTGTCACTCTGCTTTCAGTGGCTGCAGGCCCTATGAATATTCAGATTGTCTCTTAATTAAAATGTTCCGTTTGTCTCCGCCCCTTTGGCATGTTGTGACTGGGCTTCTGCCAGCTTGGCCTCCTGCTGAGGTACTGTCACATAGAATCTAGTCAAGAATACCAGATAATGAATATCGAATAAGTTGGGAATTTCAGAACAGTGTAACAACCGTCTCCCTTAATTTCCTATCTCTAAACACCAAAGGTTTTCCTTGTCAATTTTTTTAACCCAAGAAAAATTGGTGACACGAAGGACAAAATAGAAAGCCTTTAAACAAAACCAAATGATTACAACCAGTTGCATATTTGCAATGTTAATTTGAAACAGCTTTGGCTCACCTGGAGTAGAATGTTTGGCTTTGGAAAATAGGACATCTGGAAGGTAGTCTCTGAGATTCAGTGAGAAAATATCATCAAAAAGAGTAGCTTTACAAATCTCTGAACATCTTAATAATTGTGGTCTTAGTGTTGGATTATTTGTATCACTGTAGATTAGAAGTTCAACAGGCAGTGCCTCCAGCAAATGTATGCTAGCAAGTAATCTGTGCTAGCAAGTAATCTGTTGACATGGCTCGGAGCGCATCTTTTCTGTGTTTAGATGCCTCTTTCTGTTAGCATTCTTGCCATTCACTCATATCAGCAGGAGAGGCTTAAAATGAGACCTCAGCTCCGCCGAGATTCTCCCAGCCACAGTTACTAATAGCTACTGAGCAGTGTTGTTAGGTGACTGGTTTTGTATGCATGCGTTGCACGAATATGATTAGATCTGTAGAAAGTGTCGCCTTTCTGGGCATATGTGGAAAATAGCTGTGATGTATTTCTTCGTTTTTTATGGCTTCCTCAGTGTCCCTGTGCTACACTCCATCGCTACACTACTCCGCTCACCCGCTATTATTTTAAAGGGAAGCGGACGAGGATTTTTGTAACGTGACAGGGCCGTGGGGAACGTGTAGCTGAGAAGGGAATCGGCGCGATATCCATTGTCGGCCTGCCGTAGATGGGCATAAACTGGGAGATTAATTCGTGCGGAAGGCGTCTCGCGTCTTGCGGGGGAGGGGGGGGTGTGAATTTGTTTTTGGTTGTGGGAGGCCACGGTTTGTTAGACAGATAATCCCCACACACTGCATGTGGAAATGGGGAATTAATGCATATGAAACGGATATGCTCGGAGAGCTCGTCTGTATCGGATGCATCATAATTGGCAGTCAGCGATTCCATGCAGACGAGGATCTCTGCTATCGTCATAATAGCAGTTTAATTTAGAATCGCTATGATCTACAAACCCATGCAGTACGTGTTCACACTGAATATCTACCTGCTTATAACCTGTTTCTTGATGTCTTGGCCATTAGGACGCTGATTATAGACGGGATACTTTGATTACTGCTTGGTCGCTAAGCAATAAAAGGGTGTGGGGTGATTGTAAATGTGTTCCCCAGGTGGCAACCACCTTAGCTGAAAGGGAACACGGTATGAATATTTGACCTCAGCCTTCTTCATACTTGTCAGCTGGTTCTGTAGGGAAATGCTCGTCTAACTGCAGAGCATTAGCAAGAAGCCGGCCACGACGCTTACACACGTCAAAAGGCATACACATGTCAAAAGGCCGCGCTCACAGGACGAACACACAGCACGCCACGCGACTTGTCCCGCTCCTTTACAGGTCCTTCTTCCAAACGTCAGCGAGCCAAATGCTCTCGTACCTTCCGTGAGCACCGAAGTCAAAATTGTTTTTATGACATAAGGAGCGAGTGCGCCGCTGGGACATGGCGGTCCGCAGATAAAGTGTGTACTGCGCTTATCTGCTGGGGAAAGCTCCAGGTAGGAGCACGCTGAAGGCTTTGCTGCCATCGCCGTAAACAGTGGCCGTGTCAACACCACACGGAGCCCGGCTTCCCACCGCCGCAGCGGTGCGAGAGCCGAGTGTAGGACGAATTATTTATATGCTCTTCTCCTCCGAGGCCTAACCTGGCAGTCTCCCATCTCCTCAATATACTGGAGCATGACGCCAGTCCGCGTGCTTCCATTAAGGACTGAAGCATAGCCCGCCGTGTTTCCCGACAAGCGTCTCGCTTGAGAAACACTCTGGGGGGAAAAAAAGAGATAGAAACTACTTTGATAAAGAAAAAATAAAATGTTTATTTGTTTTATCGGTTGATAATGCATTAAAAGGTACCCATCTGACCTGATCCGCTCCAGGTAAATACAACAGCAAATATGAGGTTATTCATCTGAGGTTTGTTACTTTTTTCTTTTTTTCTTTCTTTTTTTTTTTTTTTTTTTTTTTTTTAGAAAAAACACAAACAAATAAATAACAAAAAACCTGTTCTTGGCAATGGACCCTCCTATTCCTTCTGTACAGGGACTATCAGCAATTCTGCCAAGGCATTAAAATGCAATCCAAAGTACAGTCAGACATTCCACAGAACACAACTATACGTTACATATCATATCACGTAGCTATACTTATTTATATAAAAATGTACAGTATCACATTTTTGTGTCTCAGTGCAAGTTTAGGAAAAAATAAACGAAAAAAAAAACTTTTGCCTTCCCATATTCTCCTGTGAGCCAGCTTTGCTAATGTCATCCGAACCCCAAAGTTGTTTTGGTCATTTAAGTTTTCAGAGAACAATAAATAATTACATGATACATTTGTACTGTCAAATAGCAGCAGCATGTTCATCTCAGCTTTTGAAAATTGTAGCCACGAACAACAGTGCAATACTGTTACCGCCATCGTTACGAACAACAGTGCAATACTGTTACCGCCACGAACCACCCCAAAATACCGGTAATACGGAAAAAAACAACTATCATAGTAGTAATCTGATTAACAACAGCAACAACGACAACAAAAGAAATCTCAAACATACCCCCTCCAAATAAACCAAACAAACAGCCCTCAAGTGTATGTACATGTCCTCTCAGTCTGATGTTATTTACAGTTTAGCATCGAGTTCTCTGGCTTTGTTTTCCTTACGTTTTTTTGTTTTGTTTTTTATTCCAAAGGGAGGAGTGAGAAGGCAAAGAAGTGTCCGAGCAGAGGGGTGTTGTTGGGGGGTTGACTGGGGACGTGGAGGTGGGGGACGTGGGGGGAAGTACACTATCAGCTGGTGCAGATGCTGTTGATGGTGATGATGGCTGGGTCCACCAGGCCCATCTCCTCGTGCTCGTTGACGCAGAGCTGGTAGCCACAGCCCCGGCGCCGTTTCAGAGGCGTGATCTTGGCGTCGGGCTTGGCACGCGGCGGAGGCAGCAGGAAGCCCACGCTGCCAGCAATCAGCATGTGCCAGATGCTGTGGATGTAGAAGTAGTTCTCCTCGGTCTCCACAAAGGCGTAGAGGGCCACGGCCGAGGCGGCGATCATGGTGCCGGGGAACAGGAAGAAGACCCATCGCTTCCAGGTGGGCGGGTAGCACCGGCGGCGACGGATGGTGCGCACGGTCTGAAATATGCGCGGCCACAAACACACACACACACACCCAAGAGTATAAGAGCAGTGGGTAACATATGCCATTTACATAAACAATGCTGCTTCTTTGATTAAAAATGACACTCAGGATGAGGCACAGGATAACGGTCTGTATAATGTAATAATATATCACCAAGCATTTGTAATTTATGACTTTACCAATTTCAGAAAATGACCTTGATTGATTGATTGATTGAGCCATCAATCAATAGACCAACTGATCGATCAGTCAATTTAACTTTATTGTCTCCAAAGGGCAATTTGGCTTGTGGTCAACCATCAACCACACACAAAGAGAGCATCACAATAACATCTATAAGAACACGGGTACACATAACATACCCTCATACCATCATAATATATTATCTTGAGTGCACATAGCAAAGATTGTACTCAAAGATATGTAGGTTGCAGGGCCATCCAAATGAGACATTCGAAGTTCCTTCACCATTATCTACATGTCATGAACCAGTATCATATATGGAATCTATAGCCACGCAGTACTTCAGTTTCCATGGAGCCAGATAGGAGAACTGACCAGCAACAGTGCTGGAGACCAGTCCATGCCCACGTCACTGCCTCCCTTGACACCACAAACTCCATTATTCCCTATCACCCAGGCTTTCATTGCCTGCCATTATCGGTAATGCAAGCTCTTCCTGCCGGACCAGTTCTCAAACGAGCACTCACTGCTTCGGGATGACCTGCAGTCTTGAAATCTACCTCCTCCACAGCTTCCCACAGTGCGTGCCGTTCCTCCCCCACCCCCCCACCCCCCGCTGCCGCAGCACGTACGAGTTCAATTGTGGCTCGACCCCTTTTGCGATGATAATGCAACATTTGAAGGCGGCAGATAAGCCGCGGCCGCTTTCCCCGATGTCCTCGCACTGGCAGCTTTAACCGGTGCGCGGCCTTGCCAAAGGCTCCGCGGACAGACCGGGGTGGCTGTCCCCAGACGCCACAGCAGGGGAAATGCGCTACGCTGTCCTTCTGGGTATTGTGATCTACTTCCACTTTCTACTTCTTAGTGATCGCTCCGTACAACAGCAGAACTAGTCTCTTGCCCGAAGTTAAAAATCCTTGGGGAGACAGAGGCTGTGTCCCTCAGAAGTCCCTTAGTCCATGTCCGAGTGTGGAATGAATGGTGTGAAACATCTTCTGGTGTCATCGATTCGACAGGCTGTAATTACCCCAATCAAGCAATTACAATAGTCATTACTTTGGATCTTCAGAGAAGGACAGATTGCCTCACTTAGATGTTTCATGACATTTAATGAAGTTAACGAGTAAAAAAAAAAAAAAAAAAAAATCCAGAAAAGTGGAAAGAGATGGACAAACCTTCAAGTAGCCAATTAGCATTCAATTAAACTCATCTTTGTATGTAGTTAATAAAAATAGTTTTAAGAGACATATTATTCAGTATACTCTGAATCACTTAGTAATTTTATTGGGTAACACTTTCTGAAGGCTACATGACACCTACAGAAGCCGTTCCTTGACAACTGACTTAAACATACATAAACATTTATGAATGCCTCTGAAAAGGACCTGCCATAAAAGCTGCTTTTGTCAACTTTGATGTCAAGTTCCCATAACAACTGTGTCAAGTGATACAGAGTTTGGGTGACATTAGAATGTGTCATGACACTGAGTGGAGTGAAATGACAGCACATGATGAGAACAGACTGCAGCTCAGCAATTTTTTTTGGTATGTCAGGTTGACAATGTTGATGACACGTGAAGCTGCGGTAAGTGAAGCTTACCGGTAAAGTGAAGCTACCGGTAAAATTAAACACAAGTGAGGAGATGCTCTGTAATATCTCATGTAGTGTGTTTTGTATGCTTATGTAAATGATTATGCATGTTTATGTCAGTTGTCATGAAAGGCTTATGTAGGTGTACATCATGTAACCTTCTAAACAGTGCCCTTCAGAAATGAGTCAGCCTTTATTGTAACTAATATAAAAGATATGTGTGTGTCTGACGAGGCTAAACTAATAACTAATAATCATTTATTATTGTCCATTTACAATGTAGCTGCAATCAGAAACATTCACCGTTTTCACATATACTGAACTGCTATATCAAAAAACAGGAAAATTGCCTTTCGCACCGTGACAGTACCGTTAGACGCACTGTCTCCGCACTGCTGCAGAACCCTCCAGCTCTCTTATACATATGCCTCTATTAGTCAAGTAGGTCTTTCCTGTCAGTATAACACAGAGGAACCTTGACAGTTATTATACTTTCTATGGAAAAGAAGTTTTTTTTTTATGGTATCTCCAATGGTTTGTCAGCGTCGCTTCACCCTTCTTCATTTCCACACCCACGCAGCCGCCAGGCTACGCGCTACGTCCAACCAGGGTTCCCTCCAACCCCCTCCTGTCCTGTCCACACAGCGGTACAGAAGTCTTCTCCGCCTTTCCTCCTTTATTGCTGAACTTTTGACATGGCGGGCTTCTCTAGCGCAAACTCCGCTTCCCCGCTACGCCTGGTTGCGGGTCCTGCGTGCATGCCAATGTGCCTCCTCCCGCCTACTCCAGAATGCAGAACATATCCATTTAACAGGCGACGGTTGACATGAACCGTTCTACGTGATGACACTTTCTGGTTCTCGCTCTTCGTGGCTGGCTGCGTGCCAGAGGTGTCATCTGAGAACGATGCACATATCTCATGCCCTGTGCAAGAATGCTCACCCCCGAAACACTGGGAAAGCCCCGATCACAAATTCATCTCTCACATCTGAGAATCTTTCATACCTTCACGACAGGACTTTCTCCTATCACCCCGAGAACCTAATATCTCACTCTGAAACCCAATTGTCGTGTTTATTGAGCTGGTTTATGAGAACTGACAGCATTGCAAACTGCTGTAAGGACAACTGAGCTCAGAATCAAAATAACAGGCTTCCTTAAAGAGCAATGCATTTTTTTCGTTACCTAAATGCTTAATCTTTGGTGGAATTGTATGCCGTCTGTTGCATTGTGCAATTGCTTAGATAACTGATGTTGTACTTAATAGATTGCTAAAACAACCGGCCTCCCCAGAAGACTTACACAGAGATACAGAGAACATGGATAAAAAGCTTTAAAGCTTTGAAGCGTATCTCTGACATGAAGACTAATTCATATAAAGGTAATAAATAGATCTTTGGATCTGGGGAATATCTGTGATTGTCCTGCACTAACAAAAAGTTAAAACAATTTCATATTTAAAGCTTTAAAAGGACCAAGCAATGTATTCTAGATCCCTGATACTACATTCAACCAGCAGCAGAATGTCTGACAAAATGCAACATGAATGAAAAACAGGCTATTAGTATATAAAAAATATGTAATATGCAAATATTACAAGTTTCACATGCTATGAATTTGTGTTCCATTATTATTAAATGTAGGTATGTTTTGTGGGGATTTCAGCATACAAACATCATACTTAACATGCATATATCAAAATATTTCCTCTATTCTCCCCTAACCCCTCTTTTACATTAAATACAAGGAATTCATTTAATCATATCAAAGGTTATTGTTTAAAGTTCTTAAATATAGCCCCAAGCATCAAAATAACTGTGTGACCAAATACGATCGATTCCCAGTCCAGTGAATTATATGATCATAGTTCACAAATACCAGTATTGTACTTATTGGCTGACCAGCTAGCAGGCTGGCCTAGAAGAGGCTATTTGTCCAACTGACTGACACCCTTTGCTGTGTAAACATGTACATAGAATGAGTCTTATCTCTGTGCAGAAGCGAGCTTGGCATGTCATGTGGGAGGTTCATAATGACTTTAATAGCTAGCATTTATTAAACAAGGCAGTCAAAACTGCTTAAATAAACACCTTGGTGTTGCCACTTTCAACATAAGAAAAAGCTGCATGCAATCATACAACATGCAAGCTGGCATAACTAATGTTTGGTGCGAGATTGAATGCTGTTGTGAGAGGGCCTGAATACCTTTGAAGTGCTGGCTACCTGTGCCACTTGTGTTTTCAGCAGTACAGCTCACGTTAATGCTCACGCTGTTCGAAATCTACCCTGTATAATAAATAATTGACTACATGAATTAAAAAAAAATTATGTAATTAAAAGATAAATACATAACCAAATAACATCAAACAGTCTAACAAGTCAAAGCTGTTTATTCATGTAATTATGAAAGAATGGAGCCATGAAGAAATAAATGAAGTGTAAACAAAAATAGGTGGGGCCACAGTTTTGTGCTCCCACTTTAAAAGACTGCGTAAGAGGGGTTTGAGGAGTTAAACAGACACTATGGTTAAAACAAGGGAACAATGAAATGGAGAAAATAATGGCGATCAGATAGTAGGGTACCAGGCCTATACATCTTCAGCAGTGTAATTTATTCGGTTATGATCATTTAGCAGACAATCTCCACCTGAACTATATTACTGTACTATCATAATATACTGTTACTGGGTATCCCTGATCCTCTTCCTATTGCTCTTGTTTGTATGAGCACCACTAGCCAATGTTAGCCAAAGAAAGTGTTCCGTTTGACTCTGGTCCTTCCAAAGTTTCGTCTTTACATCCAGGGCACTTGCCACTGCCACCTTTGGCTTGCTCTGCATTTCCGGGTTTAGACCTCGTCCCAGTCATGATTGACCCCACGATTGGTCAGTTACTTACTTGTTTTCATTTACCATGTGTTTCTCTGCTCACCGTTTTCTTGCCCTCTCATTTAGTTCTCAGCCCCTCATGGTTTGCACCTGTGGTTAGTTCATTTCTTTGTTATTTAAACCCTGTGTTTTCAGTTTGATTTCACTGGTCTTTGGTTTCCTATAGCCTATCCTGTTTGTGACAGAGCCACTATCTTTTGTAACCTGTTGTTCGCTGTATTTATCTGTTTGTCATGTCTTCGGCCGTTTTCTGAATTGATAAATTGACCCTGGACCGTCTTAACGACTATGATGCTGGATTTGCCCCTAATGAATCTCGCTCTACTCAGTACATTCATTCTACAGATCCTGTAAAGCTTCTTTCAGACAGACCCTGTTTTTACAAGCACTACGTACAAATTAGATACCTTTTTAATTACATAGTGTATAAAACATTTTATCAATATGACACAACCCTGCATTGTAAAAGATGGTTGGCCACACTAGTTACTCTATGTAACGTGCACAAAGTAGAGAACCAAGGGGCTCGATGTTTTAACGTTTATCGCTTGCTGTGACTGAAATCAACAACTGAAAAGTACAACGTCGACTAATAATTTGGCACTCCACACCACAGATCACTTGCAAGACAGCTTTTAGGAACAGAGACACATTTCTTGGCAGTAAGAGGCATTAAAACACTCAGGTTCAGTGCGTCCTTTGGAGATTTCCAGGTGTTTCAGACGTACCTCTATGAAAAATGCTGTGCGTTGGACAGTGGCCCAATTAAACCATGCTTACCTGTCTTTATTATTAGTTTTTTAGATGTTAAATGCATTAGACTCAAGCTTTTTGTGGTTCAGTTTTCACATTCTCCTTCATGCATTCTAAATCTGTAAGGCTATGTGGCTACATTTATGATCCTGAATAACAGAATAAAGTGCACTGCAAAATGGAGAAATTCTGACATTTATTCATGGATATAGTATATTCAGGAGAAGCATTCATCAGCAAAATAGACTTTATCTCCCTCCATCCTGAAGGATCTGAGGGAGAGCAGATATTGATTGGATGACACACAACTAGATGGCTGTTTGACACTTGGCATGTCAGAATACTGGCATTTTGCACCTCAAATCTAGTTACCGCTTTCCGAAAGCTCGGTGCCGCAAACAATTAGACCACATTGTGAAGCAAGGAACATCTCGTATGGGCTATTTTGGGAAAGGGTTTAAGGCTGTTCACACCATCACTCGCCTGTCTGTGTTTTCTCTAGGCGTTCTGCCATATGAAAGCCCTACGCTTGAAATATTTATTTCTTTACTTTGGCAGCCGTGATTGAAGTGTTCAAAGTTCAGCGCCTGCTTCCATTCCGACAGAAGGGTGTGCGGGGCTCAGGAAGGCCCTCCGCAGCAACAACGGCTATGCAAATCTATCACAGGCCTCTCTCCATCTCTCTCTCTCTCTCTCTCTCTTCTCCACGTTTAATCTCTTTCTCCACCTCTTCCATCACACATTGCTCTCTCTCTCTCTCTCTCTCTCTCTCTGCCTACCTCTTCCATCACACATTGCCTCTGTGTGACTGAAGTTCTATGCTCTGCTCCACTGATCTAATCTGAGCTGGCCTGCGCGCTCCCACAACGCGAGGCCTGGCCGGAACAACGTGGCGGACAAGCTGATATCAGCCACGTTTTAACAGATAAACCCGCGGTACAGGCACCGGGTCCTGCTGCACCGTCACAGGCTACATGAACCGTAGTGTTGGACTGAGAAAAAGAAAAACACACAACTAAGGGATGCTTTCAGATACAGCTCGACACAGGATCAAAGAAACGAGATTGTTGATCGTAACGCAAGCCACAGGGACATAAATACAGGCCATTATGTGGCAAATATATGATGGCTGGCTGTGATTATGACGCTGCTCATTACCTAGGGTCACATTTCATCCCATTATTACCCCTTAAGTTGCAAATGAAAGTAGCATGAAAGACATTTTGGAACAAAGACATGTTAATACTGTTGAAACATGCTGTAAAACTACCTCAGTATGCTATAGCAGAGCTGTGTTATGGCTCCCTGCGATTACACCCGCCAATACCACATACTATTCTCTTTCTCGCCAGATTTACCATTCTAAGAATTGTGTGTTCCCATTTTCTATATCTATCATTCTCAACAATCACTATTTCAAAAGTCCCTATTAAAAATAGTCAGAGATAACGATAAATAAACAAAATGGGGGCATTGCATAAATAAACAAACACACAAACCTGTGGCTATGTAGGTACAAAATGCAGGTGTGGTATGTAGTTATATATCTGTACCACACTGTAAAGATACATACGATACATTCAGTAGAGCTTGCACTGCTATGATCCAACAACCTGCTACAACCACATTTACTGCAAATAAATCACCAGCACAGCACGGCCATTGCAGTGCTGCAAACCTTTACTCTGCTGTATACACGTGTGCGCATCAATTTCTGTATAATGAAACTCCAGATGCATGCTGGGTACAAATCTTTATTTCTAACCTTATTCAAGTTTCATGTTTTTCATATAAATGCAGAGGTAAGGGGAAAAAATAATCAGACTGAAAATGTCTGACATTGTGCCTTTTGCTTTGATTACTCCGTGTTCCTCACACAGACTGTACAGACTGTCCCCCCCCCCTCTCTCTCTCTCTCTCTGTGCATTTCTCAATCGATTTGTGTGGTAGGTGGCCACATGCGATGCATGATTCATACTAGTCACTGCCAGGACACCTCAGGAAGACACTTTATGAACTTCCTGTTGGGTCAAAATAATGCTTATGCCATCACTACCTCAACGTTTAGGTCAGCATCTGGAAAACATTACTGTAACGTGTGAATGAGGAATCTACATAAACATGTGAAACCAAATGTCTGTCTTAACACATTGCCTCTGTGACCTCTGCTTCCCACTTACATCCACTTGTGATAATGTACATTGTCATAATGGAAACCGCATGTTTTAAAAGATTATTTGCAAAATTAGTATTCAGTCTTCAATCTTTAGTACTTTCCACAACCATTCAACTGTGAAGCTTACACATACACATATTATAACTAATTACAGATTAAAGAAACAGTAGAATGAGTAGATGATTTTGTCTTTCACAAATTCCATTGTCTGGACCAATTGTCAAAAACTTACTTTGCTTTGTAGCATCTGAAATTTTGTTTCATTTGCCAAGACTGACATATGTCAGTGAACAGTATTTCATACACTAGCAACCAATGCAATGTCCGCATCACAACGATCAAGGTCTGTGTATACTTAGCTGATTCGTTACGAACATAGAAGCGACTATCTGATCATGTAAGAATGTCAGTTTCTCCATGTCAACATTTACAAATAAAACTCACTACTTTTCTTCCAGTGGTATTCAAATAGGCAGCCAGTGTGATACGATACTGTACTTCAACAGAAAAAAATAAAGTCCATCTCCTGTTATTTTTCAGTCATGACAATGGAGGAACTCTTATAATGCGAGTGGAGGAGGAGGATGGGGCAACATTATGTATTATGTGCAATTACGACATGGCCGTTAGCCGTCGCTTCTTTTCAAGCTGTAGCATTTCAGAAACAGCACGTGAGCTGTCCCAGTAGGTGTGTGTGTGTGAAGGTCACACTGGCCAAAACTGGTTTTATGTTGTTTTGAAAAGCAACACTAAACGCTTCATTTCATCTCATTTATTGATTTGTTTGATACTCTTAACCGCAGAAACTTACAATCACTTTTCGAACCCAGAGGCACACGTCTTTGAAGCAACATGAGGTCAAAGCACATGGGCTCTCCAAATCTGGGATTCACACCCCAGAACCTTTCAAATGCTGTGCTGTCAGTGACTCATGACAGACTGTCACTAGAGTGTTATTAAAATGGAATACTTGGACTCAATTACTTTTCCAAAGACAATCCATGTTTTACAGCTTAAACTTTCATCTAGATCTTTAAGAAAAATGAAACAAAATCAGACTGTCACTTGCTTGAATGGTAACATCGCAATATGTGTTGCTTTGATATCTTGCACTTCCACAAATAACTAACTGACACCTTCCAAGAACCCATCCCAAGATTTGGGGCTGTACGTCATGTCATATTCTGTTTGCAGATTTCTAGTTTAGGCTTTTAATACTTATTTAATAAATCATCCACATATAATAAATCGAGAATAAGAGCCTACAACACACCCTAAAACACACATGTTCCTTGTGCTGGCCATTAAACTAACCAAGGTGCCATTCCACATTCGTCCTCTCTGACAAGTGACACAGATACACTTCACTGCGCTACAATAACATTTATGGTGTATTTTACACAGGCACTTCTGTTCAGATTACGCAGCCTTTCTTATTGCAACCGAGATTAATCTGAGTTTAAGCATTATTCAGTACCTGATAGTCTGTCACACTCCCAGGCTTACGTAGAATACTGTGTACTAAACAGTACTGTGTATTGTTTTGTACTACTGGAATATATATGGGATTTCTGAATTATTTTAGATATTTAGATATTTTATTTTACATGGAAGCCCTATTAAATTCATGTTAAAATTTTACATATGTGATGTTTGGGACATGACAGGGTGCGCAGACATGTGCAGGTACAGCAAGGCTTTAATAAGATGGCAACAAGACGAGACGAGAGGTCAAACACAGAGAGCCGAATATCCAGAAAAACGTAATCCAAAGGCAGTCAAAAAACACAACCAAGACAACCAAATCCGAAGGGCAAATCCAAAAAGAAGCAGGGTCAGAAGTACCATGAGACAATAAGTTAATCCAAGCCCACCCAGCATGCTTACTAAGATTCAGTAATACTTCGCAAAGTCCCAAGGTAGGATCCAGGTATAAATGTGTGTGCGCTAATAGTGAACAAGTGTGAGTTCAGTAATGAGGGGAGGAGGATCTGAGGAGTCGAGTTGTGGAATTCTGGGTAGTGGAGTTCCCATTCCCTGGATGCATGACAACACACCTCAAATAGCATTTAAAACCATGAGTAATGCAGTGCTGTGATATCTATACTGCAAATATAACTTGTCACCAATGACATTTTAAGAGGTCTTTCAGAAATCCAGAAATATATATACATAGTTCGATGTATTTTAAAAGGTCCGTAGGCATAGAGGAGCACGTTCAAATGTTGGTGAGGTATGAAACTTAAGAAGTCTGCCTATAACATCCCTGATTCATCCTGTTATGTCAGCCAGGCATCTGAGAAATCCCAGCAGCACACAAAATCCGACGCACATGCCTAACGTGATGTCAGCATATCGTAAATGCAGACCTCTTCATTTATAATAAACAAGTCAATACACATGGCAGATAGACAAAGGAACTAAGGCATATGTTTTAATTGGCCTGAAAGGCACCACATACCAGCGCCAACATCGCTCTGCTTTATCCAGGTTTCGATCTACCAACGCGTATGACCGAGAGGAAGCACCCTCGACCCAGTGTTTTGCGTTACTGCATCAGAGGCTACGCTCCTCTCCGCTCCCCTACGTCTATTACTTTTTTATCTGCTCACTTCAGGAAGCACATTAAGGCGCAGAGACGCGTTAGCAAAAGAGCAAGTTGGCTGATAATTGAACTATAAGGGCATGACTAATACCGGTCGGATGAAGCAATGTCAGCACCCTACGCCCGTCCTAGCTAGCACGCGACGGGGTATCTAAGATGAATGCCTGCCGCGTCGCTCCACGACAGCGCATTCGGAGCAAAGGGCCGCACGTGGACCCGAGTTGCTCAGAGTAACTGAGCACGTAGCAAATAATAACAGATGCCACAGCATCAGAGCAGCAGGTCAAGAGAGAGTCAGCACCAGGACTTAGCTTTGGCACTTTGCTGTGCTCTCGGACAAAAGCATAAAATTTTAAGATGCGCCTGGAATGTGGTGCATCTTCTTTTACAGTTATTCTAAAGAACGTTAGTTTTACAACTTTGTGTTTCATGACTCTGCGGTTGCATGAAACTACGGTCCTTCCCACACTATCCTTAGCTTGAAGAGAATGTTTTTGCCAAATCTTTCCGAGCGCAAAAACACATTCTTAACCCACGCCGCAACGTCCCAACCTCATCTACACTCTACGGCTGACGAGTCCCAGCGAGGAGTCCACCACCAAACCTGCGCCGTCATAACTTTCTGCTAGCGGCTTTACAGATTTTAAGCAGATAACCTATGAATCATTTACCAGTCTGGCAGTTTAATCTGAGGCTCTTACCCAGGCAATGGCCATTATGCCCAAGGCGAAGAGGCTGGGTCCTAGCAGATTCCACAGGCCATGGCGGTCCAGCTGCAAGGCCATGGAGAGTGACATTGCCCCTAGCAGGTACAGGACCTGGGTGGAGACAGGAGCCATAAAGTTTCTGGGTTATTGTTAAGGATCTTACCAGTGCCCCATGTGCTGAGGGGTGTCTGTGTCCAGTTGGGAGCAGTGTGCTGCTGCTGAGGTCACCTTCAGCCTGTAGCTGGACTGGCAGTGGAGGTACAGTAGGTTCTGCTAGAAGTAGCTCCACCCTCACTACTACCTCCAAAGCCCCGTGTTGGTATGGTTTGGTAGATTTAATTAGTACCCAGATGTTGAGTCTTTCAGCAAAGACACACACTCACACACGCACTCCATCCACATATTCCATTTTCATTCTTGATGTGTTTTATTCCCTCTCCCTCCCTTTCCTGAACAGCTAATAACTAAACCAAGGAAATGCCAAGCATCCTCACAGACACACATACACCTAAAATGCTGTCTGTTTAGTGCAAAATGACTGTGAAATGTTCTTACCAATAAAAACAAACGTGACAAATTGCTAACATTCATTTCCTGTATTGCAGCTCTAAACAAGGTGAGATAAAACACATTCTCCTGCATATCTGAGGATGTTCTCCTGTCCGCTATAAATTATTCCAATTGACAGAATCCTTGGTTTAGAAAAAAACAACAGATTAGGGTTTTACTCGAGGATACTGCATATTCAGTACAGTGTAACCGGCAAATAAACTGTGACTTAACAGTACTGAAGTTCTGAAGGTCTGTATGACTAACTACTCAAGTAGCCCAGTAAAGCCAAGTGAACCCTACCTGTTTGATGATGGATTTGAGTCTGGCCATTGCGATAACTGTGACCCACACAGACATGAGGGAGCCGAGAAAATCGCAGAACTGAAGGACGTCATACTCCATGATGCAGAAAACCACAATGCCAGGCTGATCACAGGCATGGTAGAACTAGATAATGCATAAATGAAAGAGAGAAAGAGCGCAAGAGAGAAGGAGGACATTGTGTTACCTTTCTTATCTTCCAGCAATCACACTCTATAACGGAGAAGCCAGGACTTCAGCTCCCAGCAACCCCTGCTCCCATCACCTGAATCCCCCCCCCCCAAACCCCCAACTGCCATTTTGGATTTATTAGCGAGTTTAATAAATCACTCGCACTGTCCAGTCAGCTACTCTGCTGCTGTCCTCAATCCTGACAATAGCCAAACAAGAGAAGCAACTGTATAGATAAATGGTAAAGTCGCAACGGCCCGTTTCCCATTTTACTACAGTCTGGTGTCTACAGAAGCACTCACGGTGGAGAAGAACATTGTGAAGATGTAGACGGAGGCCTCCAGCAGGTAGTGGCTGCGGATGGCGATGGCCACTGGGGGGACGAACATCAGGTTACTTAGGCAGAGGAGCAGGGTGGACAGCAGCTGAAATCCATACGAATAGGCCTCTGTGTTGTCCGTACAGCCCCAGCCTTCCCAGCCTGGAAGACACACGGTACACACGCTTAGAGGACTCACACTGGGGCTGAGGCCTTTAAAAAGGCTCCAGTGGAAAGGCAGTTGCAAGATCGCTTGCAAGATGCTCCACCCCAGCAAACAACAACAACAACAAAACACTATCATAGTGGTGGTAAGATATTATCGGGGCTATTATTTGTGATTGCCAGCAGAGAGTGTAACACCACAACATGCTTGCTTGCTTGGGTGACTTGCTGAACTTAAATCCACACACAAACATGCACAACCATTAATACAAAACACACACACCTGAATAATACCTCCACAACCTACTCAAACACCGGGACAAGAGAAGCACACATACACGCACAATAGGTTCATAAATATAGATTGGATCCTGTAAGCCTGTCGTTATGTAAACGATGGGGGGGGGGTAGAGACGCATTGCACTGCTTTCTCACCAGCACCTTTCTTGCACATGAAATATGAAAACAACCAAAACACTTTATAGCTGCCTAATCACTACAACCCCAAACAAGAAAGGCACAGTACGCTTTAAGATTAACTGGGTGTCAAAAGAGACGACCAGTCGTCGCTCTTTAAGACACTTGAGAAGAAAGGCTGCACGCGCATAAAAGGGCGCGTTGCTTATGCGAATTAAAAAGCGATTTTTCCCCCCACAGTGAACTGTTTGTGCGCAAATATTCAATGGTAGGTCACGCGCCTATGCATATAACAATAGAATTCGAGCGCCAGATTCCAACGGGAGAAGCAAAAACCACGACGCACGAGGGAGGTAATTGAGAAACCGTGATTAGCATTTCCTAGCCTTACCACGTGTCCTCTAATTAAACAACAATTTGATTTGTGAGCTCTTATTCACAGGAAGATATGAGTGACATGCGCGTGGCTGAATCATTAAACTCAACCTGCCAATTACCATGTGATTGGCGTTCGACTGTCGAGAGGGGCGATTGCGGTGAAATTACAAAATAGCTCAGCGATTAAAATCACATTAACCTTTAAACTGATTGCAGTGCGAAGTGTAGTGATAAACTGCATAGAATGAAACAGGTTGAAAGCCTCTTGAAATTCGTGACATTGCGTTCGTGAATGGATTTTAAAGTTCAGATTAGTTTTATTTTTTAAATATTTATTTATTTGTTTCCTAAGGAGCGATTTACGAAGCGGGAAGGAAGGTTTTAGTTTCAAAGCTGGTCACCTGCTTTACACTCGCATGCCGCATACAGGTAGTTATTGGTCCGGAGGAGCTTGCACTGTCCGTACGTGCCACAGTCGTTAATACACGGTGTAAGATATGAGCGTAGATATACTTCTGATGTTATATTGGAACACGCCTCGTACCTGCAGTAAACAGTAAAGAGCATTAGTCGAGAGGGAATAGACAGTATTGAAGAATAAGCGTTCTCATGGGAGCTTGTTTTAAACAACCTTCCTCTGACTTTGAGAGAAAGGCATATTCAAATATTTCGCCTGAGAATAGCTGAGACGGATCATCTGCTGAAAGTTGAAAGAGTTCAAAAAATCTAACCGAGTAGATTCCACAAAAATAAAAAATCAAGATAAAAACTAGATGAAAAGCGACCTTAGGTTTAAGGACACCTTCCACATCTTTTGAAGCAGTGAGACACGGGGGTGTTTTCCCCATTGTGATAGCTAGGACTTAACAGCGTGTTGGCAGTTTTCAATGATGGTTTCAAACTTTGAACTCAACTCTCCAGTTCTTTATAATTTCATGTTTTTTTTTTATTTTTATTTTTTTTTATATCTGTGTGTTTCTGAAAGAGCCTAATGGTTTTGGAATCGCAAACTGTGTCAGCCTTGAAACATTTCAGAGAAACAAAGACAACAAACAAGGATTTTACTAAGTAAATACATCGATATTATTCATATTTAAGTGAGACCAGGCCAGTGGCCAACATGAAGGACAAATAAAGAGATTTGCTATGCCTGTGTAGAAAAGCTAGTGTGCAAGCCTGTGCTTCCTTAAGCAGCTATGGGTTTGGCAGTGGCGTGTTAATACTTACCCATGCTCTGTGGAACAGAGAGATCGAAGGCTGAGGTACCAGGTTCCAGTCTGGGGGTACGGGATCCGGAGCTTTGTAATATTTGTAGTGGTGTTCACGGTTAGAAGAAATCCCGAAACAGACTCTGTAAGAGGCATTAGAAGGCTAAGCTACCACTAGGTCATCTCAGAGTCCACGTCTCGGAGCTACTTCATTTCGACAAGTATGCAATACATATGAGGAATTTGTGTCGGTGAATGCTAACAGAAATGTTATTTAACTAAGAAATTAATAAACTATATATGTATATACGTTATATATATAAGTATGTATATATACAGTGTGTATATATATATATATATATATATATATATACACACACACACTATCATTTCTTATATATCTTTCATGTATCTTACAAGAAGAGCAATGTGGGGAAAATAAGTGCATCTGAATATGTACATATGTGCTGTTCTGAGCAGAACAGGGCAAACAAAATATTATTTACAGGCTATTACAGGATGATATGAATCCTGTACAGTTTTACAGAGCAGGGCGGCATTATTGTGCAGAGGTGGAATAGCCTCAGCTTGTGCCACAGTGCTGCTGGTTTGGGAGAACCAGTTTAGAGTGCTAGGTGTTTGCTGCAGTTAATGAGTGCTATAGCTCTGGGGAACAAGCTGTTTGCATGTTTGGTTGTGCTGGCCATGATGGCTCTGTCTTCTCCCAGAGGCTGGAAGAGGTGACGTCCAGAGTGGGAGGCGCCAGCTATAGTCTTGCCAGCACACCTCATGACCCTGCTGTTGTAAATGTCCCGAATAGCTAGAAGGCTTCAGCCATTGATCCTCTCCGGTGTCCTGATCTCTATTTGTCTGTTTTGCCTGTGTGTCTATCGTGACAAAGACAAAAAGGGAACTAACCACAGGTTCTACTTAAACATGTCTTACCAGATTCACATTTCACAGAGGAGTTCTCTCGAAGGGATAGCGGCATTCCGTGATTCAGGCAGCCGAACACAGTAACATTCTCTCCTTTCACCGAGGACTGGTGAAAACAGTAACACCACATTTGTTAAAAAACAGGGACATCATACAGTAACAGTAAAGAAATGAATATATCAACAAATTCCATGTTTCAACAAACTAAATATTGATGGATATATGGATATGCAGATTAGCTAGCATAGCATATTTGTGATTTCCTTATGTTTTTAGATAATGCGTGCTCTTGGAGTTGCGCGCGAGCAACAATAAGGGGGAGAGCATCTGGAAGCATATGCCCTCCGAACGTCCGCAGCCATCTGAAAATAAAGATGTTCGCCCTCGCGTCTCCCTCGGCACATGAATAATAGAAAGGGCTCGGCGAAGAAGCGAATCCAGGACACGAGGCAAATTAGCGGCTCTTGTGCAGGCATTTCAGAGAGAACGCGCGAGCGCGCGAGCGAGACCTAACGGAAAGTGTCACGTCCTTTTCGGCTAATCAGAGTTGTTAGAGAATGCCGCGGGGCGCTAACCTCGCTGGGTGATGCAAAGTAAAGGGGTTTAATAATTGAGTTACTTGTGTTGTTGCTGCTACCTAATTATAGCGCAACAAGACATGATTGACCCCAAAAGAAGTTGCATTCCCCCCTGCTGGCTTCCAGAGAACTGAGCTCCCGTTCTGTAATTGAGGCCTGTGAGCTGATCACTGCTGAAGGGTTTTAGGATAGCTGTTCTATATCAAGACCCACGTCAACTCAAGCCTGAAGGTAGACGTCAGCCTACGCAGTGTATTAGTCGGTTCAGTTTCGAAAACAAGCCAATGTAAAAGGCAAATTAATTTATATGCTGAAGAAAAGGAGTGGATGGCAGTGATGCGATTGTGAAGAACTACACTGTCGAACAGAGACATCCATAAAGCCGATGCATTTATATTAATCACCATTACACAGATTGCCATTTTCTATGTTCGCTGTTGCTTTGTATGCACCAAGCACCACTGAAATGTTGATACTGATCCAAGCACCTGTATTGAGCTGGCCTCAGACCAGACTTCAATCTGGAAAGTACACTTTCAAACAATGACTGATGGCTAGTGGTCTTGAGCTTAGGGCACTCCTTGGCTGTCATTCAAACCACTCTGAGAATTAACAGCTGGCAAAAGTGTCCACTCCCATCCCGCCACAGGACTGACCACAGCATAGTGTACAAGCCGGCCGTCAAGATGGAAGACCACACTTACCACAATATGGCCATTATGTACACAGGAGAGCTCCTGCAGCCAATCACTGAAAGCGGCCAAGGTTACTGAGGGCAACAACTGATGAGGAACCAATGGTCTTTCATGTTCATTTTACACAAACCACAGTGCTGGCACTGGCTGATGTGTTTTTTTTTTACAGTCTATGGTCACGGATGGAAATCATGGCTCTCTCTTGACAGGAAATGCCCACATTATTTCTTGTCATTTCCTGTGATGAGATATTTCAAACAAGCAAAATTCTGCTGGGGATTCTTGGTGGGGGTTGAATTCATCACAGCTATTTTAGATTTGTTCAGTTTTTTTATTCATTTATTTTATTTACTATTTTCTTGACTTTTATTCCAATTAATTTAACTGACATTCGTTTTCCAGTGCATAAAGATAAAGCATAACAAAAAAGAATGTTCCAGTCAGTACAATGTATTTATGATTTCATAAAGAGTACAAGCTCATATGACAAGGAAATAAATTTTTCTTTAGAATAGCTGGAGAGGACATTAGTACTTCTCCTGTGGAACACACTGTTGAGATCTTCCACGCTGCAGAGATCATCCACACTGTAGGAACTTCCACAATGTAGAGATCTTTCACACTGTAGAGATCTTCAAAGCCTCTATTATTATAGCTGGCACAAACTGTATCATAGATATACAGTATATGCAACTTTACAAATGCATCACGTAAATCTAAGCCTAGAATAACTAATCATAAGCATAGTGGAACAGATATCACAGCAGTCATACATACAGTATAATTTCAGCATAATTTTTGTAAACCAAACAGTACAATAAGTATTTTGTGATTGCAGACTGATTTGCTACAATTAATGTTAAAACTTTTGGGAAACTGGTCCCAGATTTATTTTTAGGCAGGCATAAAGTATCATTTGCGAAGTATTATTGAAGCATTGTTCATTGCCACTGCTTTGCTAGGAACTATTGGTCTTCTCTGTAGCCCTTGTGTCCAAATGACCCTTCTGTGTGCTCACTGCTAAAACCAGTCTTTCACTGCTGTTTGGCTGGAAGGACATAATTACCCTGACAACGTCAGGTTCTTGGAACTCACAGTAGACGGCAAAGATCTGATGGCAGGTCTGAATCAGGTTCAACTTCAAACTGTCTAAAAGAGTCACACAGAGCTCCCTGGAGGAAACATTTCCACCCCATGCCCTAACAGACACACCGACTCACCTTCACACAGTGTGATTTCTCTCTTTTGTTCAATTGTGCACATGCAGAAGTGTGCACACACACAAATGTGTGCATGCACACACACACAAACACACACACACACACACACATGTCCCATTCTCTGGCTTTTTGCTACAGCTCATTAGCCCATCTCTCCCCTGCTGGCATGCAATCAGGCATGAGTGTCTGTTTGAGGACACTCCGTAGCTAAGGGTGCCGTGTGTGTGTGTGTGTGTGTGTGTGTGTGTGTGTGTGTGTGTGTATGTGTGTGCATGCATGTGTGCACATTGGCCTCATCATATTTATATTCGTACAGAAAAGAGGCCAAGCTACTCGGCTAAACACTCTGTTTACATTTCCACTGGTCCAGAAAGTCAATAGGAGGTTAAGCAACCCCTATGTGATTTTATTTTATGAAGGAAAAATCAACAGAGAAACAAGTTTGACCTTGTCCACCCAGCTGTGTCTCTGTGGCACAGCCGATGAGACAGCTAGAGCTGTCTCTAGTCAAGTCTGACTAGACCAATAGTCAGAATACAACTGAGAAAAACTGTTTCATTTCTTGTCAAGTATTTACAAAAATTTTCTTAGACGCTTTATAGACAAGTGATTAAATCTTCATGGACACAGAGGAAAACAACCATATTTTTAACATCAAAATATTATGTAATGGATGTTAAAAGGAATAAATACATTAAATCATCCATTCTTCAGTTGCAGCTACAGGCCAGACTAATGTTGGTGGGGTTGAATCCATGTCTTCAAATGTTAACTGTCTAACTGCAATTTCTCTTTAACTTCTGCACAACCATTTCCATGAACCTGTTTAGTAAATACGGGTAGGTGATGTCTGGAAATGCATACATGTATGGTATTGTGTCAAATTCCTAAGTGTTTGTATAAACAGCATTAATAAAGCATTTGCTGTATGCATGTACTGTATATTAAAAATGTTCTTAGCTAACCTGTCCTTTGGTCAAAACAGGTCGATCAATAAAGAGGACAATAAACGCTGACAAGCTACATAGGACACGCAACTCTTGCATAATCAATGAACTGACTTCAGAGTACAATAGTGGTACCAGGAGTGGTGGACAACACATTCTAATTGAGTGTATGGCAGGCTTCTCCAAGCATCTACAGACTAGATGCACCTACTGATGCAATCGGTTAGTATATGTTTGCCTGCTTGTAAGTGCCAAACAATGTGAAAGACTACTGCGTTTAAAGTGAACTCTCAAAGTCAGGTTGAATCAGCCAAATGTGAACACCTTTAAAGATGAATGCAGACATATTATACAGCCATCACCAGCTACATTAGAAACACGTATTTATTAGAAACACCTTGTAGGTGTCTGTAGCTTTCTGAGACTGAGGACATTTTGCATTAGCGATTTTCCAAGCTTCGTCAGTGGTCAAGTTCGGACCAGAGGGATACTGTTGTCTGGGTATTTCTGGCTGGGAGACAATTCTTGGCACAGCAGTGACACTGACTGTTGTAATACCCCAGCAGCATGGCAGTGCCTGATGTACCAGGACAACACCCACTGTGATGCCTCCACCATGTCAGTGCCTGTGCCACATGGAGGAAAATCTGTCACCCAAATACGATACAGTCAGCAGTGGTCCTGCGGTCAGAAACTGGCGAGTGGGGAATGGGGTAGAGGGTAAGATGAATAATTGTGGATAGCAACAGTTTGGCTACAGCCTGCCCATCTCGGTGTCTCTATGCACCTCTAAGTCACACTAAATGACACCCCTATGTGTCCCTAATGAAGTGAAGGGTGAATGCAGGCTGCCCAAAAAAACATTCAAGTTTGCTTTATCTTTGTTCACAAATATATGAAATTGCTGTAGATGTAATACATTTCAATCCTAACATTAATTTAAAGGTGACAAAAATAAAGCAGAAAGGATAGTTAGTCTGTTAGTTAGTTAGTTAGTCTGGCTAGGATGTAATCTCCCATGCGATATACAAATAACATCATCCTCAATTTATTTCTTTAATCCTGTGCAATTCTGCTATCATGCTGTAGACAAGATGCTCACAGTCAGCAACGAATAATCTCAGAGTAATTACCGTAGTGAATAATGTCTGCTTAATTAGCATAATGGCTCTTGCTGAGCAGGCAACATGACTGTCAGGGAGGCAGGTCAGTAAGTTCAAACTGACTTGTACTTGTTTGATATTCTGGCGAGCAGAGGAGTGGCCCTTGTCTGAACTAGCCATGGCATTGAGTAACACGTTAAGCATCGTGTTGGGGCTGCTTTTGTGCACAAAGCCTGTGATCCAAAATTTGTAGAAAATGTATCCAGGTCTCAAGATAACGCCAGTGGACCCAGTGGTGCTGGGTAGACTCTACCATTAATTGAAGTTGAAACTGAAATTAATTGAAACAAATGTGTTTAATATGTTTAATATGTGTGTGTGTGTGTGGTGAGGGGGGTAGGTTTGAGGTTGAAGTCTAACTTCAAAGAGATCGTTTCCAGGTGAACAATGAGAGTGAATGAGTGAGAGCATCTGTTTCCTGTTCACCGCACTCTGTTTGTGACTGTTTACTCTGTTTATGACGTTTGAAGTTATGAAAGCGACGACAAGCCAAGCAGAAGAGCATACAGGTGCTCCAGAAAGCAGTGCACCAATTTGTATCTATACTTTTCACCTGTACAACTTGTAGTGCTTTTTTTCCAGGCTCTTAAAGGTACTTGCAGTTTGATTCCCTTGCTTCTAAAATGTTTCTGATCCTGGCAAGATTTTTGCCAGATTTAACAATAATGTAGGCTCCAGAGACATGTATTGCTGCATTTAAATTTAGCTCTGCTGGTTACAAATCTGAACATTTTGTCCACTGCTGTAATGAAAACAACGCCAACAGGCCCAGCTGCTGTCAGAATATTCAGTCCTATTTATTACATCTAAGTCTGAATAAAATATGTGACACTAAATTGTGTCTGAGAGACCATATTGGTTGACAGGCTCTGTCATCAGACACACCACAACTTGAGAAAATTACCAAGCTGTGCCTCATAGCCTATAATATGTAAAATCATTATCTCATCAGAACTTGCTATTGGCAGCATTGTATCAGTTCTAAAATTGAGACGTTCCATTATAAGCATCAGTAATACCACTTGCGCAGCACTGAAACCACTGGCCAACGGCATAAATGGCGCATTGATTTTATGGAAAGAAGATTCCCATTTTCGAATACAGGAGGCTCCTCATTTTGCCAATCCGAGGCCATCACTTTGAGTGTACCGAACAAACGAAAACGAGGCCCTTTTTGTCCGCATGCCTCTCTTTATGCCTGTCCAGAAAGTCTCATTAGTGCCAGGTAATTGCATTTTTCTTCCCAGACCAGAGCTGGCTGCTCTCTAATGGATGCCATTTTCCATTAATTACAGAGTAGAGGACACTTCCAGAAGGGCGGACAGGGAGGGATGAGGGACACAGACAGTTAGGCATGTTCTCTGTTGGTTTCCTTCCACCACGGACTGGGGCTTTTGCACCAGCGTCGCACCATATGTGGTCCCGGGCTAACCAAGCTTCTTGGTTCTGCATGAATGGCGCCATTGCTGGCAATGCAACTCAACCCTGAAATGTCAGCAAGCAGAGGTTAATCAAGGAGAGGACACACAGGGCTGAGAAGAACAGGGAGCTTCATTGTGCCCCGTGGGAGGTAGGGATCCTTCAGCCGAGCCACACAGAATACTGATGACAGGAATCCTTATGGTTATACACACTCAGGAAGTGAGAAGGCTGGTATACACCTGGAGTGTATTACCTGGATACGCACCTGGCATGGTTTATGACATTGCAGTAAGAAGTGGTAACAGCTATCATAAGTGTTTTGGACTTACGCAGTTGATTTCAACAGCCCTTTTTAATAAAAATAAAGGTTGACATATTTTTTTGGTTTTTTGATGAACACTTATTTTAGTGCAGTTAGAGTCACATCAAATTGATTTATCGTTGTTGCTGTCGAACTGACAAAAAAAATGTTCCTCCAGAAATAAGGATGTTTTAATCAATCTTCTCAAACAATGAAATAGGAAGTCAGCAATATACCTAGAGATTTATGTGCAAAGTGGCTCTCATTATCATGTCTGGAAGCTGTTGCTTCATAAAAAAAAAAACTTGCACTGCAATTCATGTTACCATTGTGTATTTTTCTGCTACTGACATGGTACAAGGTGTTTTGAAGAGAAAGCAATTGATGTTCAGGCTACAGGACTTTTTTCTCTTTTTTTGCCCAGATATATAGGCAGTTGTTCTACAGCAAATCTCTCGCCAATATACCAAAGTGTGATGAGTGTGCTCCTTTGACAAAAAAGGCCAATGATAGACCCCAGTGGTTGTCCCGGTTGCAAAAACGAACCCCAACTAGTTTTTGCTTCATGCCACCACTACCCTGGGCAAAATTAAAAACATAAATCCTGTTGCTGAGTATTTTGGCCACTGTTCTAAATAACCACCATAGCATCTTTCAGTGCTGTTAACATGGTAGTTCTTAGGTCTTTTTCTTAGCTCTAGTTCTTTTGTGTGGGCTGGACTGGCAGTACATTCTACTCTGTGTGGTTAATGCCTTTAAAATGAGTCTGCTCCAAGCATGTTATTCTGTTCATCCAAGTTCCTTGTGACGAGACCTGAGTCCAGCAGAGCCAATAGCTGAAATGGCTCCCATTAACTGTCCTGCTCATAAACCTGCAGTACAATATCCATCACCTCATCGTCCTTGTAGGATAATTCCCAGGTGCCATCATATGGCGGCAGGCGGAAATCATTTGCTTTACGACAGTGGCACACACTCAAGAGGCCAGTCTTTACTCCAACTTTAAAAGAGGCCCTTTTTTACAATGCCCAGAGCTGCCATTAAAAGCGAAGAGTGAAAAGCCAATCTACTGCTAGCTTCCAAAGTGCTGATTGAGGAAAATGACTTTTTAGCTCACCGATGCGGGTCATTTCAACTCCTTTGGCTGCCTGGACTGACACAGGACTGTTCCTAATGGCACGTTGCTTCACATGAGCAAGTTTAACTTTAACAATGGGATAAATCGTTTCAGGAATATGCAAAGCACATAATACATCATTTTGAAGTGAACAGTTGTGTCTTAGGACCGCTTCCTGACTTGCCCCATATGATACATGAATTGTGATCAGGTAATCATATGTTTTATCCACATACTGCTTTCCTTGACATCTACAATCTAAAAATTGCATGAGGCTGGATGTGTTGTGCCTCAAATGTTACTGGATTCAAAGGTTCATCTGCAAATATATAATTATAGTCTCTGAGCCTGCTGATACCCAATTTTCCCATATGTGGAACTTTTCTTTTAAAAGGAAAAAAATACTGTGAAATTCCTATTCTCACATATACGGTTCTGTGCATTTATGGTGTCAAAGGAGAAAAATCACTCATCATTCTTTCTCTTTCACTACCAACAATCATATCCTGTCTCTGTCTGGTCAGGACCACTCAGACACACTCTCAGCATTCACTCTCAGCACCTCACGTTCCACCTCTTGGCTACTGAAAGCTCCACGTTTGACGTTTTAAAATAAGCCTGGACAGTGGCCGCTTATTTTCTTTTGCTGATACCACTCCAGGAGATATCACTCCATTAACGCATGCTGATGAAATCTCAACAGGAAATGGAGGCGAGGAGGATATGGCTGAGATTTTGTGACTGAACGGGCCAGAGATCGAAGGGTTGCTTAATAGATCCCACCTCCTATTCCATCTGACCTTTTGAAGCTTTCTACTGACATTCAAATCAAGGATCGCATACATTTCTGTTATCGCCCCCTTGATGTTCGCATGAAACCTCTCCAGGTGATCCATCACGATTCAAGCTGTGATTAAAGATCATATCCAACAGCTTATGATATTTTTTTCCCCTCAGAAACAAAGTGAAGTTCAAGACTTGATGGTGGAAAATGACAGTGACATTTGCAGCAGCACTCCTCAGGTGTTACCGTGGCCACAGTGGCTACTGCCTGGCACTCACTTGATTGCTAACATTTGTTATTAATCAGGCTAAAGTGCACAGCTTCTGTTCCTTCCATATGTAGTTGGAGTGTTAGAAAGTTCCACAGACCTAACCTTGAGCCTTTTGAAATGCCACACGTGCCTATTCCTTTCAGTTGCAAGGGAAATGGGAAGAACTGAATTATTCAAGCTTTAATCCTTCAGACACCTCAGAGGTGTCAGAGAACTCATTGCTTCAATCAAAGCTTTCTGAATATCGGTGTCCCACTAGAGGTTTTGCAAGCACGGGCTGATTTTCTCACAATGTAGAGGAATACTGCATTAAAGAATTTGATTTATCAGAAGATAGTATTTTGTGTTAAAGAAACTGATGTACAATTTCAAACCTACAAGATAACTATAATTTGAGATTCGCAAGGTGTTCTTCCTGCAGTTATCAGCCAGTGACAAGGGAGGAAGGTGTGAATATCATTCCCTCAGAATGACAGTTATCTTCATCCTTGGTTTGCCTTCATCCTTGCAAGTCATTTTACATGACTTGTATTATCACAATAGATACGAAACCATCAATCATAATACCCTGACACAGGGCCACCATGGCGGGAGGTAGGACAATTCGAAGAGCCTATGAGTGATGGGGGCCCTAAAAAGATATTGGAACATTAAGTCAATTATTTTCATTGGGGTCCAATGTGATATCTTTTCATGGGGCCCAAAATCCCTTACTCTGATGCTAAGAGGGTTATTAATCTTCATAAGAATTCATAAGTTCCCATGATGTCAAAATCCAAAATTAATAAGTTAAGAAAACTGTTGCAGCAGTTACTTTCTGTGATTTGAATATTGCATTTTAAAGTCTTTTTACTAAGAATTTTCTCATTTCACAACTAATGTAATGTAATTTTTCTCCATTCCACACATTTCTATTTATACATTCTACGTTCCTGTACAGAGACTAGTCCTAAGCCAAAAATATGATTCTTAGCATAGTCTATTATCTATTTAGTCAAAAGTACCGCGTCTCCTTTGTCATAGTAATCCTGAGAGAATGGTCTATAATAGATTAAAGCCTTTCTTTCAGTACAGTGAGTTCCATCGGTACTCACCACATTCAGTTTGAGCTCCATGTTGAGAACTCCTCCACTGTCCAGCACAGGCATCAGGTTGATGGCGAACACTGCTGCCCTGTCCGGGGGAATGGAGATGTTGGGCCCAAAGAAGATGTAGAAGTGCACGGAGAAGGTGTCTAACTCGTTACGCAACGTGGGTCGTATGGGCCAACACTTATTGGTGTCAGCGGTGGGTGCCAAGTAGATGATGCTGTCTTCTGCCGTCAGCGGTGAGCCCTGATCAGAGGCATTTCGCGACAGGTTGGGCAGACTGGCAGCAGGCAGGGTTTCTGACAGAGAGAAGCCCATCGCTGTGCCAAACGACTGGGGCATATTCATGGCAGAGGAGCCCTTGGTGGTGCTCGGCTTGGAGCAATCTGGAGGGAAAAGATCAAAAGAGGGTTTGAGCTTGAAAGTCTTAATATATGCATCGAGTGATTTGAAGAAGATGGGGGATGAAAGAGAGGGATAAAGCAAATGTGAAATGAAGATGTTGTGCTCCGAGGAAGCTCCAGACTGAATATGATGGGTTGATCTGAGCACACAGGTCACAGTAAGGCTAAAAGTATCCTCCTGTCAACCCTCCACATCCAGGAGCTGCATCTCAGAACCTTTCTTTGCAGGAAGATCTCAGGCCTTCCTTTCCAATTTTATCCAGATAGTTTGCATGGGACTGTCAAGATGTCTCAGTGAAGCACTACAGGAATGCAAGAGTACCTCAGCAGAGCTTACACAGAAGCACCAGTCACCTCTTCGGCACGCATGACCCAAGGAACTGTTGACAGAATACCAAACCTCTAGAATTCAATATGCTACATTTTTAACCAATATCTATTTCTTGTCTCAAATTTGGGTTCTGCAATGTTTTCTGATGCAGTGCAAAAAAATAAAATAAAATAAACCTGCAAAGCCTCCCATGTGTTTGTCTTTAATCAGATCTGAACAGCCCTCTTGCGTTTCCAAAGTTCACAATACTTTCATCGTCGATCAGTTTTGTTGGTACTCATGGTTTCGGCACTCACAACACAGAGGAATACTTTACTTAAATCCATAATTTAATTAACACACCAAGGCCCTAAACTATATTGCTCTATTCGGTTCAAGAATGACTTGGTAAAACATCATTACCGTGTTTATGCCATCTCTGTTAACTTGGAGCACTTTTAATTGATTAAGCAATAAGAAATATGTGGAATTGCTGACCTGCTGATTAAGCAGCTTCTGTCTTCCCCCCCTTGTCTCTGATTATTAATAAGCACCTTTTATGTCTTATGATTCATGCTACTAAACTATCAATAGTCAAGACCGAAGGACTGTCTGGTGATAAAAAAATTTTATGACTTAACAGTAACTGATCTGAGTACCTGAGACTGTAGAACGGTGAGTGTTTTGTGAGAATATCTGAAGGAGAAACAGAGGGTCAATCACTTATTTTAAAAAAGAGCCTTGATTAGTCTGTTAATCACACCGCATTTACTGGGTGCCTCTGACTGATCAAATCATGCCTTTTCCACACTCCTCTATAATTATTGCCATTTTTCTCACGACGTCATTACCGTACAAGCCGCCAGTACATGATGATGGGTAGTGGCAGGCAATTATGGGACTGTGGAGGTCTGATGGAGGCAGACCTAGTGACACGTGGGCTTCTACTGGGGATGTCTGGCTCAGCACCTGAAACAGCTGGCCTCCATCTCCAGCACCTGCATGGCCACAGGTGTTGAAGCAGGAAGCCTACATGCTGGCTCCAATGGGAAGCCCTTACCGCAACCAGGCATGAAAAGAAAGTATCGCTTATGTGACACTTCACCCACAGGGACTCCGTAAAAGACAAACAACATGTCACTTTTGCCCAACAAAGGCCAGGGAAAATTGCAGTCTGGGAAAGAACTGCGTCAAAACAGTCACAGAGGGAAAAGTGTGTCTGTAAGTGGCTGAAACTCTAGCTGAGCAAAATCTAGCTTTGGGAGTTTATAATGCAGTCGTAATGCAGGCATAGCAGTGCTCAAGGGCCTCGCCAGTCATGTCGCAGAAGTTGCCTTAGAGAAGCCTGGCTTTGTTTAATTAATAAAGTCTGGCAAGGTGCAAAGACCATGTAACATGCTCGTGTTGAGAGCTTCTTTTGCTGCTGCTTGCAGCCCAGCCCTGTAAAAAAAAAAAACACAACTCTTCACCTTCTCACTGAATATTTACCTTCAGAGAAAGATACAGAGAAACAGCACATTTCAGTAGGAGTCCTACTCTCCTAAGCTGACATTTTCAACTTGCCAACTGAAATGTTCAAATGCTGATGCACTGACATGCCATAAACAAGCACAGATTACCAGAAAAAAGGACCCTCAGCAAGAGGCTGAGAATATGGGGGTATTTATTTTTCATGAGGCGCTGCTCCCAGAGCCCCGGAAACTCTCGACCCTGTAACATTCTATTGCTACTGCATTGCCATACACTTGTCTTCCTCAGTTGCAATCTATTTCACTCTTATTGTGGATTACTCTATTTTTCTTTTTATCTGAGACTTCCACCATGCACAGATATTACAGATACTAGGTGCTGAACATTTATCAACCAGAGTGGCATCTCCTAACAAATAAGGAAGAATGGGAGCAGGAAGCTACCCAGGCCCGACCTCATACACACATACTCAAGTTCCTGGGAAATAACTCTTGTGCCAGCATCAACTCCCAGTTCAAAGTCTCAGTGGCTTCTGGGTATTTACAGCAAGGCTAGCATCTGTTCATGTAAATATATGCAAAATAGACTTGCTAGATCAAAGATTCACTTATTGGCTTTGGCTCGGGGCTAATACAACATCAATTTAACAAAGCACTGCTATAATTGCCCCGCTTGCGTTTTGTGCTACACACAAAAGTGGACATTGGTGAAAGGCAAGAAAGATGGAGATGTAAGCACACACACATGCCAAAGCACGTGTTCTATTTAATGCTCCTTTGTTTTGGTAATTATAACGCATTTTATCCTTTCCATGTTTCTTTTGGGCTATTACATGGAATTAGGGTGGAATTAGCATGATTCTTTTGTACAGTAACTGATAAAACAGGTTATATTCCCAATATTATCTTTGGCTAACAATAATCTTTTTTTTTGTCATGGATTAGCCTTAAAAATGTGCCCAGGAGTTAAAAAGGGGTCTGATATAATTAAGACACTGATGTTATCCTTGGCTAGCCATGTTTAAACATTGATCGGTGGGCACAACATAAGCAACGGAAGTCTAGTGAAACATTAAAGGCTCGTGCACTATTACGGCACCGAAAGACAGTGGATATGAAGTGAATTACCACCTCATCTGGGCTGATTTACTGCAAGGACCCATCTTCTGTGCATCTATGACAGTGGACACTAGGGACAAAGGGGGACAATCAGTGCAGATTTACTGGACACCATCCACCACATTATTGTTCCTCGCTCTGTTCATGGCTTCCTCTCTCCTCACACGGGGCGGCAATAAAATCCAGCTGTGTGTTATCTTTTGCCGGCTAATGAATGGAGCAGCGGACCTGATATTGATTTAAAAGCAGTGTGTGAAAAGAGCGGATAATGTCAGTGAGATTAACAGAGCAGTGAAATGTCCGTAAGGGTTACCAAGTAACAGTGTGGGTAGAATGTGTTTGCGGAAAATCATGGATAATGTCCTGCGGCAGCAATGTATAATCGTGTGATTCATATTAAAAATGATAACATGAAACTAAAGGTTGGGTAAAACAAATACATAAAGAATTAAATCAATCATAGAGCTGTTCTGTATTTGCATTTAATTTCAAGCAAAATTACTATCATTACCCTCTAAGCGTGCACCAGTATGTCCCAGGGCATAATATATAATTAAACATTTCTTAAATATTTAATACAGCTAAATATTTCTAACTGACATTAGGTGCGATGAATTTCCAAAATCAGTGGTTGCATAATACTCGTATCCAAGCGATAAATAATTTGGTGATAATGGCGGAAGTGCGAGTTGCCGCTGATTTCCATTAAACTCCCACAGTGGTTCTGGGAGATGAATGGGAGGAGTGGACAGCTGAGGAGGGGGCGTCTGGCCCACATTTCTGGACTCACTTCCACCCCCAGCCTGCCACCCACGAAAATCACACCCCCAACATGGTGGCGATGTCCAACTCCGATGTGCATTTCCAATTACATTTTTTCAACAAAGACTTTTTTCTTTTTCTTTTTTTTTACTCTGTCCATCGGGGATTGGGGGAGAGCTCAGGAAAAGTAAAAAGAAAAAGGCGAAGTGGTGTGCAGGCGTTTGCCTGCGAAGCCGGGGGCGTTGCCGGCCCCTCCGCATAAACTCAGCTCCAGAAGAGGTCAGGTCAAACTAAATATCACAGGCAGGGAGCACGGCGCAACCACTGATGCATCGCTATGGTAACTGGGCACACTAAGAGGGACAAGATGGGAGAGGGAGGGTGTGTTTGACGAGGCCGGCGTACGGCTCTCCTCCTCCTCCCCACAGAGTTCTAATAATGCTTCTCCGAACACTCCACTGTGAGTGCCATACAATTTTTCACAAGGACCAAACTCACAGACAGAGCTATTTAATGCCATATCAGTGCCTTGAGTTGAGCCGTGTAGTCCGGGCACAGATATTTCAGACTCTAGAGCAGAAGAAATGCTGGAGATGTCTTTGATATGACAAATAAAGGGATGTTCTGAAATTTGGTGGACAGGAAATGTCTTGACATTTATCGACGATTAGATATGTCTCGTATTTCTTTGCTATGTTTTGAGCCAAGATTTAAAAAAAAGTCAGGTTAAGAGCTGCAACGTGAGACAGTGTCCTTTTCACTATAAATATATTCCAGTTTAAGGAATTGTCATATTTCTAATCAAAGCTAATCACTAGATTATTATTATTAAATTGTTGTAATATTTACATGCATTCTTCAAAATGCATGAATGTTCATTAGAAACATAAATAGCCTGTTTTACAATTAAGAAAACTCAAGCAGTGGATTTCAAAAAGTTTGATCCAGCAAAGTCAGCCAATAAAAGAGGCTTTGCATGCAGCTCATCACGATCGTAAGCGATCAAAATGAATCCGAAACCCTTACTGTGCCACCAAAAGGCATTCTCCATCTCTAAATATTGATTCACCTGAATACCAATTACTTTGTTGTTATTGCTGAGATGGAGACAGGTCCCTAATGCTATTAGCTGTAGACAAACACTTCTGGTCACAACTGCAAATAAAGAGTTAACTTTAACACGGCTTATTCAGTGTTCAGCGCGAGCCTCGCGAAAACCTCAGTGCCCTGGGGTTGCGGACACTTTTTTTTTTGTAGGCAGCTCAATGTTCTTCACCATCTGAACAAGAGTCTGCTGTCTTGTGCTTAGAAATAGAACAAAAGCTCCCCGACCCCACTGATAGCAGCTTTTGTAGATTCTCAAGTGATCATTATTTAAAGAACTCTCTGACACTTAACACATTCATTGAGCACCAGGTATCAGGTGAATTGGAAATGCTCTGTGCTGTTTTCACACTGTTGTAGATGCTCCTAACACTATAATCAATGCATCACAATGAGCAGCTACTGCCTCAGCCAAATACAGAAGAGCACAAAATGATAAGAGTTAATCTAATGATCTAACGAAAAGTAGTATAAACTAGATGTGCAAAGATGCATCATGAATATCACCCATTTTCATTCTGAGAAGCAATCATTTCTCCTGTTCTAGATTTTTAACTCTTGTAATATTCTTGTTTGTTTATATTATTCATAAGATGGGTCAACATTTGCTCTCACCAGGGATTTTAAAAGCATGAGGCTCAATGTTCTATCTGCTGAAAGAGTTTTTGCTTCCCACACATTCTTGCATAGACCTATTACCGCACAGAACACTGAATACTGACCTCTGGATACTGAATACTGAATACTGTGGACAATGATGTAAGGGCATATATGAACATATATTCACAGCCTTGCTAAGAGTGCAGCTTTGTTAAAAGGCTTTTTTTTTTTACAAGCGAACAATTGGTTTGCTTTTTGATACTTGAAGTTATGGTAGGAGGTAAGGAGAAAAAATCAGAACTTTCCACACTTTGCTGATGCCAATATCTATGTCAGTGGGTCTTTTCATAGCGGAGTCTTGGCACAAAGGCAAGACCATTTACACAACATCCTGAAGGCATTAGAGATGCTACTGAGGTGAAAGGTAACGATTTTTAAACCAGTCCTGGAGCCTCCCAAGCCAGCCCACATCTAACTTTATCCCAGCACCACAGACACCCCAGACAAGATGTCAACGGCTACATGATGCTGATTGCCTGGTTCATATGTGCTAGGTTGTGTTAGGCAGAACACAACAATGATGTAATCTTATCTGACATTGGAATCAACTGCTCTAGGGTCTCATGTCAGTAGGAGGTAAACATTAATTTGGTGCATTTTACATGTTCTGCAAAAAGTAATCTGGTACTACAGAATACAAAAAAAAACAATAACCCCCTCAGCCATACAACATATAATGAAAGTGGTTTCATTCAGTCTTCAATTCCATGCCCTGCACTTCCCCGTCTACAAACTGCATCTATTCATTCTGAGACGGAATCAGTGGTAACCGGCACTAATATGACAGGGGACACAGGTGGGTTGACGGTGGGCCGGGGGATCAGACAGGATTGTGTCAGGCAAGTGACACAAATCTGGAAGTCTGAAAAGAAAACAAAGGAAGCCCGGGGCAATCCTTTACATTGCTCTTTGGTAAGATAAATGAGTTACAAGCTACAAAGGAGGCATACAGGCTAACATACAGTCAGCCAGGGCTACCCCCCTCCAACCCACTGGATAAGTGCACTGACCTGTTTTCTCATGTTAGCATGTAGACATTCAGTAAAACAAGACTCTTCACAGTCACAATTCCCTAATATCTCAAGTTTGTTTGAATAATAGCACTCTAGTTTGAGGCATACTATATAGTATCTTTACAGGAAACCTTTTTTTATTGAATTCAAGAGGTTAAGTGTTTTTAAACATCACTAAAACAACAGTAGTTCCTCTCCACAGAGATAGTGTATAATCCAGCGTTTTTGACAATGAAACTAAATGTTATTGGTTCACTGGATCCATTTGTTTGGACTTTTTTCTATTTGGTGCTTTTTACTTGGCTACCTTAGCTACCTGCCAGTCACATTCATATTTAGTAGTGTCTTTTATGCTTTTTGCCATATCCCTTTCTGTCACACTGTGAGCCCCCTAGTTGAGCAGCTTTTTGTCTTTCTTACAGCACCAAATCAGAGAAGCTCTCAGAGGATGGCTGCAGGTGAAGCCTGACAGATTTCTGGCAGGTGGAACATTCCAGAAATCAGTGATGGCTAACCTGACACAAGAGGGAGATTAATCTCAGGCAGCTAGACAGAACTGACCCTTTTCAAACTGCTCATCAGGTCAAAGAAGGCACAGAGTGATAACTAAATAGAAGAACAGCTTGAAATAGTACTAGCTTTGCATTGCAGCACTGAATGGAGGAGAAGAAAGATTTCCAGTCCATGAATGTAGATATGCCGAAGAATAATCCGTAAACTGGATCTTCATAAAATATGAAACGACATTCCAAAGCTTTAAGGGAGGCACATATGATATGTATGTAATAAATGATGAATCATAAGACACACACACACAAAGACACTCATGGTGTTCCTGTTCAACTAGATAAACAAAAATGGCATCAATGAAACCCAACAGAGTATTAAAAGCAGGTTGGTGTTGATCAATTTACATGCAAAATCACCCCGATTATGGCTTTAAATACCCTTTTGACAGCACCACAGAGACCGTCACCGAGTAACACATCGCTGCGATTTTCAGAATGTGAATGGAAGTTTGTCGAAGACTGAAGGATGTTAAGGATTCAGTTCGGCGGCGGAACGGCACAGGTGCTTTCCAGGACGAGTGCTGTCTGCAGGCAGTGTGCCAGCGTCTCCTCGGGGAGGAATCGCTGTCTAACGTGTCCTGTGGCTCCCAGCGGGGGGAAACGAGCGCTTGCCTCCGAACCGCTGCCGCTTGCCCAGGGCTCCAGACACGATCCGCGGACGGGGCGCAGACACCCTGCGGGCAGACGCTACATCCCCCTTGCCTGGGACGCGCGGTTGACAGCAGACCTTACATGAGCAGGGCCTTTCTGTCGGATGAAGAAAAGGCAGACGAAGTCTGGAGGAGATGCAAAGCTCTTTTCAGAGTTCCGGCTTTATCTGAGGGCAATGTCTACCGAGGTCGTTTTACACCTTGTAAGATCTTCTCTGTCTAATGCAGGAAGTCTGTCCATGCAAAATGGGCTTAAAGGTTGATATGTGTGGCCTTCACCTGTGGGCAGCTAGTATGAGAAACAGGACATACACAACTTATTCATGGGAGTGTATGTAAGTTTTCCATCCTCATTCAAAAGACACAGAGTTGGGAGATCTGTACTACAACACATACCAAATCACTTAAAAGTGGGGCTTGTAGGCCACACTTTTAAGAACATTTTTGTGTTATTTCTCATTTATATGTAATATCGCTGACTTCTTCACAAGCACATTCCTGTGTGTTACCTCCTCATGTGCTGTGTAGGTGCAAGCTAAAGTACTGCTTGTCTCCTTGCAACATCGCCATACACACAATGAATTTAATTGTGTTCTTTAACTCGGTAGCCCGTGGAAAACCTAACACGCTAAACCCATTTTAATTGCCTCTCTGATTCCCTGGGGTCCTGATAAGGATGGGTCAACAGACTTAGGGAGACTGCGTCTTTGCCCCTCCCTGCTGTGATAAGAGCTCTTATGAAGAGACTTGTTTATGTCTGACTGCCTTTTCCCGCCCTTTTCTTGCCCATGATAAATGTCCCCCCCACAGCCCCCACCCAAAATCTCTTCTCCCCCACGACAGCAAATGCAAAAGGGTGATGTCAAACCGGTGCTTATCGTTCTGGAGCACATTTGATATCTTTCGAGCTATCTAGCCTCCACAAGATCTGAATCCCTGTCTGTTTCTTGTTCATTGCATGGGTGATGCCCCCCCCCTTTTTTTGTACTGTCCAGACCGCTGACTCTTTGATGTAGGTAAGATTTGGCCCTTAAGGTTTAAAATGATTTGCGCGTTTTCATTGTTGCACCTCTAACTGCCCTTGCGTCAACACCAGGCTATAAGAGCCAATTTAATGAACCTCAGGCAAATGAAAATATGAACGAAGAAAAAAAAAAAACAGACCTGTTAATTAGAGCTTAATCTGTCAGAATAGACCCTTACTTTTTGGCAGTGTGTTGACAGACTACACTGACTTATAACTCTTGAGTGCAATTAAAAATAAGTAAATAAATGAATATTATAACCCTGTATCTTTCTGTTTTTGCTGTCATTTCGTGTTCGATATGTGCTTTAATTGTGGGCATGCTCATGTAATAGGTGCCATGACCCTGACCCATGGTTTCCAAAACCGCAGTCATATTCTGCCTCACCTCAATGCATTTCACTTTTGTTTTTCTGTCTATGTAATCACTTCCTGTATAAATAATCACTTCCTGTTTATACAGTCCACCTCTTTACAATGTGTGAGTTATTGCTTATCTTAACACTAATGGCTAGGGTGGTCACTTTAATAACTCCTAAAAGGAGGACACACAGAGGGGTGAGAATATGGCATGACAACAAAAAATTAAAAATATAAACCATGTAGCTAGCTAACAGAGCCGATCAATTTGATCTAGAAGTCTGTAATATAAATTAATGTTTTATTCACAAAACTTGGCACCAAGTTCAGAAGGCATGAAATTCATCTTTCCTACTCTTTGAAAGGAAAGTATTTGCTGACACCTTAGAACTACAGCATCTACAGTGTTGAATATGTGCAGTTAGCTGGTAGATGAGGCATATGAAACCAATGACATACAAGGTAATTTTTTATATGTGACTCAGTGACATGTAAGCCACTACCAGTTCATTCCAGGAGGATGAATATAGGTGTCTGTCCAGGTGTCCTGCTGGCCAGAGCACAGGGAGCTGAAAAAACAGACTGTCTGACCTAAAACCAGAAATCTGGCCTAAAACCGGACATCTAGCCTAAAACAGGGGAATTTGGCCTAAAACAGGACTGTCAAGCCACTCTAGTAATGGCCCTGTCAATGCTGGTCGAACTAGCTGGATAAAGTTATGACCTTTTCAGTTTGTGGAACTTGTCAGGCTTGATGTCTTCTTTCCTTTATATCACTGCAAGCCAATCACCAGTAAACACCACCAAGCATGAACATTCTTTGGTTTCAGCATTCTCCTTCATCCTTCAATGAGTTTGCGTTCTCTGTGACAGTTTACAGTTTTAAAAATTCCTGGGTTGCTCTAAAAAGTACTTAATATTTCACATGCAAAATCTGTTTTTTTTTTTTCCTTGAAGGCATCTGAAAGTTGTGTTTTCACATCTCCACACCTCGGGAACATCACAGCATGATTTCAGAGTCATGTTATTCCCTTTTGAATGTGAATTACTCAACAAACTAGGCATGAAGTTCCACTTGCGAGTGGTTAGAAGACCGGCATGTCACGTCTAAACGCCTTTATCTCATCCTTTGTGGCAACTACAAAGTGAAGTGGAACAAGATGTTTCTTCTGCTCACGCAGACAAAATGTCAGATGAAAGAGAAGCGATGGTCCACCAAAGTATTTGCGGAAATCATCCATGGCAGTATCAGAGAGGTAAAATTTCCATGGGAGTTTTTTCCCCCCAAATGGGAAATATACTGAGCCAGAGAATACTCTGAGATGCACTTTCCAGGCTTGGAGATGAAAGCAGTCTGAGCACCCCCGCGGACCCCAAGGCGGCACTATTCTTATCAAATGCAATGCTCAGATCTTCAGAGGCTGGAATGCAAAAAAAAGGAGAAGAAGAAGAAGAAAAAGTAGCCGATTCTCAAAAACACTCCAGGACGCTGACAGGCTGCAGACGTTGAAGATTTGAAGGGCCTCGCGTGCAAACGTGTATTTACTTTTTGTTTTGGCTGTAGTAATAGACAGTGTCGTCACGTGGTGAAGGCAGAAAAGACATAATCAGACGTGGAGCTTGAACAGCAAACAGCTACGAAATAAACTGTGCCTCATAAACTAAGCACGTGAAAGGATCCGTTTGATTTCCTACGACCATAGTTTTGGTTGATTATTCCATTAAAAATTACACTGCAATCAACGTTTGCAACAATGATATAAAAAGGAATACCTCTGTTGTTTTTAACTGCTAAATGTTATTTGGCTTTTACGGTGCTATCTTTTGCCCCGTGCTTTTAATACGCTGACATTAAACAGAAAGAAGTGACGCACCAATCATAATTCTCTGATCAAGCAGCTTGAAATGGCCGATAAAAACCGCCCTGCACTTTCGTCAAGATATATTTTACAGAGCGACTCCCCGCATTTAATGCTCGCGATTTAATCACTTCATGATCAATCCTTAACGCTACCCCACCGTATCGGATAAGCTCTGTAGCAATAGCCGCTTCATCCTAACTTGTTTGCTTTGCTGTGTTGAGCTCACTGCGGGTAATTAGTTTACTGAGACCCATGTCCCGCGCAGCCGCTCGAGCGCTGCTTTGTTTCTCTAATTGACTGCACAATTTAACTGGGAGGCCCGTGGCCATATCAACACAAGTGCTGACCAAGTGCGTTTGGGCCATTAACAGAAAGAAAATGTTTACGCGGAGAGCAGTGCTTTTCGCTGTTAAAGTCTTTTTAAATTATTTTTATCTCTAATCTCTGAAAAACATGGTCTGCGCATGATCGTGGTGGTACAGCTGGATGCAAATGTATCATTTATTATTAATTTCACGTACACAACATACCTTTCTTTAAATCAATTCATTGAAAACTGAAGTGTGCAAATACAATGTGACTATAGGCAATCACTGTTCTTTTCATTTGTGCAAATACTGCATCCCAAAATGCAAGGGTTATTGGAAGATTAAACATATAAACAGATCACAAAGGTATAATTATAGCAAGTAATGTGGAGCTCTGGGCAAAAGAGCCAGGGTCCTTAATCTGAGAGGAAATAGCGCTGTATGGAGTGGGGGCAGCTGCTTCACATTATCATTTGCAAACACTTGATTAAAAATAGAAAGAATGAAAAAATTAGCTGTAATGAAAATCAATGATAAACAGTGGAAGTTCTTTTTTTTTTTCTTTCACTGTTTTAATTATTCCAAAAAGGCAAAGCCAGAAAGTCAGGTCATTCAATCAAGTAAATGAAAAATTCTGCAATTTTATCACGGGAAATATTCATTTACTTAGCTTCAAGAAATTCTAATTGTAAGTGTATGTGACTGTGTGTATGTTTGTGTTTGTGCATTCATGTGTGCGTGTGTGTTTTCATGGTTTACTTTTACATTGACTGTGGCACTAAAAGCTAATAAGTTACTCTTATACCTCCCACTGCAGTGTGCCGAAGGCCTCTCAATCAACCCTGAAAATTGATCAAGCTTTATGTAACTTCGTATCACTGGAACGGTGTTGTGCTATGCGTAATCTATTATTAAGTGAAATATAATTTTAGTGTAGCAGGTCAGCACAGTTGAGTAAGTAAGTCAAGAGAAGGGTCACGAGACAAGAAAAGCAGATTTCAGGTTTCCATCAAAGGACACAAAGATGATGTCTTTGTTGTGTCAACCACAGCAGGTCATTGTCTATTGGCCGTGTTTGGCCATCCTGGACGTCTGGTACTATTTGCAAGGATAACTATCATTAATGTGCAGGTTCGAGTATGCAGGTGAGGTGCCCTAAAAATGTGACGTGCTGCTTAGCCGCGGTCATGACGTGGTGGGCACAGTGAGGTTGCCTCGAGTACCGTTTCCCGACTTTTGGCTGGCGGGCTGGCACGGCGGTGGTTTTCAGCTGGAGCCGATGCTCGCGGTGGAGGCTGAGGGACGAGGGATGGGCTTTGTGTTTCCTGTAGCTCTCTGACTGCCTTTGCCGTCATGCATCAATCACGGTGGCAGGAAATCAGACATGGCTGCCTCTCATTATTGCCAACCATTAGCACCCGTCAATGTGTCAGCTTTGAGGGCAACCACTGCTTTGTCTCCCCGAGCGGCTGTTTTGATCTCTCGGCTGAAACGCGGCTCCACCTCCGTGAGAGGTCCAGGTTCACAAAGAGGCCCAAGGCTCTTCATCCCCAAGACTGGAGCATTGACTGAGCCACTTCAGGCCGGGTCAGCCTATAGACATCCTCAAAGCTTCACAAACTGAACTTTATGAATCCAATTTTACCCTTAACCCATGCATTTGGTGCTGCCTTTTCCCCTGACATGCCTCTCCTGCAATTTGGGAGGGGGGGGGGGCACTCAGAGTCAATAAAAATGCAATCCGCCCGTGTGAAATCGTTTTATGGCTCCATGAAGGTTGGTCATTGCAAAGTCATGGCAATTGCTGTGCAATATATGCCAGGATATGCAATAAAGCAACTGGCCTTAGGTAAAAAGAACACAGTATCCTGTATTGTCAAAACAGGGAAAGTTCTTTCAAATCACAGGTGCAAATGACCTCCTGATCATGCCTTCACTGTCCATCATATAGAGGAGGTTATATTTCATTGAGGAGGCAGGTTGTGCTGTGAGGTTAAGAAAATGCAGTGGTGGACCTAGAGACTATTATACTTACAAATGAAATACCATACAAATGCACAGAAGTCTAATAAAAGAAAAATCTAGCAATACAGACATCTTGCTGATTGTGTTAGACCATTAACTGGGATTGTTGAACTGATTGATTGTTGAGAGTCATTACGTTGCGCCGCATCATTTTCGTCTAATTTCACAATTTCACCAACCCACCAGCATTACCGACACCTGACCATCAGGCCCACACACCTGTTTCTCATTTCAGCTTCTTTCCACATCCAAAATATATTGGCTCACTGTTCCTGCAGTCGGAAAAGACTTGGCAGTTCATTCTGCAGTTCTGGGTATTTCTAAGTACACAGAGCCTGTATGTGGTTATTTACGCTTGTCTGTTCCACGGTGCTTCCTGTGTGCTGATGAATCCTGTTTTTGCTTCTAGTCTACCTGCTGCATTAATGAAGCAATTCTGGATCAGTAACTAAACCCTTTGACTTTTTTACATGAAGAGTCTAGGTAGTCTTCCTCAAACATCAAAGGGATCACTTTAAAAAGTAGCTAGTAGTTAATGTCTAAAATGATTAAAATGCATAAAATTAAAATGCTTTTGGGCGAAGGAGCTTTGTAGTACTTTCTGGGTTAAGACACTGAAAGTCATCTGTTTTGGAATGGAGACGCATTAGTCTTAGTTAAGGTTCCCTGCAGCATCATCCCTCCCAAAGCAACAAAAAGAGGTTAACATCTTTTTAGATCTACCTAAACTTAATTTGTATTTTAAATGCAGGGAAAAAAACATGCCAAAGAAATACTGAAGTTGTGAAGCTCCACTGATGCAAACCCCAACAAAAGGTTGGCAAAATAAAGTTAGTATGTGTGGCGCGTGCTAAACCTGCCATCTCCTTTGCTGATGCTTCAATTACAGGCGTGTGACAGAGAGTGCTCATAACGTATCTGGAAGCCGTGGCCCATTGTTTTGGAAAACGCTTTCCAAAATCCCGAGACTGTCAACTTCAATTTAGCTTCCGGAGTGTCACTCAGCCGAGGAAGGGAGATGAGAGCTCCCCCAAGCCCAAAGCTAATGAGCGATGATCGCGATTAAAGATACTATCAAGAGGGCTGTTGCAGTGTTACCAACGGCAACCAAATGAGCGAAGAGAAAACAGGGGCTGCAAACACAGAAAATTCTACCTCACCAAGAAGCAAGTGTGGTTTTAATAGAAAGCTTCTTAGAACTGAAAGATTAACCAAAGCCTTATCTCATTGACACATCTCTCCGCAAACTGTATTTTAACAGGCCATTAAGGCAATTAGCCCCACTGCTGATTGTTAACTTAAAAAAAAAAATGCTTGACGGTATTGTATGTAGGGAAGACGATGAAAGCCAGGGAGGAAAAAGAACAGAATGAAAGACAGAGAGAAAATAGTTTGTATATGCTAGCTAGCAGCCAGCAGTGGTCCTATTGTTTGAGCTGTTGCTATGTCTCATTAGAAGACCCAAGGAAGCTGGTTCCTTTGTACATTCTAATGAATAAGATTTGTCGCAGAAGCAACTGCTGGGCTGGAGATCAGTAGTCTTCTAAACACCTGAAAGAAGGCCTGTGGCTCATGCCTAAACAGAAACGGGAGATGTAGAAACGCTTGTGACTGTCAGTGTGGCGTGTGTGACATCATTGGATATTTGTGATCTAGTCTCAGCCCCTGCTCGTTTTCATCACACTCGACACCCGTGAGCTTACGATTACATTACCATGGCCTGCTTACTGGCTGATGTATGTCTTTCAGTGCATGTTGAGGTTCTGCTCATATTTACTCCCCGTTACTTAGCCGGGGTCGTGTTTCTGGTGCTGGTCCCATTATTTTTCGCTTTGGTCTGTCTGTTACCCGTTTGCCCCTGTGTTTGATCACTCTGCCTGTTTGTACAGCGACTCCATTGAGAGGTCTTAATAAAGCCACTCAGCCATCTTCACCTCACAGCCTCCAGTTCCCATATTTTAGACCTACAATATGCGAAAGGTTAAGCAACAGACAATTTGCACTCCCTTTTAAACCTTCACCACACAAATAATGTGGTGTGTGTGTGTGCGCATGTGTGTGTATGATGTGGTAAATGTGGGAAATGAAAGATCCCTAGTCACCGAAGATAAACAGTAGCTATGGATAAAAAAACAAGACCAAATAACGTCATGTAGCTTCGGACTGAAGTGGCTACAAATGATCAACAAAACACAGGCCAGAAAACTTGAGGCCAAGCTCATAAAACTTTAATGCCTGTCTGAAGTGAAAAACAAATTTGTTTTGTCGGTGTCTCACCGTTTGTTTTGACATGCTGCATTTTGAGGACCTGGGTTCATGATTCACGGAGCTGAGCAGAATACACTCATCCAGAGAGGAGTGAAGGATCGTGGCATTTCAAAGAGATTTAAGACATCAAGGTATTCCCTATGAAGTTAAACGAAAGGTTAATTCGCCGTCCATTTTATTAGAAACATCTACCTTGTACCTACACTCACTGGCCACTTTATTAGGGCCACCTCTTGCATTTTATAGACATACAGTTTCAGACTTTAGCCCATCTGTTGGCATTCACAGTGTGTTAGCTGTCTTTTACCATCTGTGCTTTCTGAACACAGGGCCACTGCTCACTGGGTGTTACACTGACAGTAGTAACATGGTTTGGGGTTTTGAGTTGACGCAAGTTTATCCAACACATCACCACTGTTTGTGTTGTTAGATGTCAGGGAATCTCATCACCCAAAAGTATCTAGGCAACAGCTTTCTGAATTTTGAAAATGACTACTGATTAAAGGCTCAAGGAGCATTACCACACATTAAGCATATAAACAGATGTGCTACACCAATTGTACACATACAAGGTGAATAATAAAATGGTGCTTCCAGTAAGGGGTGTGGAGAGTGTACAATGAGTGAAATTCTGTTATACCATAACCATTCGGAACATTGCTATCGACCACAATCTAACAAGGAATCAAATTCAATAATAGGTTACCGGTTCAGTTCATCAGAGCAACACATTGAGTTTTAATGAATTGCCATATTATTTTTCTGCAATGGTAGCTTTTGCTTTAACAAAGATAAAACATAATTTAAAAGCAGAGCCAGAGAGGAAATTGCATCCTGCTCCTATAGCATCTGGATGACCCCAAAACTCACACCCATACATTCCAGTCAGGAAAGTTTCTACTGAATCCCTAGATGTTTTGTACTTTCCTCTGACCCTGCGTATATTGCGAGTTAAAGAGCCTGGCCAGTGAGGGAAGGAGAGCGGGAAAACGAGGGTTCAACTGGTGGGTGGCCAGCGTTCAAGAGCCCAGAGCACCTGGCAGGGTGCCAGCGCCTGCTATTCGCTGAAATCGATCCGAGAAGGAGGGCAGAGAAGAACACCGCGGGAAACAATTAGGTCCGACAAAAGCGCTGACCAAAAAAGTTGGGTTTGTGAGGGAGAGGGGTTGGGAGGGGGGAGGGGGTTGGGGGGTGGTGGGGGTACTGGTGCTACAAGGTCATGGCTTACAGAGCAGCCAGACTGGAGTGGCTTACCAACGTTCTGGGTCAGTGGAAGCCTTGTTTAATTATTAGCGCTTTTTGCTGAATTCAGGAAATGAGATGGAACGAAGCAAAAGCACGAGCTAGATACACCTTCTCGCATCTTCAGCTGTACTGTGTGTAGTGTGGTGTTGTAGGCCTTTAAGATCCAGCCTCCTGTTCAGCACATGAGATGCACACTTAACCAAGCACGGGTTTAAAACATTGAATCACCCAGTCCAAAACTTTCCTCACTGGCATACCTTATTTCTAACCTTACAGGTGTACCCTGTAATTTCTCACCTTGTAGGTGTACCTTGAGCTACTGGCTTACAAAATAGTGATGCACCATTCAATGAATTCTGAAAGCAATAATGGTATCCGAGGTTGTTGCCAAAGCTACATGTCAAACGTCCAGCTTTCCTGACTCCTCCCATTCTAGTATATTCTAGACTTTATTTTATGTTCATAAAACTCTGTTTTCAAAGCCAGCTACCACACCTGCATACAGTTTATTTGTCAAGTGTATCCATGGTTTTCTGTTTCTGGGTTACATCTTGCAGTATAATCTTATATGTGTTTTCCTCAGCCAGCCAGGATGTTTTACTAAAAACATTGCAGAATCTTGGTTTCCCTATGCTAAACTCCGAGCTGCGGCTTTGTTCATTTACATACATACATTTTATATATATATATATATATATATATATATATATATATATATATATATATATATATATATATGTATGTATGTAAATATGTGTGTGTGTGTGTGTGTGTGTGAAACACTCAAAGCTGTTGTAGTACATAGGAAAGGAAAATGATTTTTTTTTACTTTTGCCATCTGTATACTTTTAAATGTCAATGCATGTTCATTTTCAGTTTCACACTCTCTCAAATGTACTATTTGATCTGTCTATCATTGCCACTGTCTGATTATTTACGTCGTAAAGATGACAGCGCTAGTTACAGAAGATGAATGCCACTTTAAATAAAAATCTGCTCCTACTCCTCCTTTCCCTCGCTTTTACAGAACCAGCGCTAACGAGGCCTTTGGTCATGAAATAATAAACCGGTCAGCCTCCCTCACTATAAACCCCGTCGTTAAGGGTGCGTGCTGTAAAATGCAGCTGTGATCCCCCGATCATATGAAATATAAGTAGCCACTAACCAGCAGGGCCACTCCATTAACTTGCACTCCCGTGCTTTGGTGTGCTGCGGAATGCCAGCAGTGTCTATAGTAAAACATCCCGCCACCAATTTAAACGTGCCGAATGATGTATAAACGTATTAAAAAAAAGAAGCTCATATCAACGCTTGCATTTTGGAACCGAAGCTTGACGGAGCAGGCCTGCTCTCGGCCTCGAGAGCAATAAAATGTGCCGTGGTTACTCCACGCGCGATTTATTAATGGCTCGATACACAATGCAATTTGAGAGGCAGACAGGTTTCGCTCCCTTCGCCTCACCCAGAGCAATAACACGGTCCGTGGGTAGATCGGCCCATCATAGCCAATTGTTTCCCTCCTGCCTGCTTCGCCTAAACTGGTCTGAGAGCTTTTCAGCCTCATTGGACATCAATGGCCCTCCCCCGATCCCCGTTTTCCTTCCCCTGGTAGCGGCGGCACAGAGCGTCATGAACAAAGAGCGTTCGGAGATCACTGCGCCACGGAGCCCGGTGGAAGCACGTGCACAGAGGAACCTAATGAAGAACGGAAGAAAGCGACGAGCCATAATGAGTAGATGTGCTTTGTCCGTTCCTATGACACCGCGGTGTGGCTGCAGCCGAGTTGACGCAGAGCAGCGAAATATTCTGCAGCTGTAGTCTGAGATTTCTTAGCTGGCACACAGCCTAGTAGTGCGCATTCTGGTCGGGGTAACATTTTGGCATTGCACAGAATCTAATTAAACAAGCAAGGTAAATGGTCCATTGCTTCCAAATTATTATGTTCTTTATTCGAAATTTTTAATTACTTCACTTTTTCCAGCTGCTTTTGTGGTCTTACTGTATTTGGATTTGATTTTCCATAACTTAGCAAAACTTTCCAGCAAAGAGTCATTCGAGTGTGTTGCTATGTTACAAGGTACTTTTTAAACAGCTTGCTTCTACCATCTGATTAGTTACTCCCACCATCTAATTAGATTCCTTCACGTAAACCTGGTTGAAGTCATCTGCTTGGATCTGTTTTTTTTCCCCTGTTATTTTTTTCCTCATGCTATTAACTTGTGCTTTCCTTGCATCTCACTTGTTTGTCCCAGTGCATCACTTGGGTAAAACTGAACACTGATGTCCTCATTTGTATGGGGGCATAGAGTATGTTTGGTCTTCTCTCTGTTGACACTGTAGATGTTCCTACTAGCCAGTAGGGAAAAGAAATGCCATGGTCTTCTTTTCATCCCCATCCAGCTCCGGCCTAGTTTCATTAGCTTCAGTATACGCCTGTAACTGTAGATACACCGGGGCAATTTGTTGTAATCTTGCCTACTCTGGGTTTCACGAATACAGAGTTGCTCAGGTGAGCTACGTGTGGAGAACTCCGTGTTGTTTATTAACTGGGAATGAGAACAGGGTATTTCGTTCTGTTTTTCTAACACAAAGGCTGACCTTAAGGTTTTCTCATATAAAACTTTAAACCAACAGGCAAAATCCGCTTACATAGTAGCAGAAGTTGCGCAGAATGTGAGTGGGTCGACCAGGATGATGTATCCTTAGTTTATCTACTTTAAATGGCTAATTTCAATGTGATCAAAGCAAATTATACATTGCATTGGCACAGAAAAAGTACACTATGATACTGAAACTGCATTGGCCAGTGCATCTTATAAATTCCTTTTTGAGACTGGCTTCTCTTCTGATGGTGTGTTCCACGATTTCTCCATTATATGTAATTCTAATGTGCTATTCTCATGAAACTGAATAAAGGCACTTTGTCACCACTGGGCATTCATTTCACCCCATGTGGGAGTGTTTCACAGCTAGGTATTAAAAAGCCACTGGATATTGTTCATTAAAATGTATATTTGGCCTCATTTTTTGATGCTTATGCTGTTGTCTGCAATTCCATTCACACCTCCATCAGATAGTCTTAAAAGGTTCATTCAATTGTTTTTAAAATTGCTGAGTTGGAAAGCGTCTTCATATCCGTCTTCCTGTATTACACACAACAAAGGAATTAGGCATATTGTTGCTGCTAATCTTTGAATTATATTAGCCCACCTTCAAGATGCAAGCTAGATAAGTCTGGAAGGATGACGGATCTGTGAAAAAGGGAAACTGAGGCAGCGTTACTTACTAAACGTTAGGAATGCTAAGCGTTCCGATTTACAGGACGTGTGGATGCCTTTAGAATTTTGTTATTTGTATGGGAAAAGTAGAAAAGACATGAGAGAAAGCGGGCCCTAAAAACTCAGTGCTTTAGAAAAAACATGCCAAGTAGTATTGTTAAGACGATCTGTCCATTACTGCGTTCATGATTCAGTATAAAATGAAGTCTCCATTATGTTTATTTGGAAGTGAAAATTAAGTATTTTTCTCTTAAATTCCACAAGGAACACTGTTAGGATGGGCATTCGATGCTCTGTTGCAACAGTACGACACAGGTGATTGCATCGAATCTCTCTTCTCTTTCACACTTTCTGCACAACCCAATTGCAGTATTTATCACATTTGCTAAAGATGCAGAGTGCTGAGGAATTCACCAACACTTCATCGTACCATCACACAGAGTAATGGCATCGACTCTATTCCATGATAGTAGCCTTGTCTCTGCCCAGTGAGACTCCCAGTTCCTTACTGAGATTTATGGCATTGCCCCATTTCACCACTCCACCTGGTTCAAATGGGGAAAAATGCTCATTGCGGTGAAATCCCAGTGTTCCGATGGCCCATCCTATGCCCGAATGCTTTAATCGGTAAGCAATCAGGCACTGACACCCAGCAATGGGCGGGAGCCATATGCTGTCAACATTTGTGACTATAAATCCCAATAAAGAATTAATGGATCCCATGTCAGGTCATCAAGCTGTTCCCCTTTAGTCTTGATGGTGCCAGGCTGAAACATTTCCAGCAGCCCAGGCATGGATTGGGGCATCTGAAAATTGCACCATGCCGTGGGGTGGACGTGCAGAGAATCCCCCGCCGGCGGAGCAGTTCTAGGCCGACGTGTTCCCATCACACTCGGGCCATCTTGGGGATTCTCCCCTGTCACGTGAAGGCATGTGCTTCACCCTCAAAGCTTCACGCCGCATCACATAGCCTCAGCTGAACAAAAACTGGCCCCTTACTGGGGAGGAATCGATGTTTTATTTTTTGTAGGCTCCACTGTCGAAGATGCCGCTAATTCAGCCTAATAGGTTAAGGAGCACCACACTGATTTTCACAAGGAGGCAAACAGCAGTCGTGAGTTACTGACTCTCTTAAAGCCAATTAAAACAGCAGAAAAATCAAAGGGGTGATAACTGAAGCGCAACATCGCTGCAGAATACGGCGCAGCCGTCATTTCGTTCCAGTGTCACGACAGCACAGGAGGTACTGCAGAGCGTCTTTGTGAAGTCCTCGCTTCTGTTCAGTTTGACCAATAGTCGTACTTGGCGGGCTGTGATGTTTCGTCATCATTTGGAGAGTCACCTTGAAAAAAGCCTGAAAGGCTGAAAGCCTGAAAGGCTTAAAGAAAAAGGCTGAGCCACAGAGTCATTTGTCATGACGTGTGCTATGTAATTTGACCCCATGAGGTGACATGCCTCAACCTAATGTTACCAAAATTCTGTCGCTTGACATACTTGTTATGCCATCTCGACATCACAGTTGACAAAAACAGTTTTTTTATGGCATCTGACACTTGTATTTATGAATGTTTATGTGCGTCTGTCATTTATCAAGAAGGGAAGAAGGGCTTGTGTAAGTGTCGTGTACCCTTATAAAAAGTGCCCTTCAGAATTCAGACTATGTAACACAATCCATGCCATTACCTGATGGCAACAACATAACCAAACAGCAGATTATATGCAGAGCCAACAATTCGGACCTCAGCATCATGATAATATTAGCCTCCCTAAGAGCTCCTTTTACGATGTCTATATGACCTTACCTTTGACCTGGACACCGATGCGGAAGTACACATCTGCTGGGCTGAGGTAGCGCTCCACCAGGATGTAATACCACTGATCCCAGGAGAGCAGTGGGACTTCTAGCTCACATGGTTTGCTCTCTCTGCAGTCCACAGCGCTGGAGTTGTGTACGGGCGGGGCCCTGGCCCGCATCTTCACCAGCACCGGGCAGCCATCGTTGCTTCGGTTCCTGGTGCTGCAGTCTACCAGTTGAACCTTCACCAAAGAGATGTAGCTAGGGATGAATACCCTGCAAGACACAAAGGAAAAGGAAGGTGGAGCCTGTTCTCCAACGTGGTCAACTCAGACATTTGTGGGGGTATATGCATGGGAATATAAGAGGAATGCTTTCTCAGCAGGACAGAGTAAACAAAACTCCAAAGGCCCAGCGATCTCTGAGGGTTAGAAATCCTGCTAACAGCACCATACTGCATGCTGTGATCACTGCACATCAGATCGGTAACCATGTTTTTTAAATACAGATTAGACCCCTAGTACGTTTAATTCTCCCTTTAATTCTTTTTATATTTATCTTATATTTACATATCATCAAAATCAGTAACACTAATTGCATTCATGTACTGTGATTTTAATGCATCTATGAAATAATAACCCACATTTATTTTGATTCACGGGTAGGAATGCAAATTTATTCGTAGGCCTCTGGACTGCAATTATCAAACTCTTGTTTATGTACAAACAAAGAGGCAAAAAGCCCTTTGGGTTGCTGTTCACCACACATTAATTTATGGATGAAATATCATGAAAATAAAACCCAACAAATGTGTAGCCCAGCTTCATACTAAGGACCAGCATTTAAGACTTGGTGGGCCATTATGATTAACATTCCAATACCTGTTTATAGTCAAGGTGACAAAGCTTCCACATATTTTGATGAATTGCATAGACAAGTGTAGGTTATTCATAAATATCAGCCAGCTAAAACTTGAATCATCCTTCACTTTTTTTTTTTACCCATGGCAAGATTCCTTCTGTCTACTCTTTTGTAGTTTGATAATTAAACAATGTGAACAACACATCAAAGACTTAATCAGACAAAAACCAATTTGTTTACACAATCCATCAAGAAAACAAACAGGTTACTTTGAATTTAAACAGTGTCTCCCTCTCTCCATCTCTCTCTCCCTCTCTCTTTCCCCCTAGAAAGAAAACTCTTTTGCTCAGGGTTTAACGTTCTGCGTTCTGTCCTCTTTTTTATTTTCTGCACCATTATGTTTATTTCACAATTGATTAAATAAAATCAATTTCTGAGTAATACGTATTCTGATGAAAGCTTAACTTAATCAAATGAAAACTTAATTTAATTGTTCACTGAGCCTCGGTGCATATAACAAGACCGCAATTTACTGGCCAAATCTACAAATCCCAAATGTCTTTCTTTGTAGCCTTTCAAGAACTGTTGCAAAGAGAATTTCATGAAATATACGAATGGTCTGGAGACTTCGGTATTATTAACTGGCCCTTGAAATCCAACAGTGTCCTAATCAAACTAATAGCACGTTCATCACACCACATTAGAATATGATTCTTTAGCAGCATATCCATAGTATATTGTATGAAAAATGTAGTTCTGCATATAGTACAGCATACATCATTACCTCAACAATTCACTTGTTTATTTATTAAAAACGTGTTTATTTGAAGATGCATTGAAAGAATGTCTCACCCTGGTCCATTTCCAACACTCTTCTGTTATCCTTTTAAAGATCTATTGTTTGGTAATTGAGAGAACCATTAAAATTTGAACATAATGACAATGGAGACCTATGACCGAGAAACAGAGATAGTGAAATAAAGTGATGCTAAAATGATAAAGGTAAATTTTGTGTGTGTGCGTGTATGTTTGTGCATGTGTGTGCATGTGAACATGTACATGTGTTCGAGTCTGTGTGTGAGTCTGAGAAACAGAGACATTTTGCAGTTAGTATGCTGTACTACTGGTGTTACAGGCATTTCAATGAGCCTAGGTGACATCTGAGTGCAGAGTGTGGGGTCCACCTGTAGCAACACCAGCCTCTCCCCATCAACCAATCATAGAACAGTTAACGGTTCCTTCCCAGCTGGTCCTCCGTGTGAGTGCATTTACATTCATGCTAGTCTATGGGTTAATGCGCTGAACTTTTCAGTGAGTTCAATGCATTGTGTGTGTGTGTGTGTGTGTGTGTGTGTGTGTGTGAGAGTGCATTCCTGTTGTCAAGGAGGTATGTTCTTCCTCAATGCTATCAGTCCACTTACAGTAGGGGAGAAATTTGATTGAAGTTATACAAATGAAACAGTTCATTTAAGTTCTTTGGTAAAGATGGTTAGATGCACTATGAGGTCACGTTAAGACATTCTATTATATACCAACTACAAGTGACGCGTATATTAAAAATGTCACGTGAAGTTACCCTAGATAGGCTGTAAAGCATTATATTTTAGATCAGGTGTGAAAAAAGACGGAAGACTAGGGGAGAGACTAGGGAAGAAGGGTTTCAACAAAGCACAGAGCACAGAGACTATATGCTAACTATAGTTAACTGGACTTTAATGTTACCTTAACAGGTACCCCTATGTCTTTTGGAGTAGTTAGCTAGCAATCATACCTACAGCTTGGTTCAGTGTTCAAATATTTCCGGTCAGTAAACAATATCTACTTCGTTAAGCTGTGTAATTATAGCTGTTACACATAGAACAAAGTTTTTGGAACTATGATACAAAATCATTGTAAGATTGTTGTTGTTTTTCAGATTTGTTAGTTTGTTAGATATAGCATATACAGTATTAATTGAAATAAATTAATTGACTAATATGTTTTTAAACCTTGGGCAAATATGGACAAGTTGTGGTTTAATGGAACTTGCCTAGGTGCTTCCATGGTATTGTTTGGTAGTAAGGTAGATGACACAGTGGAAGAGGACATCTCTGTCAGGAAGAGTGATGATAGTGTAATTGAAAAGCAGAGCTAAGTGATTGCATTGGTTGATTGTGTGTGTGTGTGTGTGTGTGTGTGTTCAAGAGTCCCTAAGTACTCCATTTGAATGCAGAAAGGTCTTGTGGTACATACGCTACGTTTATGTCCCGATGTGCTTTATGTCCCGATGTCCTGATAAGACTTTGGAATGTGCAGTCTGAAGACAGTGGGGTAAATAAGGATTGCCTAAAGGACTTACTGTACAGCAGGCCTGTGTGTGTGCGCGCGTGTGTGTGTGTCCATTAGTTTGCCTGTTTTCTTATGACAGAGTGCAATGAGTCCACTCACTTGTAGAGAACAGACTTGTTGTGAACTGGGATCATCTGATCTATGAAGTAACCAGGATATAGCACCGAAATTCCGATCAGCCTCTGGACTATGAGCTGAGGCTGGAAGAGGTACTGACATTCTTCTCGAAGACCCTGAAGAAAAAGACAAAAGGACAAAGCAAAGCAGCCAGCTGATTTCAAACGTGTCTGGGATCCAAAGTCGAGACATGCTGTGAGAAGAGGTAGCACTTGCCGAGTAGACTCCTCTTAACACCAAGTTATTGTTTTCACTATGAAGAGTTGGAGCTATCACTTTCCAGAACTTCCACTCTTCATCGGTCTTTTGTCTGACAGCACCTTAACCTCACGGAGCTTGACAGTTCACACCTCTGACTACAGGAAGACAACAAAGAAAACTACAAATGAACTACAAAAAAAAAACCATCTGTGAAGACGTACAATATAACGAGTGAGGAAAAAGTGCATGAAATTTCAATTATTTTTAAGTCTGTACAATGGAACTGTGACATGTTGGAAAATTCCCAGTTACTAATCCCCAGTGTGCTCAGCTGGGCTTGAACACTATGTGTTAATTAAATCCTCCAGGTGTTAATTCAACACAGGGGATGGTTCTGTGCACAGGATCCCAATCTGTCTAAATGTCTCCAAATATGTGTCTTCATATTAAAAGTGTAGTGTTTTGCACTTTTGGGATTTCTTTCGGGATGTGCATGATACTCCACTTCCCCCTTCATAGTGCAATAATATTACATTATGGCTTTTAGTCTTTTAGTAAAAAGAAAAAGTAATTCTAATAATCCTAGTAAATCTAATAATCTATAATCCTAACCACCCAAGGGTCAGTATCTACTGATGTAACACCACAATTACTGCATTCGGTGTATTACAGTCAAAGCTCTGGTACGCTTGTAGGTTTCAAATGTACACAGAAAGAGAAACAAGTGTTAAAACTGCCAGTAACAACTGGAGAGCAGAGTAAAGTACGCCTGTAATTGCAGAAAATGGGAGTCTCTTCTCGATGGAACCAGCGGCAGAGGATCACGGTTGGCCACTGTGCCCAGGACTCTGTATTAGTTTCACAAGTGGTAAAAAAACACATTCATTCCAGCAGGAGCTAGAGGTGGTGTGGGCACCAATTAAAGAGGAGATGAGCTGTATAGATTTGCAAGGACAACTTTTCACAGGGAGATTGCATGGCAGGTTGGGGTTGAGGGGGGCGGGGCCGGGGGAGAAGGGGGAAATGTGGTTAGACCGGGGGAGGGGGATGGGCGGAGGGGGTCTGTGTAGGAGCTTGTGTTATTTATTACGGTACACCCTGCCAAATTACAATGCAGCATTTCATCATTCACCCCCTGGCCTCTCTTTCTCACCGGTACCCCTCCCTCATTCATCACTGTCAAGCAGTGGCTAACCCCAGTCCCCTGCTCCTCTTCCTCCTCCTCCTCTTCCTCCTCCACCATCTTCTCTTCTTCTTCTGCCCATTTAGAGCTTCTCGAAGCGCGCCGTTCCGCAGAAAAGGCGGACATTCGCCCAGCACGCCTCCCGTACACAATTACTCAGAAGCCCAGCACGCCGGTGATGGGGAAAGGGACGCCATGCGACACCTATCTGTTTTTCCATCGACTTCCGCCTTCAAGGTTCGCCGGGGCGGCTCCGAGGGACCCCGGGGTCCTCGTGGTGAGGTGGAGCGCCGCACTTTCCACCTGCTCCGATGGAGGGGGCGGGGCATATTCTCATATACTCTGTTACTTGCGGCGGTCCTGTCAGAGACCTGCTGCAAATCACTGGCGGTTTCCCATTGAGGTCAGTCAGCCATGTTATTACTACATAAGGTAGGGAACGAGCGGCTGATTTATAACCGCGCCTGTTGGCTCCGTGCGGAAAAACAATAATCCTGAGAGGAGAAGACAGTGGCAGCACAAACTACTTCTAGGACTTGAGTGCTGCTGTCCGGGGAATCAGCAAAGAACCTGGAAAAAGGGGTGTATGAAGAATTAATTGGCTCGTGGTGATGCTCAGTTAATTATATAATGCTTCTTGCCGCCTCGGTGGTTATCTCATAATTAGATCTACATTAATTCTTCAATACGAAGGCATGTCGAATATAGGTTTTGTTGTTTGATTTATTTTGTTATTTCTTTTTAACAAAGAAGTGCCTGAACAGACTTGTTTTTACATGCTGGAACACGTGTTGCCGTGCTGTGGTGGAGAAGGTGCCTGATGCTCTTGGGACCCAAAGGACAAGTTCATGGTTAGTTTCAAATAACCCCTATTAGCTCTTGTGAAACAACAGGTTGTATTAGAATGTGTCTTGATTACATTCTTTATTACTATCACCATGGTGACTGCAAATGCTATACCGCCCTGAATTCCTCTGATTACATTGATATCTTTCATCAACAACTGACAAAAATGGCGAGGAGGTCCCCCTACTTGTCCAAAAGGAGTATTATTATTAATATTATTAAAATTATAACCTTTATTTAACCAGGATAGCTTCCATTGAGATTATGAATCTTTTTTACAATTGTGTCCTGGCCAAGCGATACAGATAAGACTTAAAAATGACATAATTATAAAATCCACAATCTTTAGCGATAAAGCAACACAATCATCATTCCTCACAAACAAGGACACTGAAACCAGGAATAACACCTACGATCCAATGCACCTGTCTTCATGTCATCCAGAATTGTCTTGAACCCTTCCAGAGAGACCGGCTCTCGAAGGTTCAGGCAACTCTGGAGACAGTTCCAGGAGGCAGGCGCAGAATTCTGTTCCCGAGCTCAGTGTCAAATCTTTGGGACAGTAAGCAGGAAAAACTCCTGCGAACGAAGACGGCAGGATGGAGGACGTAAACCTGTAAATAAGACGAAAAGCAAACCAAGGAGAGCCTTATGAATAAAAAATATGCCACGCTTTAGCCGACGAGTGGACCAACGTTGACCATCGATCACCAACATACAAAATACCACGATGAGTAAGGGGTTTACAATTTGAAATAAATACTTTGCAAGAATAATACTTTCATTATTAACAATACATAACACAGCGATTGTACCTTACATTATGAAGGCTGCATTTGAAACTTTCATGGTCGTATGAATATTTGAAGGGAAGTAAGGTTTTTAAAAACCTTTAACTCACAGCAGCCTTGACATGCTGGAGGGCGTTCACGTCGACGGTGACACAGAGCGTTCCCGTTTCATTTCAGCTGTTTGCGTGGATCTGTTCCACCGGGCTGGTACTGCCGGCCGGGCCGTTGCTGGAATTACGCTTTGCTCATTATCTCTCGTGTATTATCAAGGTCTAATTCACTCTCGGCTTGATTAGCGGGCTTATCCAATCTACCCCCGAGCCGTCCGGCTATCACTTATCCTGATCTCTGTCTGCGGTGGAATTCCTGAGACCGACTGTCTGGACATACAAGGAGTAATTTATTGCTAGCTTGAAGCCTTCTGGGCAAGCTTCTTGTTATCACTTCAGTCTTGTTGCTATGTATGTTAACAAATTGGCTAATGGCTAAATGCTGTAGGTTTGTGTTCTATTTTACAGTGCTACAAAAGCATCTTTTAGACATAACAGTTCGACGCTATCAGGGCCCTCCAGGGTTCAGCCCTGTTTATTACAAAGGTGGCTGATTTCAGACAGACTCCTCCAAAAGCAAGAGGCCTCCATCTTCAGCTCACAATGGAGTGGAAGGATAATAGGGATGGGAGAGGAAGTGCTAACCACTGTCACCGTTAAATAACGCACTGGAGAAGGAGCTCCATCTGTTGTTTGTGCATGACTGCATACATAAAACACAGGCACAGCTGGTGCTAAAGGCGGCACACAAAGCACTGGCTTTGAACACCCAACCTCTCCACCCCCCACACTTTCCCCCAGCAGCCTCTGACCTCTTCCCGCTTAACTCCGCCTTGGTCTCCATGGTGCAAAATCAACACGTCCTCCCAAGACCTCGTTTGGGCAATCTGACCAGCGGGAGGCCGTCCACCGCTCGGCCGGGCCCAGACCCAGACGCTGGTCGAAAGAGAAACTTCGCCAGCTGGGGTGTTGGAGAAGGATGTCGGCAGAGACCAATAATTGCCTCTGCTCAAGGCCCGAGCCGGCCGACATGGAGAAGTAATTACGGCCCTCCGCACAGGCCCACGTGGCCTCGGTGGGGGTTGCAGGAACGACCGACGGGTGAGATGGTGCTGGTGACGCTTTGCGCTTTGTTGGGTTCTTTCGAAGCGTCTGGCGCAGCCTTAATTTGGAATGAGTAGCGCCACCGCGTTGCTCGTTTACTCCGCTTTTGAGAAATGAATAAACAGTGTTACCAGTGAGACCAGCATGGGGCCAAACGTGCCAATGGAAGTCAATAGATGGTAGCATTTTCTGATAGGTGACCGTTTACTGTGAAAATCCATGTGATGGCTGTGGCCCTTTTATGAGCAGCCTGTAAGCAAGCTTTGAAACAAGTGTTCACCTGCGGAGCAGCACAATGGGTTGTGTTTAGACTATAGCGAACTGGAGAGAGGTGCATGCTTCCAAGCCATACAGAAAATCCATAAATTACTTGTCGAGCAAAGACCCTTCAGGGATCCATGCTGTCATTAGTGCTGAAACCAGCTCTGCCGTGCCATACACTGACTTCTACAAGAGGACATCCCTGAGCCCCTAACCTCCTATTTCCATCAAGGTCACATCAGCTCCAGTAATGATGTGAGTGATGGCTGGAAAAACCAAGGTCTGACTCTTGGCTTATTCCCCAAATGGGAAACCTAGGACCTTCTCATTTCAGTTTGGCAGGAAAGGAAAAAAAGCAAGGCTTGAAGAGTAGCTTTCACTTCGATAATCCAGTCACTTGGCTCTTTTTGAAGATCCGTCCGCTTTAGACTAAGTGACACCTTATAAAATTTCGTTTCTATGTAACCTAGGAAGGGTAATAATGATGTCTTCCCTGACAATTCTTCTCCGCAAACACTATTAGAATGTGATCTCGACCAAGCCAAAGTGTAGTGAACCCACAATTTAAGGATGCCCTTGCTCCAACTTTGTTTCTGGGTCAAAAAACCTCTGCCTCCCCCTAATAATGTGGACAAGTTGGGAGCGGGTGTCAGGAATGCTTTTAGCCTGTTGACAGCTGCTAATTAGAAATGCAGCAGCAGGACAAACCAATGCTGAAATCAGCTTCGCCCAACTTCTGTGGCCTGTGTCCAAAACAAACAGTGGTGCACTGGGCAAGATGATCCGATCTCCAATCTCCTGACAGCTCTTAATTAGCACAGTGATTTGGGCTGAGAGTCTTGGTTAGCAAGAGGCAAACTGTCAGGCCGTCGAGCTTCCGGTCATCACAGATCCCCCATGGCAACCCTCGCCTGCTGAGATGGCTGGTTGATTCATGCTGCTGTGATTTCCCTCAACTAACTTTCCCTCTCTCCGGCTGCCTGTCTGTTATCTCCTTTCGCGACTGCTTGCTCATAGAGCAGCCCCTTGATTATCCACAGAGAGAGGCATCACGTTGCGTGGCGTGCCACAGCCCCACGGTAGGGATCCAGCCCTGTGCACTGCCATACCAAGCATCGGCGGAACCCCGTTTTGTTGCAGACTTCCTCTTATCTCAGCGGCCGGAGCAGTTTGTGACAGCAGCACGCGAGACCTTTCCTTGAATATATGTAATTAATCTCACCGTGTGTAACCTTGATACCTCTCCTATGTTAGAGGAGCCGACGCTGGCAGAGAGCAATGAATCAGAGATACGTTTCATAATATATAACTGGTCACATTAGATCACGTAGTTTACATTCTGACCCTCTTGCTGTCCACCATGTCTCTGTGACATCATCTGCTGTGTTTTCAAATGTGAAAAGCACCTCTTACAGGGGATCTTGTACTTACAGGAAGCCTCGGTCACTGCTGAAATGCTGACAACTGTGTTCACCCTGGAAAATCCCTAGACAACTGGGTCCAAACTGTTGCTGTCCAGTGCTTGATAAATAAAAGATTTGTTCTTGCAGTAAGGCTCTATCCCTAATTATCCCTCCCAGCTAGGTCCTGCCATCCACTGCTAAGTCCACTGGTTTTCACCAGTGCCGTCACTCCTGAGGTTCTGAGAAAAGGCCAGAGTGCCCCACACTAATTGGACACTAGTAGGAAGAGTTGAGAGAAAATGGCGTCCTTAAACAGAGAGTTCACGGGGAGGGAAAGGATTGTGCATAATCCAGCAGTCTGGACTTTCCCTATCACCGCAACTCTTGCAGTTAATTAAAATGAAAGTCTGAAGGGCAGGCCAGCTGGGGAAAGGAGTAAGTCATGTGGAGGAAAGACAAAGCGTGATAAGTGTGACACCGAAGATCTATTGCAACAAAACAGGAGTGATGCCAGGATGCATGTTGTGAACATAAGGTTCTAGATAGCACACAAGGGTTCAATTCTAGATTGCATACTTGATTTATCAAAAGGCACATTTATTAGAGGTGGTATACTTTCATCAAATTTGCCCATATGTAATGTCAAAATGTGTCATCAATATGTGACACTATATTCCATTGTAATTAGTCACCAGTGATGCATTTTCTGATAGTTGAGAGGAGTCTTTGCATATTAATGTTGGCATAATCCTGATCCCTTATATGGACTTACATATCTGGGACAAATAAGAACACTTTTTTCAGATCAGAGTTCACACTTCACTGAATTGTTTACAAGCCTTTTAGCATAAGCTTTCCATTATGTCTGGGTAATTGCCTATACTGTGTGCAAAGAAAAAAAAATCCAACTAGGATTCTGGATGAAAGTAAAAGGTTGGATGCTTCTTGGGAAAAGGCTTACTTCACTTCTGGGATTTAGCTCACATATACAAGCTACTCCACATTTTGCACCATGCATGAAAGGGCAAAGCCTCTGAAGACCTGATATACAACATACATGTTACATGGTTCTTTTTCTCATAGTAAAGCACTGATGTTGACCGGACAAACAATGAAAAATCTATGTAGACTAAAACATTTATAATACACAACACAACTATGGGCAATATACATGTGCAAAACCACTTGCTAATCTATACAGTTATATTGAATATTAACATAAGAATAGCATGTCCCAAGAAGAAAACTCCTTTACACAGTTCCAGACTGCTGATTTTTTATTTCATTTCAGTTTTCCCTGAGGGGAACAATGTGAATAGTATAGCCAGTTGTACATTTGTGTTGACTTGCAGCAAGCCATTATTAGGCCCTAATTTAGCAACTGCTGACACGTAATAATTTAAACATATCCCATGATGCATGATTGACCCTGGCTATAACCCTGATAATTGTGTTCTTTCAAGAAGGAAATGCATTTTATTGGCTGTGTTCCTCCAGAGAAAAAAGTCGAATCCGTCTGCTATAATTCTCGTGTACAGATGAATGAGTTTGAGGGTTGTCGGAGAGAAGGCTGGTGGGTGTTTTTAACGACTTTTTCTTTCATCATCCTGTGCTTGTGTTCTGCCATACAGTGACACGCAATGCTGATTTAATTAAAGTGCATGCAACATACAACCTGTTGTTTCACATTTTTCCAGAACTGAAAATTTTCAATAAATAAATATAATAAATAAATCCTCTACTGGACACCTTTCAAAGTAATCATTCATAATGGATGTTTTTTTTTTTTTTTTGAATCATCAACAAAAACTAGTAGCTAGTTTACAAGATGGAACAGGTCTAGGAAATGTGGGATTGTGCGTTACAGAGAAAAGTGTCCAATTGAAGTCAATAATATAAAGAGGCTGTTAATTTGTCTATGTTTAAAACTGAGTCCTTCTGATTAGACAGCTGAGTCCTTATCCTGATTGGATATGTGCTTGCATTCCACAGGCTCACCTTGACAGAAATCTTCCCCTCATCCTTTGGCAGGTGTGCGGCCAGGAACCAGTCTCCGGGGAGGGGGCTGGTGACATTGAACACCCCCGTTGTACGGTTGGGCAGTGTCCATGTCAGAGTGACAGCAAAGGACCCTGGGATGATGGTGTCCCTCGGGAAGCGGGTGTTCAGGGGGTTGATCACCGGTGGGGCCCCTGACCTGAAGTATCTATCAGCCAGAGGGACAAGTGACATTGTTACACAGCGGACACATCTGCTACCCTGTGGACAGCCTAGGACTTGGACACTCGCTCAGTCAGGCAGAAGTATGTGTCCGTTAATAGGCATCACTTTAATTTAATGTTTAATGTAATATAAACTTCCAGTGTGCTTATGCCTGGGCTTTTCCCATCACAGTTTTCATAAATCAAACAAGCAATAAACAATTAATTGCATGTGAGCAAACACAGTTTGCATGTGTGCGTGTGTGTGTGTGTGTGTGTGTGTGTGTGTGCATGTGTGTGAAAGAAAGAGAGAGAGGGGAAAATGGGATGTCTATGAGGAGTCACCCTGAAATCAATTAGAATTCAGAAGATGCTCCAATTTCTCTTTCCTTTACAGGAAGTGAAATGGAGCATTGTGACTAATACTAAATTATGCATGAACTGAATCGTAAGCAAATATTCCAACATTCTACTCTACTGCGAGTGTTTCAAGTAATGCTCACAGACTCAGAGGGCACTGAAATGGAACAGTGCTCCATCTAGGCTGTAATCTCACATAAAGTGGAGAGAAAGGGACCAGATGCAAATCAGCGGGCTGATCTTTTAAAATCTGATTTTGTTATTAATTTTTCCGACATGAGCCGTGGAGTCCTAACAAGGATGTATTTTCTGTTCTGCGCGCCAGTTCACCATTCGAGATTAAAAAGGAGCCTGACAGTGTGAATCTGTCACACATCATACTACATGAAAGTCTTGCGAATAAAAGGCTTCACCTCCCGTGATTACTGTCACTCAGCCCGTTGCTCTGAGACACTGCAGTTTGTCAATTGTCGTCGTCCCCCCCCCCCCGACAAGCTTCAGAAGCAAAAGCCTCTTGGGAAAAGTAATCACAGCGAAGGGTGACAATTGCACTTTCCGTGCACTTTTCTCATTGGATTTTATTCCTGTACCGGAGCCCGTGAGTGAGATGAAAAGGTTGAATTAGACAAAAGGCTGAGAAGTGAGGTAGCATTTTATGGATTAAAGGTCACCGAAAAGGTCTCACAGGTGGCGCGGGATGGGAACACGCACAACCTCGCCAGCGTACGCGCCGTGGCGCGTGTGCGGCAGAGTGCGGCGGAGTGCGCGTCTCCATCCTATGCATATTTAACAAAGCTAGCTCCCCCCTGCCTCAAACACAACAGCTGCTTTCTGTCCTGAGACGTAGCATCCAGCCCCGATCCTCAAGCCTAGCGCGGATAGGTTGGGTTATTGGGTTGAGGTTTTGTTGTTGTTGTTGCTGCTGTTGCGGCGGTGGTGTTTTTCCTATAGTTTCAGACAGACAAGCAATCTCAGAGGAGCCATTCTCTAACCAGGAGGGTCTTGCATCTTTGGCAGGTAATAACTCAGATTGAGGCTGATGATGCACTGTGGTGTTATTAGAGAAGCCCCGCCGCTCTCTCTTCACCCGCGATGGCTGACGCCTTCGTTGGAACTGCAGTGGCCTCGTTTCTCTCGCTTGTAACTACATACCGTTTAAATTAGCTTCAAAGTGCTTACTGAATAGTTGACAGCAATTCATTACTGAATTAATTAAGAGTAATTACTAATTAATATTGCCTGGGATTGATAAATAAATAATTAGCCAGGTGTTTAAAGGTTAAGATACCATGTAGCTTGACGACTTAAATGTAACGGAAACCATAACTGAAACCCGGAGAGGAATACATCACTCGCAGTAATTACTTTACCCAACAATGCCATTCTAAAGCCAAACCATTTGGTATATGCTGTCTGATCGTAATCTCTGTTCCCTACTTCAACTCTTATTATAAACATTAGCAATTAATCCTTTGAACAAGGCCTGTGCATATTTGTTCCGCTGATTAGCTATATGCCTCTCCACACCTGTGTGTCTGGACCCTGATGGAGCTGACACCAGCTCATGATGAAGCACTCGAGCTGTCGAGCCCTGCTCTGCGGTAAAATTCTTTAGCTCATTCTCCCGTTACCTCTGCCTTGTTCAACACTGCTGTTCGCTCCACATGTTCACATATTAAACCTCAACCATCTGCCTGCTCCCTGCCACCTTATCTTGTAAATTATACTAGCAAGAGCCAGATTTAAACCTAATGCAATGTCCAAGGGCCTAATTAAACACGAGGTACGTTTTGAAGCACCAGCTTCATCGTCCATGGTAGAGCAGGTGTCGGTGATCCAGTTTGTGCTGCCTTGATCTGCCACTAGGGTGCGCTGTGATGCGCACGGGCCCCATGTGAATGAATCCCCATGATCAAATCAAGGACGGCAGCAGCTAGCGCCTTGCCTCACTCTTCGAAAGGTCAATCTCTTCTAAACCCCCTCAATGTCAATTAAAGCGGAGAAAGAATTTAATGTGACAATTAGGTTCTTTTTTTTCAGTATGTGCAAAGGCTGGGCTGCTGGAAGAAACAAGGCTGGTTCACCATGGATACACCCTACACGCTCTTCAAGCACTTTAAAAGCCTCTCCATGCGTTCAGCACCACGGACAGCAGACGGGCAGCAGGTCTCGCTTTGCTCCAGAGTGTCTAGCTGAAAAAGCAGCTGGAAGCAGAAAGAACAGAAGCGCACACGTGTTGTGATGTCAAAAAGGCGAGACCCTACATCAGACAGCCTTCTTCCCCCAAAAGCTCTAATAAAACCGACTGGTGGATAAGTACCTGAATCACTCTGATACCAGCGGCACCACAGCTGCACAACAGAACAGAACGACAAGAGAACCACGTCTGCATCTACCCACAGCTCCAGCCATGGGATGACGCGTAAGTCACAGAGCTACGCGCCCAGCAATGCGCTGAGCTATGTATAGCGCTATGTACCGAGTTAAGTATATAGCTATGTACAGAGTTAAGTCTAGAGCTATGCTTTGGAGGTCACAGAAACAAGCAGCGGCAAGCAACAAGAAGTTTGCACACTTCCGCACACACGGCCCCCTCTCCCGAAAAGCAAACGAAACGAAACAAAATAAGAAAAAAAAGTGCCAAACCAAAACAAAACAATCTACAGGCTTCATGTCTCTCAACTTCCAGTGTATGCCTTGATTATGTTTGCTGATGCTCACCCCTTGGATCTGATATTATGCAAATGAATGGCATAAATCTGGCTGTGCCTGCTCGTGTCTAAACAAACAGGCATGGAATGCAGATTGGGTTAGGGGCTTTAATTGAGGCGCGACGTTGTCAGTCATTTTTTCACTGTTTCACATTACAAAGATTCAGATGCAGAGTGCCTGGCTCCTCAGTGAGCATATGATAGGAATTACGCTAAACGCCCAGACTGATGTCTTAACACAAGCCAGCAGAAAAAATACAGCATGTATTCAAAGTTAATCAAAGAACGCAACTAAGAAAATATGCAAAACCTAAGTAAGTGAAAAATATGTCATTGGGTATGTGAATTAGGACTGAGCTCCATCAGTCCATGCTGATGCGTTAATAGAAAACTCAACGCCACCCATTTCTGCTTAAGGGGATCTTGATACCACGAGTCTTTTGTGACTTTCCTATGGAAGGACGTGAAGATTACAATCAAATAGATCTACTTCTCCTTCCAGGCTTATTGGAGGGCAGAAGAGACCCTTGACAGGAAGTTCTGGAACAACCTTGGGAGTTCTGCTCTACTCCAGTTTGTACTGGGCCTAATTAGAGTTGTCATGGCTGATCGATCCTGAGGTAGCAGCGTGTGGCTGCTTCCCCACTAACACACAGACCCCCAGCCCCCCACCCACATGGCCTTATCTCCATCCGCTTTACCACACCACCACCCCCCCACTGGCACCTCTTTTAATTGCCCCTTCGTTATGGCGCCCCCTGCCTGCTTTCTGACAGCCGGATCGACGGTGCAGGCTAACTCGCGCTGTCGTTGCCACAGCGACCGGTAACCAGGCAGCGCCGCTCAGAACGCGGCGAGGTTAAGGGTGAGCCGAAGAAGGAACACACAGAGCAGGGCGGAGGGAGTCGGGCGAGAGGGCCTTTAATTATCGCCTCGCTCCATTTGGACGCGTATGAGTTCGCAACATGTCTAGCTTCACTGCAGAACGCTGTTGTTCACGTCTCTCCACTGGGCTATTCAAGGCTCAGTTACTGAACTGCACCAAGAGTCTCTCTAACAGCAATTTAAATGAATAGTAACTACACTTATCCCTCAGCTCTCAGTAGCCTTTTTCCAGCACGACTGCGTACACCAGGTCTACAACAAACAGATCTACATAAAAAGGGCTAACCCTTACACTATACAGGCGTACGTACACTCACTGACACAGGTATTAGGTACACTCACACAGTGTATATATCTACACTACAGCTGGACTATAGTAGCCTTACATTTTACAGCCAGTGTGAAGCTGCAATCCATCACTCCTGGCAAAACTATTGTTCTTTAAAATCAGATGACGTTACCAAGGTCCTGTATCCTGTGTGTTTTGTGTCATCTTTTATCAGTTTCTTTCATCAGTGACCTGGCTTTTGCCTAAGGTGTTAGCTGGATGCTTTTAACATACATTTATTATTTAAATTAACTTGTAAAGACTGATAATAGAAACACCTAGAAAAATAGATCGTAGTTGATAAATACTGTATGTAGAAATACCCATAGATACATATACATAGACACACAAAACATGCACAAAATATGTAGACATCATATTAAAATGGGATATTCATGATTGAAACCACTGAAACAAAAGTACACTTGCACAGAAAACATTTGCAAAGTAAACAAATAAAAAAAAAAAACCTAACAAAGAAAATGCAGCCTGTAGCCTGCACATTTAAAACAGGGGTACCTAAGCAACTGGCAACTCAGCATGCCAGCATATAGTGTTCCTAAGCCAATCAAACCAACATCTAACAAAATAATGATATTAGGCAAATTGGTAGAATAATGTTTCACCTGCTGTTTCTGTTTAGGTGAGCTACAAAGATAGTTAGCAATATTTTATCCATAGGCAAACAATCCATTCCGTGTGATGCGAGGCCTGAAGATCTCATTTTGTTAGCACTGGAGCACTGAGATCTCGCCATTGCGTAGAAACAAGCTGAAATCTCTTCCTTTCATCCCTCCGTTTTCATAACATCATCAAACGAAACCACGCTGGTCATGCCGTAGTATTTTTTTTTAAGGCATGTTAACCTTTTGCTCTCTGTGTTCTTGATTTAAGTCCAGAGGAGAAAACTGAGGTGTTTGAACACAGATGGACCATAAAACACACTCCTTTGTCTTTGCCGAAGAACACTCACGGAGACAGGGTTCGCTGTCACCGGCAGCCGCAGCGGATCTCAAGGTCGCACTCCTTTTACTCTGCACAACGCTACAAATATATCACCAGCACTTCCTTCTGCAAGTACGACAGCAGAAGTCAAGCCATGTGTGTAAAGAGACACAGACGCTTCCATTAATCTCCAAACACGATTCTACTCCGCTATCAGCTCTGGGCACAGCCAGATCTCTTGGACCAGTAAAGGGCCCAGGAGTCACGCGGAAAACCAAAAAGAACAATTGTGAGTTTAAACGATATGTAATGCAGCAAGACATGTTCAGTGAGGCTAACGTAGTACTGTGGAACTTATACTGTTACGTTACACTGCTGTGATTTCAAAACCTCGTTTAATGTCTTTTAAACAGGTCTTTTGTTCTGGGGAAACTGAAGAGTCGATTCAACTCTTTGTCAAATCACCTTTTTCTGAATTGTTCATTTACTTTTTTGAAGGTTTTTAGCTGTTTCAGGCTAGAGTGAGGAGTTTGGATATTGATAGGACTGCCTGACTTGCAGCATCCTCATTGAGTCTAGGGTAATGGAAATGTCAATTCCACTGATATCTTCCCATGGGTGTTCATCTCACATTCAATAAACATTAACAGAACATTTTGTAGCTGTGCAAATTTGTTAAGCCTTCCACAATGATTAAAAGATACCACAATTAATTGTGGTATATCTACATTCTGCATAGATTTCTAAAACCAAAAAGGTCGAGCTTTTTCTCTGCATTCTGCCTTCAAGTGTCATCTTGTAAACAATCTCACTACTCACAAGGGGACCTCATGCGAATGTTACGCTGAGTTACCAGGAATGCCGAAACGCCACAGGAAGGGGAAAAAGCGCTCCCAGCACACGTGGAGTTCAGAGACGCGAGCCAGCACACGCAGGCAAATGTCGCCCACCATTTGATCTGGAGGAGCCCTACTGTGGGAAGCGGAGGGGCGGAACACCTCCCCAGAGGAACCGAGGTCGAAAGGTCGGACCCACTCACACTGTCACGTTGCGGTCGGGGCAGCTGTCCCCAAACGTGCCCCCTTGCTCCTTGAAGGTGATGAGGTTCCAGACGGCCACCACGGTGTCGTCAGGCACGCTGAAGTGGAACAGCTCCACGCTGGCGAAGGAGCGGAATGCGTTGAGCTTGCGCGGCGTGCGGGTGAAATAGTCCGTCACGAACAGGCAGCCTGCGGATCCGGGAGAGAGTAAAGGTAGATGAAAGGTGACATTGATATCTTCATCGGCTTGGTGTGGGGGCGGGTGGTTTGGTGGTTGTGGTTTGGTGGTTGTGGGTTGGGGGTGTGTGTGGGGGGGGGTGGGGGTGGGGGTGGAGGAGGACCAGGTAGGGGAGTGAGTAGAGGAGGGTGGGAGGGATCAGTGCTAATGCAGTTTGGCTCAGCGTCCCCTCAGATGCCGCGCTGCCCATTTAATCGGCGGCGATCTGGGTCCCGTGTTTGGCTCCGGATCAAAAACAGTGTACAGGCTCTATGCAAAATTAATTCCGCTCCTGTCCTCCGGTGCGGCGCCGGTGAGGAGACCCTGGAACGGCATCTGCAATCTACTGTAATGAGCCGTGCCTTCCTATAGCACTGTCGTCGGCAGACCTAATGCCTCGCAATCTTCTCGTGATTTGCGAGGGAGAAACATTTATACCCTGCCACCCAAGCACATTCGACACTAGTCGCAGATTCCCAGTGTGTTCAACAGGCAGGCACAATTTATTGCAATTTGTCTCCCAAGGGCAGGGGGAAGTGTTCCTAATGAACGCTGCTGTTCAGGGTCTTGACTACTGCCCTGTCAGTGATGCACCGCTGGAGTGATATATGCTGGATGTGAGGCCTTCGTTCCTTCGGTGCACAGCCATTTAACCTGCGCCGGGAACAGCCCAGGCCTGCCTTTTCTTACATGGAGCGTTCAAGCACATTGGGGCTTTTTTGTTTCTTTCTTTCTTTCTTTTTTAACCAGTGACTCATAATATCAAGCCAGCAGTTCTTTCCCAGGGTAGCTGAGGAGTCTCAATCAGCCCTCTCCTCCCATCACATAATCCTCCCTTTTGAATTCAGCTCAGGTTGTTAACCTTTCCTAATGCACAAGCCCACAATGCCCCCAAACCCCTTCCGAGATCACCCCCACCCAAAACCCAGCTTAAGCTGCCGCTATGAATGGACAGAGCTTAATTGGGCTGAGTAGCGTTTACCCAGTGAAGCTAGCCTCAGGGGCTGGACGAACATCATGATGTTAAAAGCTTTAGCCAGAGGGCAAAACAACCACGCGACAGTAGCCACTTCTGCAATATGCTTTGTGCTCAAAGCGCGCTTTGTGAAAAAGACGGTTGCGACAGGGCCGTCGCGCTTGAGGGATGTCGATGTGATTCGCGTGGCAATTTCGCGGCGCGCCAGTGTGCTGGGGCGGAGAGGAGGCTGTTGGCCCAAATCCGATGGGCCCAGAGCTCAGCGGGGGTAAGTGACGACGCTCTGAGCCGTCAATGAGCATGTGCGACCCAGCTCCCCACCAACAGGCAACCCTGCTGACACGAAGCTTGGGCTGTGTGTGTGTGTGTCTTTAACTTTGAACGATCACCATAGATGAGCGAAGGCAGCTGTATTCTAAATCCTAGCTGTATCCCTACACTGTCTACCACTTCCTCTCCTCCTCTCCATCTCTCTCTCTCTCTCCCTCCCGTCAGCCCGATTGCTTAGTTATTTACAGGCACGGCAGATCAGCTACATTGACACTTTTATTAAGTGGATGGCCTCTTGGAGGCATCACGCCAGCGAGATCTCTTCGTCCGTGGGCTCAGACAGCCCCCGGCTCGTCCCACGCCAATCCCCCTCGCTCCAGCGTTTCAGAGCGCGAAAGGAAATGACACCATGAATTGCTCCGCACTGCACTTGCCACAACGATATTATCCCAAATCTAGTTGCTCAGCGTGACTTGTAATGAGCATTTTGTTTTGTTTTGGCTTTTTCAAGCATTCATAACATTTTCTACATGGTGTGGGCGGCTGCATCACAGCCACAGCGGTCTGGGTTCGATTCCCCGCCTGGCCGCTGCCTGTGTGGAGGTGATGTGCTCGCTGTCCCATATTGCAGAGGAATGCACGTCAGGTCGGTTGGTGTCTCCAAGTTCGTCCAGCGTGAGTGTGTGGGTTGGCATATGTGCGACCTGTGGTGGACTGGTGTCCTGTCAAGGGTTGGTTCCTGTCTCGGGGTCTATGCCAAAAGGGCAAGCTGTGACTCGGACTTGGATTAAGTGTTTCTGAAGAAAAAATGAAGTGTTTGATGTAGCTGGACACTGTGTATATTATACATAGAAGCATTTGGACAATTTTACGTACATTTGAGGAGCTATTGGTAGCATGTGTGTCTGTTAGATAAAAGGACGTGGCCACCCTGCAGCCGGTCAAGAGGCACTGCCATGTGGCCAAGTCTGACTGCTGCACGTGTTGGTGTGACATATACACAGCTCGAGCGTCAGACTAGCTGACCTGGCATACTTCTCCACCCTGACAATTTTGCCACTGTTTTTTTCTCCCTGCGCACACAGTATATACAAAGCAATAATAAAAATGTCCACCAGGGGCACACTGTCTCCTGCTATACCACATCTCCTGGAGGATATACAGCATGTTCTGTATATTGAATTAATCTAACATTACACCAAACAGCTTCCATTTATAAATATGGTAAACTATACAGAAATGCATATGGGGGTTGACTTCACATTTATGAAAGCTACAGCAAGCAATGGAAGCATGAAAATAAAACACGAAATCTGGACTCCTCACTCGCTGTCACTTCGCTATGCTAGCCGGCTCCTCCGCATTGTACACCCCAACCTCTGCTTCAGCACAGCTGCTTCACAACTTCCCGAGATCAACGGCGAGAAGTGGTTAACGGGAGCGAGCGGAGGGGGTGGGAGTGCAGGGACGGGTCTTCCCTTTCCCTCGACGGCCACTCCAGTCGGCTACATAGCGCTCCCAAAGGAACGCAATGACGATAAATCACAACCCCCTTTTTATTACATTTCGTGTCAATATCTCGCGCACAACAAAGTTTACTGCCGCTCAATACAGGTGCCCTTCTTTTCAATTTCGGCCTGGGATTGAAGAGCATTAAAATTAATATCGCTCCCTGCCCTGATGCTCCCCCAAGGCACGCTCTGTCTTCAGCATTGATGGCAGATCAATAATTCATGATGTCTCTCTCTTTCTTGGTGAGGTACAGACATATTTGGCTGCACTTTTGGGGCATCTATAAATGAAGAAGGCAGACGGACAGGTCATGTGTCCACGGTGTGCTTGTCCACACCATCAATGTTTTGTTTTGGTTTTTTTTATGTTTTTATTATTGTTGTCGATGATGATGTTGGTTTTCCTTTTGCGTGTGTGCGTTTGCCATCTACAATTTTTTATTGCCATCTGAATTATTCTTTTTTTTTTAATATAGTGTCAATGAGAATTTCAGCAAGGAATAAACACACACCATTTCACAGTTTTTATACCTTTCTGGTCTCTCTCTCCCCTCTTGGAGCATCTTTGTAATCCTTTCATACAAGGCGTCCACATTTCAATGGGTGGCATCTTACCCAAGCAGATGTCAGTAGTCATTAAGATATTTTGCAACTTTAGCAGTCAACAAGGTAATATACCTAACGTTTAGAAGGATTAGGACACTGGGACAATGGACCCAGGGTCTGGACAGGCTGCGCATGTTTGTTTAAAGCTCCTAAAGCAGCTGGAAAGTTGCCTGGAACAGCAAAGGAAATCCTCAAACTTTGGCTTATGACACCAGGCTGGGAATGAAGCCAGGATAGAGGGCCAGCAATACATTGTGTATTGGTGCTCTGTGTACACACACACACACACACACACACACACTCCTCTCTCATAGGAACAAACTACAAAAAATGGAATAGTGCACCTGTCTTGGAACATTTGAAGGATTTCGTAGTCATTGCTTTTGTTTTAGGCACTGCTAAAGACAATGTTCTATACTGTCCGACATTTATAAGGGAGTGGACAAATACACAAACTCACACTTTAAGCAAAGGTATAAAATACAGCTTGCGCAAAGGCACTAGAATCCTGTTATGATTTTGAATAAGATTTGATTTGAAAAAAAATGCCCAGTGAAATTTTTATGAAACGACCATAGAGCAAAATAAAAGCTTCATTATGATTAATTGGCTAGTTTCTAAGGGAAGATATACAGAAAAACTTAAATACATAAAAAGAGCCCCTTACTGTATACTTCAAAAAGATAACATGTTTGAAAATATTTGCAATCCATTAATAAATGATTTCAGAAACACGTCCAGAAGGCCAGCACAAACATGTCTGGAAGCCAGTCAAATAAAAACAGATCTTGGCTGGAATTCACTTATAATCCTCAAAACACTGAATATCTGGGGGTTGCTTTGCGTGTACTAGAAAACCTTCTCTTGGGTCAAAAGGTCTGCTTTTGATTTTTTTTAAATGATTTTTTACCTATAGCAGTTTTAGTCTAGAAAAACATTTTGTGTTTCTTTTAGCATGATTGCTAGGACACAACATAGCCATTAAGATGGCTATAAATAGTGGCTAGTGTGAACAGTAGCAACGTAGCCAGTTAACTGAAGTCTGGACACTTGTACTGGCTTCTAGCACTGACTAATGGCTAATGGAAAGAATGATAGACTCTAAGCTTCATCATAAACCTTCCCTCCACCTTTCAGCTCCACTGCCATGCACAGAGTAGACGTTTGGCAACATAAAGACACGCTTCATACACACCCCCTAAAAAAGTACTTAAGAAAATGAATGGATATGACAGAGAAATGGATGACGACCACGGGTTTCTTCAGAAACATTGTTCCCGAAGAAGGTGTCCTACTAACGGGTTTATGAAAAACCTTTGGTTAACTGATGTAGCAGCATGTTTTGTTATGATTATGAGTACACAATAATGCTATGGAAGTGTTTCCTGTGTTTTATTGGCCAGTAAGCTAAAAATTAGGTGACACTTACACATAGCAAAAGGAAATTGAAACAGCCATGCTAAAATTACCCGAGTAGTTTATTTTTTGTTACACTTCTCTCCATTATTTCTAGAGTAAAGAAATAATTCAGTCACTAGCTCAGTCGCTATTTTTATCTAAGCAAGATAACAGGCTCACTTATGAGAATACAGAATTACAGAACCACGTCTTGAACACCTCTGACCCACTAACCAAGTTATCCTTCCCCAGAAATACCTACAGGAATCTGAAAGGCTGCATGGGACTGTGAGGCCAGTCACTAATTCAAGTAAAGAGGACTATGTACAAAAAAGCTCTTTTATGCTAAATTTAAATTTAGTGGATGCATGAATGATATTTCACAATGTGTGTGTGCATGTGTTTGTGTGTGTGTGTGTGCAGAACCTACAAAGACAATTACCAAGACAACTGACCTCTAGATAATTTTTACTCAGATAAAAATATGTATGTGCTGAGCTGTATAAATAAATAAATAGCTTAAAATATGCTGTTACTATTCATTTGTGTATGTATATATATATATATATATATATATATATATATATATATATATATATATATATATATATATATATAGATAGATCAGATCAGTCCCGTTAACTGCATCCATTCCACAAGATGCTATAGTCCATATATGAAATGGTATGGTCCATATTAGCAAGTTCTGAACTCAGCATGGCAGAAGCTCAGTTCACCTTCCCACCACTCATCCATATCCTTGTTTTATACCCCAAATCCATGGATTACATCCTTCAAAGAGATGCTCCCACAACCACATCCAGAAGAACCAGATCATTACCCAGATCATTACCGCTGTTGTCTCAGTGTGTGCAAAGAAGTTGTGGAGAATGACAAATGTGAGGAACACCCCACCAAGCTACCCCTTAAGGCTGTAAGGAGAAGGTCGTAACGGTGACTGGCCAGTGCGCTAATGGTACACGGCTACGTTCAGTGCCATTTCCACAAACATCATTAGCCCCTCGAACCTCTACGATAGAACACCGAGGTTTTTTAAACCAGAAATGCTAAGCATATAGAGACGATTAGAAGATTATGTGAGTGCAGCCATGTTAATTGGCTACCTGTCATTGTTTTTTCCTGAATGAAGGAACCTGCTCCTTCAAAGAGATGCTTTCAAGGGCCAAGATATTTTGATCTAATCAGCAAGCGGCCGTTGCACAACAGCGAGATGATAACAGCAGAATAAGTGCTTGCACAGCTTTTTATAGGTCAAGTACACATGGCCATTAACTGCAGGTTGATTTATCCAGGCAATGGCACCATTAGGGAAGCTGCCTCCATGCCAATTAAGTGACCACAACCAAAATGGAGGGAAACTCTTGGGAACAGCATTGACGCTTCCGCTCCCTTGTCTAACTTCCTGGTTAATGATGGGAAGCGCTTAAGCCTGGGAATTTCTAATCCCGCCTGATCCTGAAAGCTCTGTCCCAGTGCAGAAAAGCCCACGTTCCCCACCGCCGCCCTGCTCCATAATTGAAAGCGGTGAGCAGAGTGCTGTCTCTGTCTCTCTGACTCATGTTCCTGGGTGTCTGTCCTGGCTAACAGCATCGCACCATCGCAACCCCCCCAACCCCCCCCCCAACGTCTGCCATGCCCCATAGCGTGAGTCTGACGTTTGCCCCTTGCGTTCGTCATGACCACGAGCACGTGTAGCCACCGCTCGGCGCACTGCCCGTGCCTGATTTAGTCTGGCACGAAAAAGGCACATTGTCAGACACATTAACAAGACCCGCATGATCGACGGAGGCCCGCCAAGATAAGAGTCCGAAGTGGTAGCGTCGGTTTGAGGTCCACTTTAGAAAATGGCAGTTTAAGAAAGGAGTAATAAGAAGCAACGGCCACCCTCGCTCGGCGAGTTTGTGATTGACCCAGGAAATGCTAGTCTTGCGACGCAAGGGCTCACTCCGCACAAATTGTGAACGGAGAGCCGTGCTCGGCTATAATTTTGTAAAGCTATGGCTCCGGCCGTTCCAGACGCGGCGGTTCAAGGAGGAGGTGAAGTGTGTTAGCCCACTCGGGAGCCCGTTCCTCACAGCGTTGGGGTTTTGGGCATTTGAAGTGCTTTTGAGTGCATTTGAAGCCCAGGTTACATTTTCTAAAATTTCTTTACATGTGTTCAGCAGCAAACAGAAGACACTCTTCTCTTCTCATTCCCCTCCAATGAGCCCTGCTGATGGTCTTGATGCACACTAGATGTCTAAGGATGCTTGCCTTCTGTAATGTTTAATAAACCTGACAGACATGCTAATGGTTCAAAGAAACAGTCTCCCTCGTGTTTAAGTGTTTAAGTGTTTACAATGGACAGACAGATAAACTAAGCAGGGATTTAACTTAATTTAACTGAAAATATTTGTATGGGGAGTATTGAAAAACATTTCATCATCATCGTTACCATCGTCTTCTGCCTCTGTCATTATAATCATCAATAACAACAGAAAATTTCTGCCAGGGTGTTGCACCGAAAAACGGAACCACCCAAAGCCAATGTGTGTGTGTGTGTTTGGGGGGTAAATTGGGTTTTGGGAAAGGGTGCTAGATGAGGAAGCAGAGATAGAAAACCAGCACATGCAGTGTTTATCTTAGAACGCTAACGCAGTAAATAAAATGCAACCAGCATCTAAACACTGCACATTGTCGCAAGCCATTGATCTAAATCCTCCCCAAAACCGTCTGATTCCTGTACGTTCGACCTGCTTCGTGTTTACACCGATCAACACCACAGCCGGTCCTCGACGACTCCGGCCTAGAAGTGGATAAATGCAATCAGTGGTAATGAGCCTCGTATCGCTCATCTATCCAGTGCCTGGGAGTGGATCAGCAGAGGCTGTAAACACCAGGCCTGGCTTCAGCGGGAGCAAATAAACAGGTCTGCCAAAACTACCCCACCCCCTACCCCCTGCCCCCTTACTTCCACTCATATCAACACCCATCAATCTGAGAGCGCTCGACAGAGAGGAAGTAGAGGGTCGCGATTACTCCCAGGCAGACACTACAAGAAAGACGGAACGTGCATTCATCTTTGCTCAAGGATTCTGTTGTTGTAGATGTTGATTTAGACACTCTTAAAGCCCATGTCCCGTATCATGAAAAATATATGTGACAGGGGACGAATAGACAAACACACACACGCACACAGACACACAACCACACACACATAAGAACACAGTGATATGTTTGTTCTAACCTTGTGTCATGTTAACCAGTAGCCCCACTGTCAGAGTCCTCTTTCCTCCAGAAGCCCTTAAGCTTTATTTGTAAACTCTCATTACAAGGTCATTCTCATGAAACAAAAGGGAATTCTAATTGCTTTCCTTTGGTCTCAAAATTAATTAGTCATGTAAGATGGCCTGTCTACGCTGAATGGACATGCAGATGGGCTGTTGATGTTCCTAACATCTCATGGTTGCTCGTAAGGTCGCTTCATACGACTCTCATTCATTTCTTCATTACCTACGTGCCATGTCTCCTCCACGGATTGCCTACACATGTATTAATTGTTCAGATTTCCAACGCTTCTTTGTTCCATTTTAAACTAGGACACTGACAGTGTTTAAAGATCTCTGACTACTTCGCATTTAGCGAAGCAATTACGTGTTAAGGAATTCCCTGAAGTACTGGAGAAACCTCAGCGGCCTATGTCATCCCAGGTCCACTTCACTGCTTCTTCATAGCTGGTGAAGACTTAACTCCTCTTGTTTACTTGAGCTTGTGCAGAAGCATAGAATTCATCCGTCAAAGCGAGGCATGAGTCTGCTCTCACGAGGGGGGGGACTTGGTTTAAAGCAAACTTCAGAATAAAAAAGAATAATCTGAGGATTAGCAATCAAGGTTCAATTTCATGGTCAGTAAAGCAGAGGGCAGTGGAGAGGGAGTGTCACACGTGGATAACAAGCCCTTCTAATCTCCCCAGTACTATAAGCAGAGTAAAGGTTAATGCAATTATACTGAGAAGGCAGCCTTCAACAATAAAGGTGTCTTTTCAAAAACGGCCAAATCCTTAACACAGGTTCCTTGGGAGTTGTGCAGAGTACAATAGCAGCGGTTTATCTTGGACTTTCACTCGTGCGCTCCTCCCTCCTGCTCGCGTGTGCCTCCCCCTCTCTCTCCTGGACCGGAATCCCGCGGCCTTCCCCCCGATGCGGCCGAGCGCGGGGTGTGACAAGGAGGGGCCCTCAAGGCACGAATCACGGCAGCATCCGCCCGGTCCAGTTCACAGGCTAACCGTGCGGAACGCGCGTGAATACAGGACGTACTTGGCAACCATCTGGGGTGTCTTTGGGCTCAGAACAATAGGTAGGGAAGGGAGGTTGGGGGGTAGGGGAGGGGATGGGGGCAACAAAGTCCAGACAGGGTCAGCAGTGGGGGCCACGGGGGTGAAAGAGGGTCCACGAAATTACTGACATGTGGACTACGTCCTGCTGGCATAGCTCCAGGGGGTATCTGAATATGTCAGAGAGATTAATGTTCCATGCAATGCACACCAAAATGATGAACATACACACACACACACACAAACACATACACACAGTGAACAAACACACACATGCACACCAAGTCTTCTAACACAAAAGGTGTAGCGATGCATGTGTGAAGTGGTTAAGGCCAAATGATTTGTTTTAATCGTGGAGAATGTTTGGGTCTATATTCTTATGAAATAAGAAGTTTAAAAATCGGTTTGAATATAATCAAATTGAATTTAAAATCGATGTTGATTCACTCACAAATCTGTGATTTACAGTAATAAAGTGTCAATTTAACAAGTGAGTTTTTTATCAATAGCAGAGGTCTGTTTGTTTTTGCTTTTTTTTCAAATATGTCAATGTGTCATTAGTGGATAATGTAATCACCCCAAAAGCCATGGTGTTTTTAACCAATTATTTCTGTCTCCAATTTTGATAGATGCAATATGTTTCCACCCAGACTGAGAATACAACTAATGTAACATGTGTGAAGTTAATAATGGCACATGTAGCTGACCAGGTGTAATAACCTGACAGGAGACTAGTACTTTGAAAACATCAGCAGCACAATTTTTCATCTAGCGATGCCAAGATTTTGGCATGTGGGCTTGATATTACAACAATACCTGCAAGCTGTGAAAGTTAATTTAAGTACTCCATGACACTGAATATATTTAAGGTGGCTTGCAAGAACCACAAATTATTTGTAACTTTCTGTCTAGAATTTAGTCATGAATTTGTGATCTACTGGTGATATTTGTCTGCCTTCAGTTTTACAGTTAAGAGTTCCAGATGAAAAGTAATCTTTAGTAGAAATGAGATTAAAATCATTAAACAGTACATAAATTTCTTAGAAAGAGACAGTCTAAATTAACATACACAGTATGGGGGTGGATGATTATCACTGATCTTAGAGAGGAATACTCTTGGCTCAGATCTCCTGAATACTTTTTTTTTGGACGATTGGAATCGCTCTTGGCAATCATGTCAATAAATTACCTTCATGAGTCAGGGCGCTGATTTGATTCCTGATGCTTTAGCTAGGAAACCAAAAAATCACATGATTTACAACTATAAGCTCGAGGGTATCACACAACACAGTTTCATGGCTACGGATGGTGAATGTTCCACTCTATATTCCATAGACCCATTGAGAGCTGTGTCTTGATAAGGCTTTGTCCAGAGCTCTCAAAGGTACGCTGATCATACGCACCTGGGCTGATAAAGGAAATGAAAGAACTTAATCTAATGAGCGTATGAAATAACCACCTATCATACTAAGACCAGGAGCAACCAAAACACTGCCATCTCACTCTGGAGCTTCTGGGGTGAGGTAAGGTGGAAGGTATTTACTGTAGACATGTGTATAACTTCAGTGACTTCATATTCGCTCAATAACCATGAGAACAGTATCTGTTAAACTTCCATAATCTGTTTTTAGACCACGTGTTCAATGTGCTAATTCATCACTTGTTGATGGTTCCATGTACCAGACTCAGTTCATACTTTATTGCCCCATTGTTCAGCCTAGTTTTGATGTCATCAGTGTTCAGTGTCGCAGGTAATGCCCAGAGGCAAGCTCAGCATTGTAATCCATGTTCCTGCCGTTCTCTGAATTATCCCATCATATCTGCAAATTTTCTACATTAATCTATGCTGTCGTCTGGGCCAACTTTACTGAAAAGTTGGCCCTGGTGACCCATGCAGACGGAGCACATGGTCTCGCAGTACAACCAGTAGCAAATACTCTTCCGTATCTTCCATTCTGATGTGTGTAGCAATGGATATTCCTCTAACCAGCACACAACTCGGTTCACATTCATACGCATGTTCTTTGCTCCATCGTGGTGTGCCACATGTATTGACAGCCCTCCCTGCGTGTGATCACCACTCCGGTCCTTTTCATTTCCTGGTATTGATTTACGGGGCCATTTTGAAAGGCACCCTATTGATCCGTGCAGGAGAGTGTGCATACCTACAGTTCATTTGTGGAGGGGAGTCGGTTGTGCATGGTGAGTGAATGAATGAAACTTACACTTATATAGTTTCATAAAGTTTATATCATGGATTATACACTGATCGCTATGAATTCTAAAGGCCCATCATGACGACTTTGTTGGTTTGTTTATTTTGTTGATTTTGTTTCTTTTTTGCAGAAGCTGCTTTGTTTCAGTGGCACTATTTAATGGACTAGCAGAACAGCAACAACATGAGTTAAATTTGACTCATGTCTTTACCCAAGATACAAATGCACTTCTTCTGTGGAAGAAGCATAAAATGATATGCCTTTCTATATGTCTCTCTATATGCACTTACCCGAAAATGACTTTATCAATTACTTTATCAATTTGGTAAGGAAATAGATCAAGAGCATTCAATTATCAACAAATATCCTGAAATGAGGTAGAACAGACTGCCAGAGAGCTATTGTTTTTTTCTTATTTCTTTTTTCTTATTCTTTGTGTGTGAGTGTGTGTGTTTGTGTGTGTGTGGGTGCTTGAGGTGAAGGGTGCTCCTGTGTGATGTTGTGCCATCAAAGGGAATTAAAATTTTGAAAATGTCAGGATGGACTAACACAAAATAATCCACTGAGTTGATCAAAAATATCAAAACATTGCCCAAACATACCAAATAAATTGGTTAGGCCTCTCACTAAATGGTACATAACATGAAAAGAAAATGAAGAAATGGTGTAAAAGTGTTCAGCAGTGATAAATGTCTGAAGGTAGTGTCTAATAATATCTTACATAGTGCTAGTGTTTCGCACTTCCAATTAAACCTGTGGGGACACATTTTTACCATTTAATTTCACTGGAAATTTTCAGTGAGTCAAGAATTTGGAGGAATTTATCTGTGTGATGTTCATTGAAAGAAGGAAAAGGTTTGCCTAAATAATGAATTGACAGTATAATGTTCCTAAAGTATATGTAAATACTATATATATATATATATATATATATATATATATATATATATTGGGCTATATTGGAAATGGTTTGCCCTGGAGATGTCAGAGGTTGTGAGCACTGATTGGAAGGAAGGGTGTCAAATACATGGACTGCCTCACTGCGTTCAAGGTAGATCCTTTGGCAGTTGTTTCCTGAGTTTGAATATTTTGAATATTTTGCAAAACATCTAAATCAACTTATTGCACACCCACAAAACTTGTACAACTGTCACAGGTATATTTAGAAGCAAAACGCCTTTGACAGGAAGTGCATTAGTGTACATTTAAGTACACTTTTTTTTTTGAGTGTCAAGCCAGAATCATTACGTATAAAATATAAAATATTTGAGCCATTTCCAGCTGGCACTTATGTATGCTGTCTGTTCTGTTATGGATGTTATGGTCTTTTAAACACGGCCGGGGACGGCTGACAGGCTGCTGAAGGCTAGAGGTCACCCATCACCAAGCGCAGGGAGGGAGGCTCGGTTCTTGCTTTATGAGGGCGGCTGGGGTAATGAACAGGGCATGATACGGAGAGGGCGTTTGATAAACTGGTCCATCCATGTTATTGCACTGCTTGCAGAGTCTGGCGGAGAACTCTGGTCCCCCCGAACCCCCCCCACCCCCCTACCATGCCCCCCCGTGAATCGATACTCACCTTCGCTGGGAAATATGACCGCAGGAGCAGGATACTAGAACAGTGTTCCCCAGCATGGTCTTTGGGGAGCTGTATAAAGCTTGTGTTTTCGTGAGATCTCAGCTCCCAGGATGGCTGTCCCAGATAGTCAGTGCTCCCGATTGCTTGGTGCAGGTGTGCTGGGAGCTGGGGTAGACTCCGAAATCTGGACCCTTATGGGGCCCCTGCGGTCTGGGTTGGGAAACATTGTGTAACAATAGTCGTCCTGCTGGGGACAACTCCGGCAGAATGTTACGTTCACCTTTAAAAATGAGATAGCGATGCTCGCTTCTTTTATGAAAGCACTATTGCTTTAGATGAGTTTGTGTCTGATGAGTGATGTATTTGACGGGGCTGAAGATAGCATGCTTGTTAGAAGGTTGGACCTATCGCTAAGATACCTGGGGGAAAAAAAAATCAATATTCAATACCTAAAATAGTTTCCTAATGAAATGAACATTTACGATAATAGGAGTCTGCCCAACAAAGTTAGAGTTGTTGGTGGGAAGTGGGAGGCAATAATCATCTCATTAGACATATGCACCGGTTTTAATGTGCTTGTCACTCAACATGACTCTGAAATAATGAACCGCTCGGCTCTTAACTAAACCGAAAACTGACTGGTGGATTTACAGGGGTGGGAAAAAAAGCCCCTAAAGCGCTCATCAGCGTATTATTTCACCAGTACTTTGACTGTTGGCCCAGCTCATGACATCTCACACTTGAATTGTCGAGAAGAGGTGGAGAGCATGTTTCCTTTCTAATTGGGACTCACAAGCGACAAGTTCCTAAGCTGCGTGGAACAGCTGCTCCAGCAAGATAGCAAAACAAAAAAAAACCCAGCTGAAGCTCCGACAAATGTGAATCTCTAAAGTTTCAGAGGAGGAGACATATGAGGCCTTGAATAGGATACTTGCATCCCTAGTGAACACTGATGCGTTTTGGTAACTTTTTTTTTCCTCAACAATGGGGTGTGAAAGTGTGCCACGCTGCAATAAGGTGAAGCATGGCAATATTTAGTCTCTCAGAGAAGACGTCGATTTCTTGCTGCTTCAAACAGGTTTTCATGAGCAAACAGATGCTGAACAGGGAGAGCTCACACGGCGAGCCCACACGAGCTTCAAACTAGGTCAGAGTGCATGCTGGGATACAGAGGAGCGGAAAGGTCTGGAAGACAGAAGGGGGGGGGGGGGGGTAGAAAACATTACGGAGTATGGTGGCGGCGTTAAGACTGTCCTGTGGGGGAGCTGGAGCCCCATTGGGGACATTGGAGCAACGGACATGGGAGTGTGGAATGAAAGCCGCAACCTTCAACCTTCTTTCCCCCAGAAAACCCTATCGCCCAGGGATACCAGGAAGACGCTCCTGGGGGCAGCCACCTGGTAAGACCATGCAAGGCAAGCGTGTTTCAGCATAGATGCACAACGGCCATAAATCAACTGTAGCCACATCTCCACACTCCACAAATGCAAATTAAATTTAAAGTTAAACTTTTCTACCAGCTGCAAAGTGTCTTTAGACTCGCGGCAGCCTGTAATCAACCGAAAACAGTGGCAGACTCTCGCATAATAAAGAAAGGAGTTCGCCAGTCGAAATTGCTGTTTGCAGTCAGCCAAGAGAATCTGTTTTACATGCAAATGTTCAGTGTGCCTAAGCGTGGTTGGATGTGAGAAGTAATTATTAATAATGACCGAGATGAATATTCCAGGCCAGCAAGTGGGAAGCGACAAGCGAGATTGCAAAGAAGTGGAGGACATTTTCCCACAAGCTTAAATACTTCATCACTTCTCCCATGTACCTCAGTGGAGAGTCTGCACCATTGTGTGGAAGTGCAGTCTTGACACAGAGTAAAAATTGACTCAGAGGATTACTGGTTTTAGAAAATACATTTGTGCTACATTTGCCAAGAATTTTTGACTCCCAACAAATCCCTAAAAGAAACAATAAGAATGTATTCATTGCACACAACAACATTTCTCACAGTTTTGGTCAGACGGTACCTCTTGCTCAGTATCTGTATCTTGTCCTGAGGATCATTGAGAGTTTTCATCCTCAAACTTGAATAAAAATCAAAGTGCACTCTTCCGTTGGCCCATCATCTGAGCGCGATGACACGCAACGGTGTGACATCACCAAACTTCTTGCGAAAGTCCCTCATACAAGATCCCTTCACTTTAATCCGGGCTCTCATAAATCTACGCACACATGCATACATGGAGGCCTCCTTCCTAAGCGGTCACATCAAGAAGGCTGAGAGATTTAAAAGGCGCCTTCGCGACTATGGATCCCCTTAAACGCCATAAATTTGCCATGCCTTCAAGAGAGAGCAGACCCTGTGCTGGAATGTATAATGCCTTATCGGCCGCACCCAGCCCACTTTCAATCTGCAAATCTACACTCCCTCACCAACGTCCCCCAAGGCTTCACATGCACTGGCTTTGTGCTGCATGGCAACCTACTCGGAATTGATGTAGGAGGTTAGCGACCAGGTACCGAGAGACAGCGACAGGAAGTTGGTGGTGGTGGTGGTGGTGCGGGGGAGGGGGGGCGGTTGGGGGGAGACAGCAAGAGAGAAAAAGCAGGAAAGTGAAAGAGAGAGAGAGAAATAAAGAGGCGAAGAACTGCAAGATGAAGACAACAGCGAGATGGAGGAGTGCTTTTCTTTTTCTGCGACAAATCAAATCAGCCTCTCTGGAGAAGCGAGGCAAGAAGGCAGAGCTTTGATCGGAGGCCAGGGTTTTGTTTCTATGTTTTGACACGATTGTCCCCTCGCTTACCCCCATCACCCCCTCCCCCACCCCCAACCAGCAGTGTTTTGACAGGGGTGATTCTGTTCAGGACTGAAGGGCTGTGTTGATTTGAACAGAGCAGCATTCTGAAAGTAGCTGAGTGATTGGATTCACTGCAGGACTGACTTTTCAATTTACAGCTGAATATCTTTTGGTATACACTTAAAAAGCAGCTGTTGTTTTTTCATGTTTGGCTGTTAATTACGCAAACCGCCAATGGAAAAAATCATTGCTAAATGAAACCAGCCTGATGTAATCTTCTACAAGCCGGTCTTCTGGATTAAATGAAGTGTAGGAGGTAGTGTGGATTTGCAGGTAAACCGCATACCAAATGCATGACTCATAAGCCATTATGCATAAGTTTCAAAGTTGAAACCGTTATCATGCACAGTTCCCATTCACATCTTCCACTTAAGGAATTCTCAAAAGATGGAATGCCAAAAGCACTACATATTCAGAAGGTACAGAAGCATTCTCTGATTTCGCTTGTAAGTCACATAGTACTGACCCATGGCTAATCACAACCCTGACTCAGTGGCAAACAGCAATACTAGGTAACCTGTGTGCTGTCGTTTTCCTAAATATCGTGAAAAATACTTTCCTCCCAGCTCAGGAACTCACATTAATCTCAAGACCACGTAAGCATAATTTCATGCCTACCGCCACAAGGTAAAGTAATTTTTTCTTAAGATTTCATATCTCAGGAAGGTTAGATACAATTTCTTTGAAGGCAAAAAAAAACAATAAAAATTCAAAAATTCCTGTGAACTGTAATTTTGGTGCACATGAAATACAATACTGCATATGGCTCACATGCCCCATGGCCGTAATTATACATATAATAATATAACACGGTAAAAAAAACAACAAAGCTGTGATACAGTAAACCAGTTTAATTTTGTGACAGTGCTATTTTTAAGATCCCAAATGCAAACATCAGCAAAGGTATATTTCAAGTTTATCAGCAGAGTAATTCATCAAAGATCACACCACTGCAAGGGGGTAGAAAATGGCCAACATTAAGTGCTCTCCAAGCTGGCGTAAAACCAAGGAGAAATTTGATTCCCCATTTATTACAGATATTAACCAAGTGCTCTGTAAATAAAGTTTATGGCATGATGGCTTTTAATGCTGCAGGTCTAAAAAAAAAAAAAAAGATGTCCTCGATCATGTGCACGCACAGAAGCAGGCGCTTTCCAAACTCCAAGGTCGTCTTCACCACCCAAAGATCATCCCTGTCTGGGTTCACCAGGAGACTGAGACATTGACTGGCAGCTGTTCAAGCCAATCATCTCTGCCTAATTTCCTCTTGTCATCCAGATCCAAATGGCAGGGGGAAAACGCATTTGCTGAAATGACACCTGGGATGTGCTGATGTCTTCATTTCTGGCGTGGAGTGGAGTTATGCAAATGACACTGATTCCAATATCAAAACATGATTAAATTTATATACATTCATTTTGTAACAGGGAGGACAAAAGGAGCTCCAAGTGGTTCTTATATTCTCGTTTCAAGTGAGTAGTGCAAGGCATCGAGGGCAGTGGCAGATCAGATAAGTGATAATCAAGGACAATTTTGAAAGAAAACAGAAAGATGGGAGGGGGTGGGGGGTATAATGTAATCCAATTAAGAGTCTCCCAAGAGGAGAGGCAGCCAAGGATGTTATGAGGCTGCAGAGCAGGTCATTAAGCATTAATGACGTTTCTGAAATCTGATTAGATGACCGAGAGGGAATGCTGCTTCCGATGCTTTTCAATCTCCCAACTTCGGGGAGTCATCGGTCTCCCCGGAGCAGATCTGTCAGGGGGTTTATGACAGAGACTCTATCATGTTCTTGAGCTGTGGAGAGGACACCTGCAGAATGTTATCAGAGCCTAGTAATCTGCTCCGCCGCCTTTCAACCCTACAGAGGTCATCCTGATCTCAGACAGATGGCGCGGGGGTTTTGCTGTTGTTAAGGAGCTCGCTTTGTTGCTGAGGATCTTTTGTTGGCACTCACAGTCAGAACAGCAGGAAGCGAGTGATGCCGAGTGATATAAACAGGAGCATTTGGTCATTGTTTCAGAGCCTTCTTTGTTGATTTATAGCAGAGGTGGTAAGATGTCATTTTCTCGGAGGAACTCACAGAAAGCACCGAAGAGTTATTGCCCTGTGTGTCACGGGCAGTCGACTGATCACAAAGACAACTGGGGTCTCTAACAGATAAGGAGGAGACCCTTCATATTTAATTCAGCTTCTGTTCACACACTCTTCAATCCAGGCCCAAGAGCTATTCATATTACGTCTTTCCACAATTTCCAGATGCTTTTGCTTCTCAAAGCTCAAAATAGTCATCTTGACTGCTAACATTTTATCCATCTAATGTGTGTTGGGGGATGTGGTGGTGAGCTGGTTCTATTAGCCAAGTTACATATGAGTTCGGGATAGGACCCCTCGGCCATATTTACATTTTAATTGCATGCAAAATGCTCATGTGCTGAAGTGTAATGAGATAGTAATAAGAGATGTTAGAAGAGAAATTCCCTCCACATAACCTTGGGAGGCATATCAAGAGAACATTGTTACCGCAAGGACTTGTTTGATTTTAAACTAAATTTCAAGTAATAATCATGATCATGTCTAGGGGGCTGATGTTGACATTTCTGTTGATAGTCATTCATACACAATAAAATGATATTTCTCTTCATAAAAGATATAAAAACCAGAAAGTGCCTATAATTCTTTTTTTAATCGTAAAGCAGACATTTGAAACTGACATAAAACTGTACAACAGGACCGTGCAGTACTAAAGCCATGTTAAAATTGAAGCCAGGCGTGAGACTTATACTATGCTGCAAAAATCCGAAGCTGTAAATCACGGCAGCATGGCTCTCTCCCTATTAGACAGCGCGTTAGCACCCTTCGACACAGCGTGTCTCAAATGCTGACACTGCGCACAATTTGCCTCCATTAAAGCAAAACACTAATCGCCATACTGCAGACTTCCAAGATTATAAAAAAAGACGGGTCTTGCTAAGGCAGAGTAATTAGCTCTCGAAGTGACATCGTTGGCGCTTGCTACGTCGCGCCTGATGCCGGCGCCCTGGACGCAGCTCCATGGCGGCTTATGTCGGAGGGGCGAGAGGGTGCGACGACACAGCCGCGGAAGGCGGGCTATTTTTGGACTCTAGCGTTAGCGAGAAGGTAGGCGAGGTGCAGATAACCGTGGGACTCAGGCAGAGACGCCGGAGTGTCACATGGTTCTGACTGCTTGGACTGTATTTTTGATCCGCATTTAAGTGTGATCTATTCAGACTTACTGCCTAAAAAGGAGTTTTCTGAGTTGATGGACCGCAGGCAGGTAACGTGACCATTACGCAAAGTGTTTAAAACCAAACCTCTATTGTATAAAGAACTTATTGAGAATAAATAGATGCTTTCCAACTGCTGCAGTAGTCCAAGTTTGCTTGAATGGTTAGTGCACATTAATTTCACAGTTTTTGTCATTCCTGTCTTCTTTGGTACATTTAGGCTGTTCCTTATTGTGAGAGACTCCATGTGAGTCATAATTTAAAAAATAAATTTTGTTTGCACAGTTTTGTTTGTGCAATTTGTTTGTGTAATCATGCCCAGATCGGTGTCTACTAGCTGTCAAGTGACCCATACAGTTTCATCTATGAATTTTCAAAAGGTTTTGAACAAGGATAATTAAATGTAGTCATAGCAATAACTTTCCCTGCAGGAATACATCATGCTCAGTGCGTTTATAAATTTTACTTTACAGCCTTTCACTGTGTTCATTTTGTTCAGCTATGTACTTCACTGTAAAAGCTTATCGGCGAACTGAAAATATTTACAGTCAGTCGCAAGTTCATAAGAATTGACATAAGCCACCTCAGTTGGGGTTAGAGTTCAGGACAGTTTTCATTTTTTTTTACAATTTTACAATTTGTAAAATTTCAATCACTGTTCTAATTCCTACACATTTTTCAAAATACAGTATGTCTGTAGGCATGTAGAAGGAAAGCAGGATACATTTCTGTAGTCCAGCAACAACTTGTGTGGGCAAAACCAAAATTATATATCATAAACAGAAACAAATGGGACAACAAGTGCATGAAACACACTGAGAGAAAGGCACGAATGAGCCAGATGTCCAAAAATAATGCAAATCAGAAAGGCTGACATAGGACCTACAACAACACAACTCCAACAATGACAGACGTGGAAGCAGGTAAATCAAGGGAAACCACACACCTCAGACCAATAAAGAGCAGGTACACACTACACACAAAGGTAGAGAGAGAAACCAGTAGATCTTAACGGTAACTATTAAGAAAACAAAAATAACGATAAAGACGACTTTGTCACACGAGAGTCCAACCTTACATACAAAATTCAGCAAATTGTATCTCAACATTTTTTCAATATTTTCTCTATTTACTATACATTATGTATGGGTATTCAATATATAATAAGATGAAAGCATTGTTCCTTAAATACCTCTCATTTCTACCACTGTTAGTGTAACAAAACAATGGCCTGCTATTACGTCCCTAAACAAGGATGAGTACGTAGGTTGTGCCAATGAGAAGATCCAGTAAAAACAGGTTATTAACGCTGCCATAACAGGATGGTACAGAAATGTGACATCACACTCTGGCAGAGTGAGTGTAAAGCCCAAAAATAGCATTCAGCAAAGATGCTCTCTGGTGCCGCATAACACTTGAAGATGCTGTAGCAACCTTGGCAGGACACTTGGAGATAATCTTTTGGAAACATAGACGTGGCCGCCCCTCCCTGCACATACCGTGTGCAGATTGGGCTGCTGGTAATTAACGGTGGTCAGGGCTGAGGAAGATGTCTTCATGGACATGCTAGCAACCACAGCAGGAACTTTTCCCCATGCCCAGCTCCACCTGACCACCGGCCTCCGCCCAGCCACCCGCTTCCACCCAGCCACCTCCGCCTGAGCTCCATCCTGTCCATCCTGTCCAGCCTCTCCATCCCTCTCCATCGCTCCCCCTCTCCCTTGACCTCGCTCTCCCCGGTCGCATGTCTCCCTCCTCTAATCCTCCATCCCTCTTTCCTCCCGGATCGAACGCGGTCCGTGGGAATTAAAGCACAGGAGCAGGGGTTCGTTCTGCCTCTCTGTCAGCGGGTCCACACGCAGCCCCTGCTCTCAAACCGCCGACACCTCCCTGTCACGCGCACCCTCTCCACATGCTGGGAGAAAGCTGCAATGCTCCTGGCACAAATTGAGCACCGATATCGTCCCAGTGCAAACTTTTGTTTGCCTCTTTCCGGATTAGGTCCGGATTAGTGCTTCTAATAGCACTGATCTCTTCTAATTCTCATCAATCCTCTCATTTAAAGCACTAAGGAAAAAGGGAGGAGGCAACCCCCCCTCAAAAAAAAAAACACTGATAAGCATTCGTCCATAATGCAAGGGTGTCCATTTGGCAATTTAGCTCAAGTTCATCTCTCTCACCTTAAACCATTAGGTACTCCACTGCTGCTACTCCTGACATGTTCTGTAATCAGCAAGCCATTCATTTGGAGTCCAAGAGCAAAGTTTCCTCCTTTGCACACTCCTGCTAATTAATGTTTGCCTGAGGATGACAGAAGCGCGTTGCGCTAGCCTTTTCATAAGCCACATAGAGAGTGAGAAAGGGAAAAGAGAGACAGAGAGGGAATGAGCAAGAGAGAGAGAGAGAGACAGAGAGAGAGAAAAAGAGGGAGAAAGAAAGAGGGAGAGATGGAGACAGAGGGAGAGAGAGAAGGATCCTGACAGTGGATGTGGAGTTCTGTTCCTGTCGTGGCAGTTGGTGAGTCAGCAAGGGAGCGGATACACCGGATCGAGTGCAATTAACGAGGATCCTCTGATGCCAGGACCGCCCTTCGAGAGGAGCACGGGTCAGCAAAACAGCCCCCTGCAGCAGAGCCTGGCCTTCACCCGGGTCCGCAAGCGTCTGCTCTCCACGTCGGACATGGTCTCCAGGCGGCTGGTGCGAAACCGCACGCGCTCTCCAGGATTTGGAATCAACTGCTGGAGCTCACCTGTGTTGGCTAACAACGGCGTGCGAGAGGTGGGGGGGGGGGATTTCCGATGAGCGGCCATCAGCCATGCTGGAGATGCACACGCGGGCAAGAGCTCCATGCAGCCACCGTTGAATGCCACGGCAACACGACAGAACGCAGCGCCTTTTTGTGTTGTTGTTACAGTACCGCCGCATCGCTGACTCTTTTTACGAATACAGCAGCGCCAGACATGTTTACAGATTTATCAATTACTTGCCTCGCTCCTGCCACTTAAGCAGTTGCTACAGAGCTACAGAATCCCTTTCCTGTTCCCTCAGTCCTGTCTCCTTCTAAATTGACCCAAACAAGCACTGTCCTTTAAACACCTTGAAGTTCCCTCACTACACCGCACGCTTCCACAATCTCACTGCCCTTCTCGCACCCCACCACCGAGCCCTGACCTGCCGTTGTTTTCATTTTCTTGATCTCCATCGCCGGATGGCACCTCGGGGCTATGTGAGCTATTGCTAGATTAATAAGGTTGAACCCTGAGATGACAAGGGCGTTGATTAATATGGCAGGTCTTGCTATCGCTGTGTTCCTTTGAGAAGATAATTTCGCCCTGCCAGTGAACAGGCAGATGCATTGGCAGAGGGGCAAATGCATCAGTCTGCCTGTCCAGTATCCACCGCTGAATCGCTACATGGATGATGTGATTTGGCACTAGGGAGAGTTCTCAAAGCAACAAGCAAATATATCAAATTCTATTGGGTACTGGACGTGTGCTTTTGTTTCTCGGCAGACGTGTCCAAAAGTCCCTGCCCCGTGCTCCTCAGGAGCGGCAAGCCCTTAGTCCGTACACAGACTCTCCTCCTTCGTCTCTTGCCCACGGGCGGCTCTTGAGTAACGACTCACGTTCTGATTAATGGCGGGGCAGGGGCGCAATCTTCCATCCAAGGTCCATCAAAACCCCCCTTCCCCCATCCATAGGTCCCATCTCCCACCTGTTTCTCACATGCCGTAGCGTGAGAGCGGACGGAGAAGACAAAGGGGGGGGCAGTGGAGCTCACGGAATGACTCGGCCGACAGATTGCCGGCCAATCTGCTCTGGGCTCACGAGCACTCTGCAGACCCGGAGGGTGGCCCTCTCGCCACAGCCGCCATTTTCAGAGGGGAAAATCGTCGGCCACGTTGCTCTTCCCATCATTGAAGCTCAATATGTAGGGAAGGAGCGTTGGTGTCAGGCCTGCTCTGCACTGCACCTGTTTGGCGTGTTCCCCTGCTCTTACACCTCCGATTCACATCACACGGTGGCTTGGTAATTAGCTGATTAGCTGAATCAGGGCTTTTACCACAAGAATAAATGCATGGAGCAGTGGAGTCCCCAGGACTGGGGATTGAATATTACTGCAGCTTTTTCACATCAGTTTGCAGATATTTCCTTGCTAAGAAATTTCGTATGTGTGTGTGTGTGTGTGTGTCTGTGTGTGTTTTGTATCATCAGTAACTGTCATATCAAAAGGAAGTGACCTTAAGACATGGTAGACTGTTTTTCTCGGTGATGGGAAGAGTAATGAATTTGCAAGCCCAGACAGAATAGCTTGGACAACTCAGAAAATTGGGTTATTCAGTATATTCTAGTGCAAACAAACAAAAACAGCTTTGACTTGGGGCAATGAGCCTGTCATGACAGAACATTTTTGTCACCTTGATTTTACCAAGGTAGGAGCACTGAGGTGGCCTGAACATATAATGGTAGTACTCAGTGAGAAGGGAATTTGGAACTGAACTAGTCATGTGTGTGTGTGTGTGTGTGTATGTGTGTCTGTGTATGTGTGTGTGTGTGTGTGTACAAGAGAAGAGAATATTTAATTCAGTAATTTCTGCATTAAAATCATTTTAAAGGCATGCCACTGATATGTTCTACTTGGTAAATTGTGTAGTTTTAATAAAATCCCTAATGGGCCAACATTTTATTGAATGGAGGTTACATCTGTCTCCTGTCAGATCAGTGGCCCACTGATGAGTATTTTTCCCAGGAAAGACTATCACAACTATAGTCTTAGCATCACCATGCGTACGCTCGTTTAAAATGCAGATATGGTTATGTGCATCCAGCATATTTTTGTCCAGGCTATGCTTCTATCAACTTTTACTCGCCATGGTGGCTGTTGGTTCCCGTCCTGACTCTGAGCTCTGAAAGCCAGTGCACTTTGCCTGATGCTTCTTCCGCCGCCAGGGTCACTGCAACCTCAGCCCATACTGAGGCAGACCTCCATTAGTACCCGCCGAATACAAGATTAGTGACCCGCTGCGACACATATTGCATTATGGGCCTGCGCAGCATCAGTCAGAGCACTGAGACGCACGTTCATCAGGTGACACGCTGATCGAGATTACGCAAAAACGTCAATGTCCGAAATTCCCGATGGGCCCAGCTTGGCGCCAATCCTCTATTGACACTTTTAACTGTCAAAGTGATATATGCCACAACAGTGGTTTTGGGAAAATGGCTTGTGAAAGAAATAACTTGTAGCTTTATAAACCGCTTTAATGCACTTATTGGTCGTATTGTTTTCATGGGTGTTTAATGCAGACACTCACTCACATTGCTTGTCTTAAGCTCTGAGGCCAAATTTCACTATATACCATGACTCACTTGATTTGTGTTTTTTTTTTCTATCATTCACTCAATTCCCATTTTCCTCATGAAATGCCAGAGTTCAGGACCACAGAAGGTACCCTGAAAATCAAACCGGAGAACAAGCCAGCAACCAAATTGTTTTCGGACTCACATGCGATCATTAGATGTTAGATGATATATTCATCAGGATGGACTGAGCACAGCAAGAGTGGCCACATGTTCCTCGGCTTCCCCTGGTTAAATAATCGAGCTCCCACACATCTCCCCTAAGTAATGCTCCACTGCTTAATGTAAAGCACCTCTTCATGGGTCATTTCTCTGTATAATAGCTTTTCATGAACATTATCGATTTGAGAGGAAAAAAATTCTCTCGTCCACAACTGTGCAATGGTTGTTTCAGGTTTGGACAGACAGAGCAAGCTGAAGCAACAATATCATTAAGATTGGACAATAAAGAGGTTCCTCTTAAAGTTTTTTGGATCTTGAAACAACCCTTACTACCTTATGTGTCCTGGATTTTGTCGTTGGTTATTTGCAGTTTACAGGCTAAACCAATACAACACTGATAGCAGCCTTTAGGGAAACTGTAAAGTTACATCAAGGAAGGATCCTTTTATTATGTTCAGACCGGCTAAGGAAAAGATTCGTCACAAGCGAGAGCCTTGTTTGAATACCAGCTCAAACCCAAACTGGCCAAACCAAATTCCAGTTTTGACTCCAAACTCCCTCTACTTCTCTCTTCCCCATTTCTTCCCGAGCTCGCAGGTCACGATCCTTCCAATATGATATCAAACGTGATAGATATCATGGCAGTAAAGAAACAAGAAAAGCACAGACCAACCCCAGACAAAACACACTCTGCAGCAGCAATGCAGTCGCCCCTAATGCACAAAGTCATATCGCCCACAAATCTTTGTCTACGTCTGCCCCATTGTGGAAGCCTATCTCACTGGACTGTCTCTTTGGCTCTGTAGTCTGTTGTTACACACACACAGGCTCTCCTGAGGTCACGTGGCTTATCGGTCCCGCTCTTTTATGTATGCCTGCAAGTATCACTCGACTCCTGCTGCTCATCGATACGGCAATCAATGTGATCAGTCAGCAGGCCAGCATTGCCACGGCTTCCATTATCCCTACTCTGTCACATATTACATGTTCCACTGTTTATTAGTCCAGTAACGTTGATGTTTGGGTTCCGTATAATATTGCTACGGAGTTTTCTGCATTTCTGCTTACTGAATAATAGGTGCAGAGCATCAGCAATTATAAGAACACCTCTATGACAAGTACAAAAAAGAAAAAGAAAATAAATAAATAAAAATGCCATTCGAAAGCATAAACAAAATTGTACAGTTAAGATTAAGGTTATACCGTCAACTTTCTCGCCGGAAGGGAGGAGAAAAACTGTCTCCTGACTTTTAGTGACGTGGTGTGTACTGTAAGCCTGACTTACGGTAATTTACTCAGTGCATAAGAGCCATATCACTTTCTCAAGATCGCAGGAGTTTTCTAATTGAAGGATATGATCTAGGATTACGTGCATTTGGGAGAGGGCGGTATTGTAAATCATTTTAGACTTTAGTGCGATAAGGCTCCGGAATACGTTTCGCCGAATTTCGCGTACTACTGAAATGTTCTAAACCGAACTTAAACTGCACATTCTCTCTGGTATTTTAAACGCACAAAACAGTCCCTCGAAAGTGACAAGTAGCCCGAGTCCCTGCCATTTACGCCACACATCAAAAAAGACGATTTGGATGTGAACTGTAAGTAGCACTCGACACGAGAAAATATGTAAAACCAGTAATGCGCCTCATCCGTCATTCACCTTGAGAGGCGAACGTCGCGACACAATAGTGCGGTTATTGTCTTTCTCAGGTATCTCACTTAATCTCAATGTCTGCATGATTTACAAAATCTCTACGTATCGAAATTAAACAAACGACGCGAGGATGAGTCCCACAGAGCGTCCCTTCAGTTATTATATAGCCTATCAGAGAAATAAACTACAAATGTTCGGAATTTTCTCACAGGCACTGGTCTGCCACGTTAGAATAAGCAACCCGGGTGCATCCTCGTAGGTGAAACAGTGTTCAGAAGCAATGGAAACTTACAGGGTCAGTCTTTCAAAACCACACAAGACTCAAAAGCTAAAGGTTGCGCCAGACAATCAAAAGAATACATGTATATGTTCCTACAGTTGATTTTGTTCCTACAATCTTGTTCCTACAGTTGATAACATTTCACTTTCTATTTCTATATCTATTTCATGCTTACTTTTATATCCTTTTCTCCTGTGTATTTGCACATCTTGGCACATCTTAATAAAAGTAAAACTGGGGTAAGATCCAATAGAGCTACTACTCGTTATTCGCTAGCTTACTTGCTGTAGCGCATCTATAGCCGATAGGAATTCGGCATTTTCTGTGCATTTTTCACGTTGTCCGTTGGACAGCATGTAAAGCTCAGTAAAGGAAAACGGAGAAGAAGACGAACATTCCGTATGCTACGTGGCAAGCGAGTCGGCGTAGCACTACTGTTACAAGATATCGGCTATTGCTAAGCGATTCTCCGAAGTGTTTCAGCACCACCACAAAGGACAGCTCCACTGCATCAAAATAGGAATCTCACTTCAAGCTTCAGTTAACGACTCACCTCCGATAGAGCAGAGATAGGTGTAAACAAGCAACAGGAGCTGCAGGCGGCCCATCTCCGACCTCAGACCTTCAAGCCGCCACATCGTGATAAACTGAGTGTTTACCTCCTAAGAGCACGGCCGCGATTTTATATCACTATGCCTGTCCACATTTTCAGGTCTTGCAACGGACCAGCTGTTCGCGCATGACGTAATTTAGAGGGCTATTCCGAGAATGCTCCTCCTTTGCTTTGCTGTGATTTGAAGGCTTCCACTTTCCAAGTTCACTCATTGGAGGATAAGATTATCAGTCAAACGGGATACGTGGAGATGGCATTTCCCGGTGTTGTTAAATTAGTGTAGTTGTGTGTTGTAGCGGATAAATTAGTAGCATATCAACGTTCAATTGCACATTGTAGAAGCTCTTGGGAGGTTGTTTTTGTTTTGTATTTGGTTGTTTCGAAATTTTAAACAAATATAAAGTTTATCTATAAATTGATACCCTAATGTAATATAATAGGCCTATATAATATACTATATAACTTCCTAACAAACTAAAACATTTCCAGAATGGAAACTGAAATTCTATAGACACAAAAATAAATTTTAATGCCAGTCACAGAAAGGACTTGGACTGGAAGGTTTATTAAGCTACAGGAGATAAATGGTGCCACCTTCTGGCTGTGAGTCAAACAATCGATATTCCTACAGGTTTATCTCCCAATCTGCACAAACTTGTTGACTCTACATACATTCCCCAGTCACTGATTCCCCACAGTTTCACCCACATTACTGTCATTGCTGGTCTGAGATCAGTCCCTCAGCAAAAATCTTAAGACAACCGAATAAAGGACTACAGATGTTTGACATCAATTTGACATAAATTATGCAAATGATATCACTATACACTATACTATTTAAGAAATACATGTTTTACTAAAATAGTTTTTTACATTTAAATCTAAAAATAATTTTTTACATTTATTTTACTCTTATAAACCAATAGCAGGTTTCAGTGCTGCGGTAAAATAAAAAAAAAAACATGATGACTAAACCATATGCATGTACGGCAACATTAAATACTTTTAGCTGCATACCCAGGACATTTTATGGGGGTGGCTCGTCTACTGTGCAAACTTATACTAGGAGAAGGATAAGGGATAAGAGATAAGGGATGTGTCCCAAAAGGTGAATGGCACAACATGTGGAGGGAAGAGCACTACACATACTGCTTGATATTTACCCTGATGACCTGTGGAGCCTGGAAGCCTTGCCAATTGATCTTCAGTAGATTATCAGTAGTGTTTCAGCACTGTTTCAGACTCTGCACCACCTACTCCCAAGCCGCAGTCAGGATAATGCTGGGTGTGTTTTCTGCTGAGCTGCACACTCTGGGGAGGTGAGCGAAGGCCACCTTTCCAGAAGAGGTGCAGCGCGACCTGGATCTGCAGGTGTTCCTGAGTGCTACGTCACCAGACAGCCCATAATGACACGGTCTCACAATCAAGCTGAGGCGGCGCTGTGACAACCACTCCGCTCCGTCAGCCACTGCAGTTGGAGGGGGACACAGAGAGAAGCTCCAGAGAAAACTTTGTGGAAAAAGAGGAAAAAAGATATGACCACCCACCAGAAGGCTGAGACAGGGATTATAAATATATTCCTCAGGAAGTGGCTCTCACAAATAGTGCTTTGTGACCCTTCTCATTGCATCATCAGCATGTTAGCTGATGTTTGTGGGTGCCTGGTATCTACTGGACGTCTTTCTCCCTTTTCTTCCTCATCGCCCTCAGCGAACACCGTTCGGAAATGCTGCCGCTTCATCGGGAGACCGACTGTATCTTTTTACCCAAAAACAAAGCTGAAGATTTGTCATCTGCTCCAAGTGCTGTCACTGCGATTGGAGGGCATACATCGAGAACGACTCATCCTATTCCCTCTAGCGCCAAACCCAGCCAAACCACAAACCAAACCCCGTTCATCGGACCATTCAGCCGTGCCACTAATTATTCGAGCGTCTTCCATGAGCTCCAGACATGTCCCAGCAGCCCCGGCTGTTGTGCTCGGTTAGGCGAGCCGGCGTTACCGTTGCGGCGGCGGCGCGTATCCCTGCTGGCACGGAGGATCAGATTCACATGGCCTTGGAGTGGCCGGCTCACTCAGGTTTGCGGACTGGCCACTTTCGCGGTGGGTGACTGGGTCTTATAAGTCTGGTTGTCGAGCTGTCATGGTGCGTGTGGCTCTTCAGCTCTCTGACAAGCTGGCTGTGAAATCGCAGGGCTGGCATTTCCCCGCTGCCATCCGCTCTTTCATGGCAGTGAGTGGCCACGTCCAGCAGCTCGGTGATCTTGCTGGTCACCCTCTGCTCGGCCTGCCTGATTTCGCTGAGTCGTGGCAGAGATCAGTTATTCCACTTCTTTCACAGAGCTTGCGAGACCAAAGGGAGAACTTTATATTAAACACTGCAAACATGCACTCATAATAGCCTCACAAATGGTTGTGGACTGTCAGAATCTAAAGAACTGAAGCTAAATAGAAAACCACCCAGTTAGTTTTTGCAGAAACAAAAATGAGCGTGGTGAGTGATCATAAACGACCCAGTCGTGTGGCCTGCTGGGGAATATGAAAATGATCTATTAGACATATAACAAGGGTTATGCCCCGAGTGTTACCGCTGTTCTACTGTGTCCCAGTGCCTCACTTTGTAATGCAAGTGTTTTTCCCTTTGTTTGTTACTGCTTTTCAGCCAGCTCGGCACCGCGCTTTGTGTTAAGGAGCGTAGGAGAAACTCGAGCAGTTCACTAGCATCTCACTCCCTCCCTGCATTCATCACAACGATCATATCAATCATGTCGTATATAAAAGAGAGATGATTTCAGGGATTGCAAATGTACTGTTGTTAAAGATAGAGGTAATTAAACTTGTTGTGTAGTACCCAAGGTTTCCAGAGACACAGGACTGTGATGAAATGAGGAAACTGGATGCAACTGCAGATTACATGAAAACAGCAGTTTTTATTATACGAAAAACCAAACAGCTCAAAGTCAAGATGTAGATGAAGGGAGAAATACACAGCACACGGGGTCTATACGCCAGGAAACTGGCAAAATGTAGTTAAAAAACCAAAGACGAATCAAGACAAAACAGCAATGAAACGAGTACACACGATTACGGCAGAGAAAATTTGAAATACACAAAACACTGAAGTTAATTTTTTCAAAATACTTCAAAACACAAGTTAATTAAGAACAGGTGAAAGTCGAGGCCAGGACCAGCAATCAGTAGACCTCTGAAGGGAAGAGGGAGGCAAAACCCACCGCACATGCCCCAACACTGCACCCAAGTCACACTCCACCCCACATCAGCAGCCGTCACCCGAGCCCACTCTTCAGGGCCATAATCCTCCCATTCCATCAGTTACTGGAGGCGGCCCCTGTGCCATGTGGAATCCAGCAGGGACTGATTAGGGTAGGCAGGGAAGCCTCTATTTCTAAGAGGGAGGCTGTGCATTGGGGAAACCACATCTGCTATTCTGCTATTGGACCAGGATCAGGCTTGGGAAGAGATAGATGAAAACCTGGAGCTATAACAAAGCAGATGGTAATAGAGAAAAGTGACATCACTGGTTTACTGAATTATCTTAAATTGTCCTATATATCTAAGCCTGATTCTTTTTACATGGAAACCCTAACTTAATATTCCTTGTGAACTACGGAACTTGGTCATCCGGTCGATAGACTGGAGACATGCGCTCATATCTGTCATCCCGATCCTTATACCACATCTCACAATGGGCTAGGCATACCAGAACAGTGGCATCAAGATTATTACATCAGCAGCAATCCAATTCTATACTATAGATCCGTGGCTCTCAACTATGGACTAAGTTTGCATATGCTCTACCCTATGGACAAAATTAACCCATTACATCTGCTGGTCATGACAGAACATCCCTGCAAATCTCTTCAGTTCTTCATTGGCATTTAAGGATTTAAGGTGTATTGTCACCCTACATTTGTCCATGAATGCCCTCCACACTCTGGAGGTGAACTGAAGATCTTTTTTAGAGACAATAGAGACAATTCTAAAGTAGAAAAAGAGATGGTAAAATCATCAGTGCCACCCGTACCTCTCTCTGTGGCTGGGTGTCTGGATGACCACTACTAACTAACATTACAGCTACTAATATTTAATGTCTCATGGGTTTTAGAACAAGGCACAGAGAATTATATGTGTCTTGAACATTCTGCATTTTCTCATCAATGTTCAAGCGAATGGGGGCAGTGAATGCAGACATTCTGACTCCCTCTGGTTCAATGATGTAACCTAGCAATGAGATGAAGTATTGATGGAACTGGCAATTTAGGCTAGTGGGAGGAGGCAGTTCTGACAAGGAGGAGCCAAGGTCTTTCCTCAGCTGTGAAAATCAGTAAAACATTTTGCATCTTCTGAATTGTATGAATTTGTATTGCATCTACTTTTGCTCCTGAATCTTATTCGATCTGGCTGAGGTGATTCCTGTAATCACCTCAAGCCTTCATGTTGTGGACAGGCAGACTATCGGTCTGGAGTTGGCTGGAGTTTGGCCCTTGCTGTGGTTCTTCATGGGGTTCTTCCAGGTACAAGTTGCTTAGCTAACAGCATATTCATTTGTTCTGCTAGACTGCCATGCAGAGCTGTTGGTCCCTATAGCAAGTAGGCATGGACCATGTCAGGTACAGCTGCTGCTTCATGTTTGTGACCCACTCTACACTCGCTGGACTGTTTCTTGCTCTGATACATTGTGGTGCTCTGCTTTGAGTTCACTTTAATACTGAGTACCGGTGTTACATTATCGTTTAACTGCCCATATGCTCTTCCAGTGCTGTTGCTTCAACTCTGGATGGCCCAACAATCACAGTTCTGTTGTTCTGTAACTGTTGAGGATACTTTGATTGGTTCTTTGGGGGAGATGGCATTTACTCTTCTTGCTACTGGTTCATTCATATAACTCTGCAGCCAGGGCTGCCAGTGCTGGTGACCTTGGTTCAGGAGAACATTGGCGTACATGGCATGGGTCATGTAGCCTAGCATCCCAACCATGACTACTGCACTAGTTTGTGTATGACTCCAATCATATCTGGTAGAATGTTCTCTGATGGTAGCTTTACAACACTGGCTGACTTTTACATGTACACAACTGGGCCACACTACGTGCCCACTATAAGCTTTGAGAGAGCAAGGGCGCGGCTGAGAATGAAAAGGGAGGGGCTGAGAATAACAACAAACAATCAAGATAAACAGAGCTGAACCAGGGAAATTACTGTGGTGAGAATTTGGACTCCAGATGTAAAGTGCTAAATAAAGATGATGATGGTGACTTTATTGTATTATAGGACATAAAGGTGTATTACCATCAGGCAGATTATGATGATGATGTTGTTGGCATTATTATTCACATTATATAGGACTTTATATAGGCCAAAAGGAGTATTACCAGAAATGTACCAAACAATGCCTGTCAACAAATAGGTGTTTGTGATGCTAATTATCATGCCACACGGCTCCAGAGACTCCAATCCCCAGAAGTCCCAGCGACACCTACCAAGATGCTCCTCCCCTCATTTTTAGTTCACACCTGTCCGTCATTATTGACCCCTATAAAACAAGCACTACTTCTCGTACTCATTGTAAAGTATTGCTGACAACTCTGAAAATATACTGAGTGTATGTCCTGCAAGGGTTCTACTGTACATGGTTCAACCTGAGTGTGTTTACTCTCTTGGGTTTGCCCCATTGTACTTTTGCTTGATTCTGTCAGTTTTCTTGTATTTTTGACCTAGACTTTCTTTGATGTTGGATTTGGGTCTCGTCTCTGTACTTTTGCTGCCAGCACGGTGTTGACTTCTGGACTGCACAACAATTCT